>CM018683.1:74525088-75110226 GCA_009363875.1 Mikania micrantha
TGGAGAATCCATGGAGTTCATGGGCGAGGGAGCCCTCTCAGGATACATTGAAGCACACCCTCACACCTCTCTTGTCTGTGTTAATTTATACAAATGAGAATTAATCCCTCTATTTATAGTGTCACATGACCTACAACCATAAAAACAACAAATACAACAAAAATGATAATAAATAATAAATAATAAATAATAAATTAAGCTTTATCATTTGTTGTGGTTTCGGTCTTTTGGTCATCAAGTGTCTTCGTAATCTTGAGTCTTTAGTGGCTCGTCGCGGTAACTCGTTGCTCCCTAATCAAAAAATACATAATACTTCATGTTTACATTTCATCTATCCAAATTAACCGTTGGTTTTGACTTTTCTAGACCCAACAATAGGGCATATGTAGGGTCGAACTTACTGCCCGCCCAGCCACCGTCCCACCACATACCAAACCACATGATATATTGTTCCTGGTAATAATTAAGCATTTCATCCCATACCATTGATCCACCATGTTTGATTACCCTGAAAACTGTTAACCTTGATCCCCCGAAATGACAACCTCAACCTCACCAACAACCACCTATGTTATCCAATCAAGTATGCTTATATATAGAGCATATGTAGGGTCGAACTTACCGCCCGCCCAGCCACCGTCCCACCACATACCGAACTGCTTAACATATTGTTGTTAATGATAATTAAGTATTTCATTTCCTTCACCGTCATATTAGATTTTGATTTCCACAAATTGAAATACTACTGATTTCTTGAGTTCATCACGTATTCATGATCACCCATAGCACTTGTAGAAACATGATATTAAATGCTTAATTAAATTAATAATTAATCATTTAAATACAACTAAGATATGATGATTGGGCCTTATTTGACTCAATCAATTAGTCTTAGTTGTTGGTGGTGTCCAAGTTGTACTGTCCCACGCGTGACCCATATCAGGCATGACCCAAATGAGTCTACCTGTATGTGTCGGGACTTTCATGATGTGCCCATATTAGCTTGACCCTCAGGTCTACTCTACATGTCGGGACTTTAGGATATCCTTTGATTCTGATCGTCTTTGTTCTTTAGAATTCGTTTGATCGTTTGATTTATGCCCATATAGCTTGACTATAAAAGTCTACTATTTATGACGGGACTTTCCGTGTGTTAACACGTGGTCTCGATCTGCATACAACTGACATCCACCTTAACTTGTTCGTTAATGATTTCATTAGTTAATGATTTCATTAGTTCTTTGATTCACACACGGATATGATTCTCTTGATTCTGATCCTTAGAATTCCATGGCTACAACACTTTTGAATTTGATCCTTAGTTTTCTTGAACATACACTAAATTAGATTTCTTAGATTCCTTGGATTTGATTCTTTAGTTTAATTTCTATTGATCACACTTTGAGTTTAGATTCAGTGAATTTGAATTTGATAGAATAAGTGTTTGATTTAGAATTGTTGTATTGCTCAATCAGAGTAATTTATTAATTTGTTGATTAAACCTGCATATAATTCACCTAGACAGGAGTCTAGGAATACAAACATGTATATAAAACATACAGTAAGTAAAAGCATTTATGTAAAACATATTTATAGAAAAGGTTTACGCATGCTTCTCAGCCCCGCGTTTGAAAACAAAAATGTCTAGAAAAAGGGGCAATGAACTCACCTGTGTTGCTCTGTATTGATTTACAACAAAATGCGCACTCGTTACTTGCAGACTATGTTTCTTCAGAACCTGAGTTGTTTTAAGAGGATTCGAATACTATAAGTATTTATAATAGACGTATCTAGGGTTTTGATCTCGGTGTACAACTAAGTGTCCTATGTCACTAATGTTTTTCTATGATTCTTTATAACTAGTCTAAACGTATTACCCGTTTATAACCCGTTATCCCATGAATTATCATTACTAAACCTTAGCTAAGTAAGGTTTATGTTAATTTCATCACAAGTCTTTAATTAACACATTTAAATAATTCAATTTAAGTTAATAATTTAGTTAGAAATCATTTAATTTAATTTAATATGGTTTATAAATCAATTTCTTTTATTAAAAACTTAATTAATTTGAGAGAAATAATTAAGCATGATGGGCTTAGGTTAATCTCATTTGATTAACCTTGGGCCCATTACTAGTTCTTGATTATCCCATAATTCTTTGATCATTTATGTGTGCAACCCATCCTAGGTAGTTCAAAAGAACAACCTAATGTAGTTGCGTGTTCTCATGAAATTTCTAAGTATTAGATGTGTATAATACATCCACCTCCATATACTTAGACTGCTGAACTCAAATAATGTTCACAACCCATGTTTAGTTGTTAGTACGATTTAAGAAACCATTTTCCTTAGAAACCCTAATTCATGTTTTCTTTAATTGAATCCATGTGTTTTAGACCCAATGTACATTCCATCACCCATGATTAAACCGCATCCTATGCCCAACTTGTATCCAACACTTCATGGTTACATTTTATTATCATCTAGAAAGTTTTAGTATATAACCTTATTAGGTTTCCCTCCCCATGCATGTATCCACGTAATCACCCATGCATGCCATGAACTCACAATCCCATGAGATTGGCCGACTAGTGTTTCAGCTTATCCGAATGTAGCCTAGCCGAATGGTTGTGTTTATGCACTTGGCCGAATGAAGGGTTGATGCTAATGAGCCTCGACCGAATGATGACATGGCCGAAAGAGGTCTGCTGAAGGATGAAGGCCCCAACCGAAGGGAAAGCTAGGCCGATCGAATGGGTGGTCATACGACTGAAGTGTCCGATTGGCTGGATGAACCGAATGAAAACTTGCTGAGCCGAATGGGGCCTAGTGCGTATGAGGCTTGGTCCGAACTAGCAGGGCCGAATGGGGCTTAAACCGACCGAATGTGAGGACTCCTTCGGCCCTAGGCCATTCGGCCGAATGTGGGCAGTATGCTCAATCGGTGAACTGGTATTCTCATTCGGACCTTCGAAGCTCATCGTCATGAAATCCCATTTTCGATCTAACGACCAGCCCTTGTTCCTAGCACGTTCCTAACACATCCTAAGTGTGTTTTGTGGTGTTTCCCTAAGATTTTGAAGGCTAGAATCGGCTAAAACCTGGTTCGAACATAAGGGTTTTGTAAACCCTAAAACTGTGACAAAGAACTCGTTTTTACCACAAATCGGCTGGTTCAAAGTTCAGATCGTCTGTATTTTCGTGATCTACGAGTTGTAGTGGTCGTTTTGACACCAAGATGGCTTGATTTCGTGGAGAAATGAAGGAGATAGAGCTTAGGGTTGTAGAGAGAAAGTAGAGAGAGAGAGAGTGACGGGAATTTGGAGAAGATGGGTAGGTGGGGGTTTGAATATGGCATTTATTGCCATATTAATGGCTTTCAACTACTCGGGTGTGTTCGGTCGCTCGGTTTCGCGTAAAAATGTCGGTTTCATTTTGTTTTCGTACGATACGTCTTGATTTTAAAAGTAAAGTTTATAAATTTAACTTAGGTGGTAATTCCTAGTAAATTAACTAAATATTTTCTGTTTATTTTAAATTTTCTGAAAATATTTAAATTTACATTTTAAATCGAAACGTACAGTCGTCGCGCGTATTCGTTCGAATCGTCACCCGTACGAATACGACGATAACTACACTTTTCAATATGGTTTTCTAATTATTAGACATCATTCAGAACGTTAAACTTTCATATATATTCGTACAGATCGTCACCTATACGAATAATCCGTCGATTTAGCATTCACGTAACGACATCCGTTGTTGTTTTGTTCTGTATATCCTCACATACGTTTATACATAGTAGAACCCTAACTAACAATCACGTGATGGTTCTGTGTCCTCCGATAAATGTCTCACCGTTGAACCATGGTTCTGAGTTACGATTCTGCAATGATTTTGATACTGTTCTATGATAACATGAAATGATAATGACATAGAATGAATGCGTATAGTTTGTACCTGAATTACTGTTCATGTTAATGTGTAGATCACTGTTCCGGTTACGTTTCCGGCACTGATGTTACAGTTTATAAGTATTTTATTAAAATAACTAAAATAATAAATAACTATATAAATATTTATACCAATAAAATTTCATTGTTTTAAATAAAACCTTAAATAATGTTATTATAAAAATATTTGCAACAAATAAAGTCTTAAAAGTAACACTTTGTATATATATATATATATATATATATTTAAAACCAATTAATATTAATTATTATTATTATTTCTATATATATTTACAAAATATTGATGTTTTATTTACTAAAACTTAAAATTTTTATAAAAATTTTCTGTGAAATTAAAACTTAAAAATCTATTTTAAGTTAAAAGATATAAAAAATTTTGTTCAAAACCGGCATAACCGGGTTTCGAACCCGCGACTTGATGAGATTCGAACATTTCGGACATCGACTAGAACCGGCTGATCTTTGTAATATTTAACACATAACTTACTTGATTTCCCTAATTTCAAATTATGAACTACGAGCCCTAGTTCCCATATTCATCAAATTCGATCGAATGTTAACCTGATCGTCTTTAATACCATAGGGCTTTCGTTCATGATTACCATACGAGTCTAATGGTAAATAAAAAACACTAACCTTTGTTTGCTAAATGATTGATTTCGATCAACGGTTAAGAAAGCGAACGACATGGTGTTTTAGCTTCTTGAATTACAATCTAGGGGTGATTTAATGAGTTTCGAATGCACAGAACTGTTCGTCCAGTTTAGATGTAACAACCGAAAATTTCGGGAACCGTTTATGTCCAAAATTTATATAAACGTTCGTAAAGTAATTATGATCAAAAGGATATAAACGATAAAAATATCTGATAATGTATGGACACGTTATAAAGCTTATTAATAACTCGAAAAATTTCTGTGACCGTTTGAGTTCGTAATTTTTATTGATGTTCCTGAAGTGATTACGATCACATTAATATAAGCGGGACCGTTATACGATAAAGTATGAACAAGATATAAGCTTGTGAATATTAAAAATATGTGAGCAAAGTAGAAGGGGTTTTAAAAATATGACCCTAAAGTGCAAGGGGTCAATGTGTAACATTGAAATTAAATCAAGTTAACAAAATGGATTATTGCATGAGTTTATGAATTGTGTGGCCATAATTCATTCTTATCTCAGCAAAGGATTTCGAATGGACCAACTTTAAGCACGTCAATGGTTTTATGTAAGTTTGGAATACATATATTGCATTCACAAGTTCTTAGTTTAGAAACCTTCTGACCAAATTGTGAATCGTACGAGGAGAGAAGAAGAGAATCAAGAAGAATAGATCGATGGTTAAGGTAATTGTTTATGATTCTCATCTCGTGTTAATTTAGTCTTGATTGATTGAAGAGACCAACACCATGTTTAGATGGAGTTTTGGTTTTGTATGGTAAACATGAACTTGATTCGGTTGGAGCCCAATTACATCTAGATAATGATCAAGTTTTCTTGAGTTTTATGAGGATATAATATGTATGTGCTTCTGGTTGCCTTAAACCCATGTTATTATATAGTAAGTTTAGCAACACACTAAGACGAATTAATTAAATAAGAGAATACGTTTATCTAAGCCGAACAAATAAGTAATTTTTAAGCATAACAATATTGTAGAGATAAAAATGGTCAAAATGAGTGGAAGCGAAATTTTGAAATAAAGCTCCGATTGAAAGTTATGACATGCCGAAGTTTCGAGCGGTAATCGTAAATCTGAGCATCTTCATGAAAAGTATTATAAATTTATCTCAAGTTATTATTAATTGAGATAAATAATATTAAGTTTATAAAATTCTTCGGGTCATTATAGTAAGCTAAATAATTGTATTGGAGATAACTATAACGTAGTCGTTGTGCTACTCATTTAGAAACCCTGAAAAGAGGGTTTATATTATATGATAAGGTTATAATTATGATAAGATATCCATATTAATAGGATATCATTCTGAACGTGAGAAAGTAAGGAAAGGAAGAAAGCTAGGAGATTGTGCCTTATTAAGCTCAGGTGAGTTCTTATAGCCCTGTTTTAAATGTTTTATCATTTTGGGCTGATATGCATGTTATAAAGTTGTTTTATGGAAATGATTTTAGATATGCATGTTATAAAGTTATTTTATGAAAATGATTGTTTTGACTGACTACGGTCGGATAAAAGAATATGTTACAATAAAGAACGTTTTATGCCTATTATAAAGTTATTGTATGAAAGTGATTTCAACCTGATTATGATCAGGTAAAGAATGTTTTCAGGCAATGAATGTTTTAAAGTAAATAATGTTTTAAGTCTCAACTGCGGTTGAGAAAGAAATGATTTTTAAAGACATCGACCGAGGTCGAGCAGGAAATGTGTTATGAAAGTCCCGGCTGCGGTTGGGCAAAACATGCGCACTGCGGTGAAAGGAGCCGCTTATGTGTATGACGGTTTAAATGGTTTAAATGATTTAAACCATGTTATGATGTATGTTAAGAAGTCTTGTACCGGTATGAGCCGTCAATTTCGATTGGTGGATTAAGAGTCCTGTGGAAACACGGGCCTGCCGACTGTGTGTCGCTAGTTGAGGAAATCTTATGCATGTATAAGTTATCGACTTCAGGTTGATAGTTTAAGAGCCTTGTGCTGCACAAGCCTGTTTGACTTCAGGGTAGCAGTTGACGGTGAAGTTCCTTCACTATATGAATTATGTTATGATGATATGTATGTTATGGAATTATGTTATGATGCTATGTATGTAATGTAATTATGATATGAGAACAGGTATGCTATGTATTTGAATTATGACATATGACGCCATGAATGAATAAGGATTTTCTAAGAAATGAACTTAGAACTCACCAGCATAAAGCTGACTTGTTTTACATGCATATCAGGTTGAATAGTTTGAGGAAGGAGACCAGAAGGGCTCATGGCATACGTTGGAGACTACCCCTGGCATAGACTGGCAATGTTATAAACCTAATAAAGATATGAGCTATGTATTAATGTTTGTTTAGGCTTGTATAATATTTTATGTAATCGCCTTAAATTCCGCTGCTATGGTAATGTAAATATGTATTAAAGAGTATGGGTTTGATGTTTGCCAACCGAGGGGACTCCCGAGATTCGGGGCCTCTTATTAGATGTATATACGAGTGGGTTTAATATGAATATTGTGTTTGTTTATATAGATTTTAGAAATATCGATCGAGTACGAGTTGATAGGCAACAATTTCGTATAATTTTGACTTTTAAACATCGAATTGATGATAGATATCGATCCCTAATTGTTTGTAATTGATAAAGATTCGAATTTTATCAAGTTTATCCGCTTACGGGGCTATAAACTCGATACAGGTCACGAATGTATCCATGGATCGATCCAAGTGAGAAGGTGGGTGGAAGAGGAAGTGAAGTTTGCAAGAACAGTCCTTCTTCTTTTCCTTAACTATCAGTTTGTATATTTGGCAGTTTTAGTCCTTATGTTTTTAAATAAAAGATAGAGTAAATTACACTTTTGGTCCTTTATGTTTACACAAAATTTTAGAGATAGTCCTTTATGTTTCAAAATGTCAAAATCAGTCCTTTAAGTTTTCAAATGTTGCAAACTCGGTCCTTTCTATGTTAACGCCGTTAAGTATTAGCAAAATAGGGGTATAAATGTCAAAAAAATCATATAAGTAATTTAGTAAATTTCACTTTTAATCCTTTATGATTACATAAATTTTTAGGTATGGTCCTTTATTCTGTGAGTACTTAACGACGTTAACGGAGAAAGGACCAAGTTTGTAACATTTGAAAACTTAAAGGACTGATTTTGACATTTTGAAACATAAAGGATTATCTCTGAAATTTTGTGTAAACTTAAAGGACCAAAAGTGCAATTTACTCTAAAAGATATATAAAAACATTTTGAAAATTTTTATGTAAATCTTTTCTAAAATTATTAATTTCCATTTATATAATTTATTAAAACATCAATATTTGTGAAAAAAAAATTATACCTATTTGATAAATCTTTAATATTATTATTATAAAATTTTATTTTATAAACCCTTATAACTCGAATTTGTTATTGTTATTATTTGTATGTATGCATGTATTATTTATTTATATATATATAGCAATTTCCAATAAAATGATATTTCGAACTTTTGATTATTTATTGAAATGTTACAGTGCACTTCTCAAAGCTTCGGCATGTTTGTAAGACTATACGAAAAAATATTATAAAATAGTATAATAAATAGTATTCATTAAAAATAAATACCTTTATCTCTAATTGCCAATCTTCTTCCGACGTGTTAAATATTTTTGTTAATGGATCATAAACATTGCCGGTTTTGTTTTCAAGCATGGTCCAAAATGAAAATTTAGCTTTTAAATAATCATAGTGGTTCTTCCTTTGTTTTTGATCCGCATTGAAATGGTGTTCCGAATGTAATTTTTTTGTCACTCTCTTCCAAGAAAGTGCTTTTTTTGTCTGAAACATAAAAACAACTACTTTTTGCTGAACCGAGTATGGGCAGTTAAAGAAAAGGTGGTCATGACTATCTTGAACCTCCCTTCCATTTAGACATCCCGCAAATAAGTCCCTAGACTCTTTCTTTTTTCATTAAATTTGTTTATGCAAAGATTGATTTGTGGGATTTTCTAAGATTTGTATGGTTAAGTCTCTCGAACAGTAAAAAGAAAGGGATCCAAAGGGGTTGTGGAGTGGTATAGAATACCTGCGTACGTCTTTCTCTCTGTTAGTCGTCAAGGTTTAGAAAATTTATGCTGATTGAGACGATATTAAATTTCTATGATTTTGCTACTATTAAATCATAAAATTTTGGGTACGTAAAACTAACTAGTATATTGGGACAGAAAATGATTCATAAAAGTTATCTGGGATTGCCTTTCTCTTCTTGTAAATTAAAAGTTTTTAAAATATTTTTCCTAACTAAAAATTTTCTATCCATTATGGGGATGTTTGGGATTGCTAAATAAAACTTATCAATCAACTTATTTTTCCAAATCTATGAATTGTACTAGCAATGACGCCCAAAACATGATGAGTCCGTGGGTGTGTACGGAAACAACGGTAAAAAACAATATGCATTGCATGTTTGCACACAACTAAACCTGCATATATGATATATGAATATAGAACAGGAAGTCCGAGTATTGAACCTAGTGAAAAGTAGTCTAAGAATAAACTCTAAATAATGACGAAAATTAAGACAAAATGAGATTTTGGAAAGAGTTTTACGAGGAAAGAAAAACACGACAACCTAGACAGTTTTGGGAATGATCTACGGGATATGGGGATGTAACCGCTAAATAAAGATGCCCGGTCAATCTCACCAATTGGACATTATCATGTGTCCAAGATCATTATAACATCAATACTAACCATAACAAATCAAATCTATAACATAAACAATCACAATCTCACAAAACGAACTTGTTTTATTTTATAATATTATGTAGACAAATTTATACAAATTAATATTGTACACTATAGGTTTATTTTAGCCATTTTTAGTCTTACATGCTCTTCTGTTTTGGTTTTAGATTTTAATATTATTAATAATATTGGGGATCTTGAGTTGACACTAACTGAATGGTTGTATTTCTTTGCTACAATTTTGATTTGAAACATGATAGAGTATTTTAACATGGCCAAACTACTTTTTGACTTTTTGTATTGAATATGTTTTTTAATGGAATTGTCTTTTTTTGTACTCTATTTTGTTTCTTTGTGGAGTATTTAAAAATAGAGTAAAAAAAAACAAATTCTATATAAAAGGTGTTTTTAGGTAAAACTTGTTTTTAGAAGACCCAACCCATGCCTGTTGCAACTCTTGCAATATATATATGTTAGATATGCTTTAAAAAAAATTATATTAAATATTCAAAAAGAAATTCCCTGTCATTTTGCATAGATGTCATTACATGTTTCAAATATAGCTCCCCTAACATATGTAATAAGCCCAAGATTAAAGTTACCAACCTTAGAACCACTGACCTTGAGGAATTTCAGCTTTGGAAGTTTAGACTTAAAATTTGTTATGCTCTTCAAGATAGAACAGCTCAAGACTTGAGCTTCGGACATTCAACAAATTAACACATACACGAAATGTCATCGTTGTTACTCTACGACTACTTGAAATTCAAATCAAAGTAGTGGCCTATGTAACAGAAGGCTATGTTTTTTGATCTTTCTGTTACGGATGTAAGACCATACGACTCAAGCCGCCACGTAGACCCAATAATACACAGATCTTTCAATTGAAAAATACTCTCCGGAAGGCGACTTATGCCTGCACCTTCAATATCTAACAAGTTCAAACATTCTAAACGTCCAAGTTCCTCTGGCAATTTCTCAACTTGAATACAATAAGGGAGATGCAAATTTTTTAAAAACTTCATTTTGCAGATGCTGTCAGGTATATCTCGTAAGGATATACAATCTGTTAGGTGCAATTCCTCTAAGCACTCTAATCCGCCAAGATCCATGGGTAGCTGCTCCAAAAGCCAACAAGATTTCAGATCAAGATATTTCAGATGTTTCAACATACAAATGTTATCCGGAAGATGATTAATCTCTTTAATAGAGAAAGTTAGCTGCTCTAGACTTTCTAACTTCCACAAATCCTTGGCACCTCTGGAATACAGCCTTCAAGCGTAAGTGCTGTTAAATGTTGTAAACCACAAATGCTTGCTGAAAAAGACTCAAGGTTTGCGCAAGCACATAGACCAAAAGAAATAAGTTTCTCAATATTTCCACCAGATAAGGGTAGAACTTCACCATATTTACACTGAAGCTTAAACTTTGGCAAATTACTGTTAGGATGCAGTGGACATATACCATGGGGCTCCACAATCAGCTCTAACATGGCTAAAGAGTTCTGATGTATGCTAACCCCAACGTACTCAAACCTCGAGCAACCATTGAAGTTCAAGCTGGTAAGCTTTTTTAGACTTCCCACAGGAGCATGAATTTCTTGAAGATAATAACAATGGACAAGTTTTAAGACCCTTAGATCTGGAGTGAACCCAAGGTTAAGATAACTCACCTTAGAGTGACTAAGGTTCAGGTAGTTGAGCATTGGAAGTGCAACAGGCATATGGAGTTCTACGAGGTCTTTACATCCTTCAAGGCTTAAATACTTGATATTTGGAGTCTTCCCAAGGTTAAGATTAATCACCTTAGAATGACTAAGGTTTAGGTAGTTCAACATTGGAAGTGCAAGGGACATTTGGAGTTCTAATAGGTCTTTACATCCTCCAAGATGTAACATCTCGATATTTGGAGTCATTCCAAGGTTAAGATTAGTCACCTTAGAATGACTAAGGTTGAGGTAGTTTAGCATTGGAAGTGCAACATACATTTGGAGTTCTACCAGGTCTGCACATCCTACAAGACGTAACTTCTCGATATTTGGAGTCATTCCAAGGTTAAGATTAGTCACCTTAGAATGACTAACGTTGAGGTAGTTCAGCATTGGAAGTGCCACAGACATTTGAAGTTCTACCAGATCTTTACACCCATCAAGACATAAATTCTTGATATTTGGAGTCATCTCAAGGTTAAAATTACTCACCTTTGAATCACTAAGGTCGAGGTCCTTGAGCATTGGAAGTGCAACGGGCATTTGTAGTTCTAGCATGTCTTTACATCCTGCAAGACGTAAATTTTCGATATTTGGAGTCATCCCAAGGTTAAGATTAGTCACCTTAGAATTACTAAGGTCGAGGTGGTTGAGCATTGGAAGTGCAACGGACATTTGGAGTTCTACCAGGTCAATACATCCTTCAAGACGTAACATCTGGATATTTGGAGTCATTCGAAGGTTAAGATTAGTCACCTTAGAATGACTAAGGTTGAGGCGGTTCAACATTGGAAGTGCAACGGACATTGAGAGTTCTACCAGGTTTTTACATCCTGCAAGACATAAATTCTTGATATTTGGAATCATCTCAACGTTAAGATTTCTCACCTTAGAATGGCTAAGGTCGAGGTAGTCGAGCATTGGAAGTGCAACCGACATTTGGAGTTCTACCAGGTCTTTACATTTTGCAAGATCTAAATGCTTGATATTTGGAGTCATCCCAAGGTTAAGACTACTCACCTTAGAATGACTAAGGTTGAGGTAGTTTAGCATTGGAAATGCAACCGACATTTGAAGTTCTACCAAGTCTTTACAATAGCAAAGATCTAATGTTTCAAGATTTGGAGTCATTTCAAGGTGAATGGTTCTCAATTTTGAAGCACAGAGTTCAATAAATCTAAGCTTTTCAAGAACCTGTTGTAAGAAAGAAAGAAAAAATGAATTTCAAAGTAATTTAAAAAATATAGCATAATAAAGCATCATGCAAAACACCCTACGAATCAAACCGTTAGTCTACCTTTCTTTCTCCCCCTTCCCAAAGTTGAGAAATATAGCTTCCATTCATTTCGATGTCAACAAGATTATTTGCTTGAAATGTTTTAGGCAGACAAGAAATAGGGTAAAAAGACCAATGTAGAGATCGCAAAGTATCCGGTAAGTATTGGACACCTTCATCAAATTCCCATTTTTCAGATACATCATCAACATTGTTACAACAGCCGGATGCCCAAAGTATTCTAAGTTCCTTCATCTTTCTAAGACTTTTCATAACTATAGCCGGATGGATATGCCCAAACATCAATTTCATACTTCTTGTGGCTTTGGTACCCTGTAATGAAAAACTAACATGAAAATTTTGGCACAACAAATTAAAAGAAGTTTCTATTCCACCTTACAAATAAACTTGAACCTTACCAAGTCATTAACTAGTATTTTTTCAGTTTCTTCCTCAACCCATAATCGGCTATGTCTGTTAGGCTCGTCAGGGTGCAAACGACGAACAATGTTTCTTCCCATTTCTTCTATATGATCATGCATGCCCAGATCTCCATAAGACGATATATTTATGAGAGACTTTTGCTCAAGAACTTCTAAACCAATTTGAGCATGAAATCCGCAGCTTTCTAGTATTCTGATTGCCTTGTTCTTTTGTACACCTTTTAGAATGCACGCAATATCTAGGAATATTTCTTTGTATTCTTCTTCTAGACCATCATAGCTTATTTCCAATATTTTTAACGTTTCATCCAATGGGATTTTTTTTAGTCTTTTTAGTGTTTCTAGCCATATAGGCTCAGGCCTACCACAAAGAAATGAACCCAAAACTTTAATTGTTAAAGGAAGACCAGCAGCATAATGCACAACTTTTTCAGATAGCTCTTCATACCCTTGAACTGGAAATTCTGTCCTAAATGCACGCCTACTAAAGAGGCAAATTGCTTCATCATCTGATAATAAACATATATTATAAATATTATCAACATGAACTCCTTGAGCTATCAACACTTGTTTGTCTCTTGTTGTGATGATGATTCTACTTCCGGGCTTAAACCAACTAGGCTTACGTGCTAATGCCTCAAGCTGGTCTATGCCATCCACATCATCTAGAACCACAAGAACCTTTCTACCCGGCATCATCCTTTTCATTTTATTAACCCCATCAGTAACACTTGTTACATCAATGCTTCTATCATTTAACACATCTTTAAGCACCTGTTTTTGCAATTCCTTCAAACCAGACAAAGAGCCATTTGAACATTCTCTTACGTTCTGAACAAAGCTGCTACCCTCAAACCAAATAGAAATATGATCAAAAACAGCCCGTGCCAAAGTCGTCTTCCCAGCACCTCCCATTCCCCATATCCCTATCATTCGGACATCATCTTCAGATTCAACTTCTAAAAATGAAATTACATTTTCTACCTGGGACTCTATGCCTACTAGAGCCTCATCGATGCTCCTATTGATGACATGTAGTTTTACTGAGATTTTTGTAACAATTTTTTGGATGAATTTTGCTTCATGCCTGTGTGATAAAGAAGATTCAATCAGATCTAAATCCCACATGAACAGGTTAATTTCAAATTTATAACTTACTACAATCAAATAAAAACAAAATGAAAAAGCAACATTTTGACAACTATAATAAACTCATATTGAATTAGTTCTAGTGGCGCTGGAATCATCTCGTCTAGAGCTTTTACGGTTTTGAGTTAGAATTGCAATAGAAATGAGATGAAGGAATTACCCATCAAATGTGTTTTTCAACTCCCATCCAGCCAAATTGGATGCTTCTATCAGAGCATCTCTCCATTTCCCAGGAGCCGGATTCTGAACATGTTTTTCAAAGGCTTCTCCAACCGCCCCGATTTGGTTTCGGACTTCGGTGGGCTCCACATCATAGAAAACAGGGTAAGCAGTCTGTTCCTTCGTCTTCTGGCACTCCATAATCTTTACAAGCTCGTCTAAGCACCAGGATGAATATGCATAGTTCTTGGAGAAAACAATGATGTAAGATCTGGATTCTTCAATGGATCTGATGAGCTGATCATCGATCCTTTCCCCTTTCTTGATTGTTTCATCATCTTTGTAAGTTAAAATGCTTTTACTGACAAGAGCATGATGGAGATGATCAACAAAAGTCTTGCGGGTGTCTTCACCCCTGAAACTCAAAAAGACATCGTACTTGAAGCTCTTTTTAACGAATGAAGATGAAGAAGAAGATGCCATTTTTTGTTTTTTGAACGGCGAAGAAGAAGCCATTTGATCAATTGTCGTATAGAATGAAGATGAAGAAGATGCCATTTGATCAACTGTCGTATAGAATGAAGATGAAGAAGATGCCATTTGATCAGTGAATGTATGCTTCAAGGATCGATTGCAAAGAGGTGAATATCTTCAAAATAAGTAGAGCCACTTATTTGTTTATGAACTTTCGTTATGCTTCAAGGATCGATTGCAAAGAGGTGAATATCTTCAAAATAAGTAGAGCCACTTATTTGTTTATGAACTTTCGTTGAAAAAACGAGCAAGTTTCGCACTTATTACCAAAAGGCCAAAATGGCAAAATATCTTCAATTTTAAACTTATTATTATAATCCCAAAAACAAACATTATATACAAGAGTGTTGGTCAAGTCACCGGCCTCTTCTTAAGTCTCTCTAATATTTTAATAATATAATCCTATTAATTTAGACCTATTAATTTTTCATAATTTTGTTTATATTTTTTTTCTTTTTATTTTTTTCAATTTATACCATTGATAATGTTTTAAGTCTAACATTTATAGTTACAAATGTATTAACTTGACTCTTATACTATATATGTGTGTGTGTTTTAAACCGAATATTTTTTTACTAATACAATATTATTTATTTTTTACCTGCATCAATTTGAGGCTTCATAGTAAATCCACAAACCATTTCTAACATACACCCAACTTTAGAAAAACTTCAAAACTCACTATTTCAACTTTGTAAAATATTATTTTAAACACTTCAAAATTTTAAGGTTTATAATTTATCTCTTCTAATATATATAATGTGAGTTTTGCTCAATAACATTTGTTCAATAATTTATAAAAATATAATAATCTTGTGTTATATCAACTGAAGATCATGTATTGATATCATCAAGAATGACAGTCTATGTTGATATACTCAAACTACTTTCGTTAGTTTCTACACATTGTTCAATTTTAGTTAAGTTAGGTTTCAACTGAATAACCAAGTTTCTATGCATCAAGAATTATTTTTTAAGAAGCTATTAACAGAGTTTCTCCTAATATACTTTTGTAGTATTGAAACATGATCAAGCTCTTTTGTACTTAATAATTTTATTAATATATTTGTTGTAGGCAAATAAAAATGAATAAATGACTTTTATTGATCATGCAAAAATCAATGGTTATGAATAATTCTTAAGAAAAAACTTTGAACAGATTATGTATACTTGTAAAAGTGAATTTTATGTGTCATCCGTTACAAGTAATATAGCTACTCGAGCTTGATGTAAACTTGTTATATGTTTTTATTTCTCGTGTATTCACTAAACACCCTTGTATACATTGGATTACTGGCAAGATTTTTTTGACATTCTCTTTAAGTAAGAATTCTCATTCTTGTGTCAAAGTTTGATTAATTATTTAATCATTATCTCGATTCTACTGACACCAACTCAAGAACCTCGATACTGTTGTATAGTTATTTTTAAGTATATTTTGATCCCTATAACTTAGTCTTTGTAGCTTCGCATATTTCTTTTTTGTACTTTACTTAACTGTGTTAATGTCACTTACACAGTACGCACAATGAATTTCGTATGCATGGTGGATCGTGCTATGTCGCTTATAACTTTTCATGATTTATAACAAGTGTATATGTATAATAGTGTTCTCTATTTAGGTTTTGATTTTCCATAACCGATCTGCAACGACCTCACAGGTTTTTAATCGTACTGTCTTACCCTTGAGTTCTATCGTACTTACGTGGCAACATGCGGGTACCTTTTTCCGTTATTATATATTTTGAAGAAACTACTCAAGTGTCATATATTATAACAAAAACCACAACACGCTACCAAACAAAACTAGTGAGTCGAGTTCATACTAGATGCAACAAGACAACAAATTCTTTTAGATAGGAGAATTTTATAGATCAATATCAATTATATTAGTTTAGTTTATATCCAGCATAACACTACCACTAAGGCGCTAATAACATGCAAACCAAAGGAAAATGAACAGAAGAAACTGACAAGGACTTCCACTAACTAACACTAGTAGATAAATATAAATTTTCTGACAACAATGTTACAAAAGAAATTTCTAAGAAAAAAGTAAGGTGGGAAATTTTTGACAATTTACCCAAAAACTCTTCTACCAAATTTCCGGCAAAACTAGTATTTAAATTCCATACAAGTTTTTAATTCCGACATTATTCACACGATTTTTTTTATTGTTATTAAATTATATATACCAAATTTTTATTATGTTTTTCTTTTCTGATTACGTTTCCACTACTTTCTTACAAAAAGAATTATTTTAATATAATTACATATTTACTATTTTTGACAGCATTTTTAATTCTTATTTTAATATCTATATTTTCGTATTATTTCCGACAAGTTTTGTATGGAGAATTACATATTTTCCCATCTTAAGTTGCAAAATTACATGTTTTCTTATGATACAAATTATACTATATATTAAAAAACCAAGGTGAAAGAAATAGGTGAACTTTACTCTTTTAAACTTTTACCACCACTCAGTTTAGCTTTAATTTTAAACTTTTAATTTTATGGCACATATATGTATATAGGGCATGGTTCTTTTGTTAACTCATGTTTATTGCGTTAACCGAATGACTACATCTTATTACTTTGGAGCCCACATTAAAATAATCTAAAGGTGTATGTTTTTTTCTTTTTTTTATTATTGTAAGTGGCCATACACTAATTACATTAATTAAAAAAAACCTACAACTTTAAATTTACTTTAATGTGAGCACTAAAATAATAAGATGTAGTTATTCGGTTAACGCAATAAATAAGGGTTAACAATTAATCATTCCCATATATATAATAATAATAATAATATGCATAGTAACATAGTAACAGTGAGTCCCAAGATCACACACACATATATAGGGTTTGTATCCAGTGAAAATCCGTTTTTAGAGAGAATACCCTTAAACCATATCTGGGCCGTCCATTTGAAATATTGAAAACAAACATGTGGTCCATATTAACACACATTAAAATTGATTAATTTATTCAAAACCTAAACTTTTTATTTAGGTTTAATGTAGGTGTATGTTCTATGTAGTGATGTTTTGATAATATAGAATTGGACCACTAGAAGTTTTTTTAACTTTAAAATGCAGTAAATAGAGATTAGGGTATTAAATTTTAGAAATTTCCTTACAAGTTTTGGTTTTTATTAAATTTAAGATACTTGCTTAAAATTTGGGTTTTTGTTTTTAATTCAAACGATTGGTTTCAGTTATAAAGATTTTGAGTAATTTTCAAATATTTTTGTAACATTTTTGTAAAGATTTTGTATAATTTTAAGTTTTTATTAAAAATTGTATAAAGTTCGTGATAAGATATTTGATTTTGTTATGTAACTTATGTTTAATATATAATACCCGTTTGTGATAACCCGCCGCAACGCACGGGGATATTAAACCTAGTTTGTATTAAATATATAATATACAATGGTCTTAATGCATGATTATGGTAAATATGCAATTTTACAAGTTATGAAGGAGGAATATGTAAATGCCCATTTTTTATTTTTTCTTTTCCTACTAATTTCCTTTAAAAAGTTATATGTAAAAAAAATTAAAAATCAAAAGCTTTTAGATTTTCTCTGCTAGATATAAACTAAACTAATATAATTTCTAAGTTCTGCAACAAAAACATAACTTAAGTGATATATGTTTAAATTTAATAACAAAAACAAACTAAACTAATATACATTCAAGTTCAATAACAAAAACATAACTAAATTAAACTAGTAAATAATTTTTAGGAATCACGACATCCCTTAATTTTTCAGGTTTCAATATGGATCAAACTAGGGGTGTGTTTTTTACCCGAACCCGAGGAACCAACCTGAAAAAACACCACCCGAACCCGAAAGTACCCAACCCGAGGAAGCGTATTGCCGGAACCCGATGACTTAGACTGGTTCGGTCTTTGGGTACCCATTAGGGTTGTTCAGGTAAACCCGAAAATCCCGAAATTAATTAGGGGCGGTTCCATATTGCATATGGCGGTTCCTTATTATTTTGATTCAAGCATTAGGCCACTCCGATTTGAGGAGACAAAGAGCTGCTTTAATTAGGGCGGTTAATGTTCCCAACCTCTGTTCCCATCCTCCGATTAGAGTAAACAATGACACAGCTTTCAGTATTTTAGCTTTTTTATTTGGTGTGTGTGTGAATTATGTATATAATAATTGAAGGAGCTGGCAAACTAATTTTCAAAGGGTTTTGTTTCATTTTATTATAGGTGCCTTTTGATTTAGCTAAGAATATTTGGAGGCACATCTTGAATGAGCAAACTGGGGCCAAACGAGATTAATGAACATAAAAGCAGTGGCGGACCCACAAATTTTTTTCATGGGGGGCGGAAATTTTTTAAGGTTATTTGAGAATCGTTATATAATATTTTTTTTCCCTTATGTTCATATCGGGTTAGGTCGAATTGGGTCCGATCATGTTAAAAAAAATCGAACTAAATTTCATATAGAAAAACATACTAATAATATAATACATCTAAAGTTGTTCTTATGTCTGGCAAAATGGACAGGTTGGGTTGTGTAGCGGGTCAGAACGAGTGTAGGATGAGTTTTAAGCAAAATCAGTTTTGGTTTAAATGAGTCACCTTAAAAAACATGAATTTCGTTCAAGTTAAAATTAATTGTAATTAAACAGATAGTTAATTTGAATAATTTCTAGTTATTTCTCATCAAATATGTGATTTATTATTCTTATCCGTTTGAATCCATTTATATTCACATAAGTTTTTAAGTTACGTGCTCATTTTGAACCACATTTGGTTAATGTGTTACACATTTCAACTCATTGTATGTCACAATGTTACTCATTTCAATCCAAAATACAATAATTGTTTCCTAATCTACACATTTATCATGTTATGAGTTAAGATTGTTAGACCTATTTGTTTTCTACGGGGTTTTATTTTTGAAAATCTATTCAAAACAACATCTATGGTGACCTTTTTAAGTAATTATGTCTCCAAAAAACAAGTATAGATATAACTTATTTTCTCATCACAAGTCCAATTATGCAAATTTAAGGAGGGCGATTGCAAAATATTAAGGGGGTCGGTCAAGATTTTAACATACATATACCACAGAAAAAAAAAATTTTAAGGAGGGCGGCTGCCCCCCCCCCCCCCCCTATAAGGTGGGTACGCCACTGCATAAAGTGAGGAGTGTCAAACATGTTAGGGAAATGTATGTTTTGCTTAAACTTGTTAAAACATGTATGTTTTAGCTAAACATGTTATTATTTTATTTGTTTGAAAAATAGAATATTTGTTTTTCAAGTATTACCCGAGAACCGTTTAACCCAACCCGATTAAACCCGAGAACCGAAACCCGAGAGCCAATTAAACTGAAGTTATATGGTTCGGTTCTCGGTTCCAATTTCAAATTACAAAACCCGAATAACCCGACCCGAGGAACCCGAAACCCGAGAAACCAACCCGAACGACACCCCTAGATCAAACTATGAATTGATCTAGACTCAATTGTACTACTTATCAAGATATAAACAATTAGTTTAAATTTATATTACACAATCAAATTTCAAATCTCAAAACTTAAAATTTTATTAATATAAACAAAACGTCTTGTTTAATAATACAAACATTCGATTTAAGAAATATAGTCTAATGAATACTTAGATATATTCTAGAACCCAATATACTTTTACAGACAACAAGATTATTTGTTTTTCACCCAATCCCACACATCGTTATATGTAAAATAAAGGGAAAATCACCAAATTAGCCATTTGACCGAACAAACTTACCAAAATAGTCATTTACCATAAAAATTACGAATCTAGCAGTTGACGAGCAAAAATATCGACCTGTTAGTTATATACATGCAAAAATATCGTTGACGTGTAAATAAAAAAATAAAATAAATCGTTTTTTATGACGAGGCGATGTTATTTGAAAACATATTGCTGACGCGATGACGAGACGATATTATTTGAAAAAATATCACTAACGTGTATTTATTATTTTTTTTGCTTTTTGGGGCGATATTATTTTAAAAAATATCGCTGACGGGGAGATTTTTTGACATGTCAACAAGATCAACAAGTCTGCTATATGATCAATATCTTTTGTACTGAATCAATTTTATTTTTATTTTCGTTGTATACAAATAAACATTAATTAATAACTTGTATTGACCATGTAAGAATCAATGATTATGAATAATTCTTAGGAAAAAAAATTAGACATATTCTGTATGGTTGTAAAGTGAATTTTCTTTGTCATTTATTATAAGTAATATATGTAGGAACACCGTTCACAAATAAATAAATACTTTTATTATTCAATTACTCGAATTACAATTCAGAAAATACACAATGAAAAAATACATTATTACAATAAACATAAAAGTGCTAAAATGCAAATTACAAGAAAGAAATGTAGTACAAGATGAAACAAATTTTAAAATTTAAATTAAAATAAGAAGTATAGCATAAGATGAAACGAATTAAAACGAGTTCGGTGGCTGAGGATTTCTGTTGAATAGAGGTCCCTTAAAACAGATTTCGGGCCACCCAGGTGAACCCGACTGTTTCCCAGGGTACAACAGCCGAAGCAGTATGTACTGCCGGAGTTAACCGAAAACCTGAAATGTTACCTGAAACAAGAGTGTTTAGCACTAGGAATCGATTGTTGTAGGTTGTTGATAACTAACAAAGTATCTTCTTGTGTTGTGAACTTGTGTTTGTGTGTTTCAAAGGGTGTAGAGATTTCTCTACTTAGCAAAGAAAACAAGAGACCAAATGTCTCTATTTATACATGTTTCATATGGCATATCAAAGGTTGCCATCATGTCCATTAACAAGCCAATTCATGGCTTAGTTAGTAACCAATTCATGACAAATAACAAACCAATTCATGACAAATAACAAACCAATTCATTACTTAGTTAATAACCAATTCATGACAAATGAATTGTTAGTTAAAAGATTTCTAATTTCTTTTTCCTTGTTTTTTTCTTTTCACACAAAATTCCAACAATATAGTTGCTCGAGCTTCAAGTAAACTTGTTAAAAAATCTTAAATGAAAAAGAATTTGCAAAAGCACATAAAAGACACATAGTGTTGTGCATGTATTATAAAAATCATGAACAAAAAAAGTTAAAGATGTAGGTTGATCTTGGCTTGGTTAGTTGGGTTATCATAATTAACCAAGGTTAATATTTGATCCCATTCTTATATATATAGGGCTTGGAATCTTTCATACCCCAAAGTATTTGTTTAACGTGTATAACTTTTCCAAAATCAATCCAAATCCTTGGTTTTTCTTCAAACATCATTGTAACACATGAAGAATACTTTCTTCTTTTATGTGTATGCGTAAATTTCATTGTAATTTTTCTGACTTACATGCATTATTGTAATTGCTTTGATACAAAACATATAAAAATGTTAACTATTAAACGGTGATGAATTTATACAAACACATGAAAGAAGAAAGTGTTCTACATGTGTTACAATGATGTTTGAAAATAAATAAAAGATTTGGACTGATTTTGGCGAAGTTATATAGTTTAAAGAATTATTAGTGGGTTGTATATTATTAAAAAATACTAGTGGGTTATATTTTATTCAGTAGGCTTTAGTATCAAAACAATTACAAATAAGCCTTTAATTTTACATATGATAATTAATGTTAAAGAGTGAGAAAAAAACCAAGTGGGGAGAAAGGAAAGCCAGAAGACATGTTAAATGAAACTTCTAGCTTATAGAACTCTTGAATCATGTGCAATGCCGCCCTATCCGGCCCATACAAATGTGAATATCATATCAAAATCACATATTGCTAAGACATTTTGATAACATTCACATTTTCCTCTTCCCCTATAGTGTGTTTGTTGATCAGCCGGCACGATAGCATTTAAAAGAGTTCCATCTAATGCACATATTGCTCTAGGAAAAATTAGTTTAAGTTTTCTATGTTGTGTTGAGGTATTTGTGATAGCATTAGAATATGATGGAACTATAACTTCTCTTGCAAAATTCATCATCGCATTTAAGACCTCATGAAAACATCTATGAATAGTTTCTGTCTAGTGTTGAAACCTATGTTTAACCTTTCAAAAACGTTCATTGTATCATATAACAATAAAAAAAACATAGCCAATTTCTCTGCAAGTGTTATTGATCTACTACTTCTCAACCAACCTTTTGATCTAAAATGGTTGCACAATAGTCCAAAACCTTCACGTGAAAGACACATCATCTCATGACATTTGTGTAGAAGTTCCATGCAACAATTCTTGTGTGTATTCATGACCCGTAAGAGCAGAATTCAAGTCTTGTATTCTTTCAGCTCTTATTAAGGCTAGTTGTATCCAATAACAACAAAACAAATGTAAACAAGAATCTCATCATCCAATTGAATATCTGACATGTTACAAAAACAGATTCAAAAACATCCAACTAGATTCAAAAAACATCCAAACATTTAAAATCAAAAAACATTCAACTAGATTCAAAATGCATCCAAACATTTAACATTAACAAATATCCAACTAGATTTAAAAAGCATCCAAACATGTGACATCAAAAAAACAACATCCATGACATACATCCAAAAAACATCCAACTGGATTCAAAAAACATCCAAGTAGGATCATAGCATCTAAAGTATCATAGAATCAAAAAAACTTATACTTCAATATGACATTCTTAACCCATAGCTCATAAGTTTGTGGTTGAAGTTGTAACCACACCTTCTTAATATCAACACTTTCACTAAAAAGCAATAACACTGTCGGACTCATGCCATCCCATCCCATTGTCCCCAACTTTGCCATGCATGCCTTCACATCATTAGAAGCCTTGTGGTTTTTAATCATCATCTTTGCTAACTTCTTAATATGCTCCCAAATTTATTGTTTCTTTACGTCTTCATTTCTTTCCTTCTTTTTTAGAAAGATCCGACGAATCCTCACTAACATCTTGAAGTGAGGGATCCATTTGTGTGCATTCAATATCCTAAAAATTATTTAAATTGTGTTCAAAGACATCCTCAAAGGGATGAGGAAGTGTAGATTACTTCCGCAACTATCAAAGCCACTAGAACTAGAACCTTAAAACAATTGAACACATAAGTCGGGATACACAAATGGTGCATGTAACACCCCGACCAATGGCGAAATCATCGGGGCATTCACAAAGTGTAAATTGTTCAAAAGCACAAAGTACTAAATTGTAAATACTCACATTCAATGTCATTACAAAAAAATTTACATATCAACAAACCTAACTAATTAACTAGGTCCAAGCTCTAATGTGATCACAAAAATAATCTTAGTTAGCAGTTCCACGTGAAACATGTTTAAAATAAAAGGTCAACTATAAAGTTGGTGAGCTTCACATGTTTAAAGCACACACACCAAAAATAGTTGATATAATATAGATATATAGTTGTCACATGTGAATACTAAGAAGCAATGTTGTAGAAATCGCTAGTCGCTAGTCGGTCGGTGGGGGTGGGACTAGGGATTAATCAGGATTATTCGGATTAATCGGCCAACTAATCGGCCTAATCGGATAGTCGGGGATTTTTACAACCATGCTAAGAAGAATGAACTAGAATAATGAACGAAGCATGTAAAAGCAGATCAAATAATGTTAACAGATAAAGTTTGACCAAGTTGAGCATTCCTAACAATGCTGAATTAGCAAACAATCGGCGCGGGCTTCCCCTGAAGGGTTAATCAAACATCGGTGGGTGTGGCCGGGGCCGCCGGGCCAATAGATCTATCATTGTTTACCAGAAAGTTTAAGTTTGTGATCAATGCAAATTCATAAATAAAGCTCACTACATCTAAAACCATTAAGCTAAGTTCACATGAATAACAGTTTAAGTTATAGTGTAATAGTTGTAACATGTTTCACCCCAAAAATAAAAGCATAAAAGAGGGGCTATGAAGACTCGCCTTGAATGATGAGCTAGTTTGCAAATAATGCCAAGTGTGTAGTCAAATAATATCCACTCAATTTAATCAACCTATATTGTACAATCAAATATAAACTAATGTAACTATGACTTTTATGGAATTCCTAATACCATATTGTAATTAGAACCCATATGTGAATGTTTGTAAATGGGTTTGTTTCAAAAATATTTTGTAGTTATAACATTGGTTAAATACTTTATAGTTTTTGATTTAATTTAGAAAATTGGTAAATGTTTAATTTATAAAATAAATTGTTAACTAACAATGAATTAAATATAATTTTAATAAATTTAAAAGGTTTATAGTTTCTATGTTACACAAAATAAATTAATCTTAACAAATTAATAATTTGTTAGTTTGTTAAAATAAATATATTGTTATTTATTAAAACAATATTATAAAATATTTTATTTGATTTATAATTTCGTAAAACTTACAAACATTAAAGTTAATATATAACTTTAATAAAATTTATGAAGTTTATAAGTATTTTATTAAAATAACTAAAATAATAAATAACTATATAAATATTTATACCAATAAAATTTCATTGTTTTAAATAAAACCTTAAATAATGTTATTATAAAAATATTTGCAACAAACAAAGTCTTAAAAGTAACACTTGTATATATATATAAAACCAATTAAGATTAATTATTATTATTATTTTATATATATTTACAAAATATTGATGTTTTATTTACTAAGACTAAAAATTTTTATTTATAAAAATTTTCTGTGAAATTAAAACTTAAAAATCTATTTTAAGTTAAAAGATTAAAATTTTGTTCAAAACCGGCATAACCAGGTTTTGAACCAGCGACTTGATGAGATACGAACCTTTCGGACATAGACTAGAACCAGCTAATCTGGGAAATTGGCCTTGTTTAGTATATGTTTGTAATATTTAACACATAACTTACTTGATTTCCCTAATTTCAAATTATGAACTACGAGCCCTAGTTCCCATATTCATCAAATTCGATCGAATGTTAACCCGATCGTCTTTAATACCATAGGGCTTTTATTACCATACAAGTCTAATGGTATAAAAAACACTAACCTTTGTTTGCTAAATGATTGATTTCGATCAACGGTTAGGAAAGCGAGCGACCGGGTGTTTTAGCTTCTTGAATTACGATATAGGGGTGATGTAATGAGTTTCGAATGCACATATCTGTTCGTCGAGTTTAGATGTATATACGAGTCGGTTTAATATGAATATTGTGTTTGTTTATATAGATTTTAGAAATCTCAATCGAGTACGAGTTGATAGGCAACAATTTCGTATAATTTTGACTTTTAAACATCGAATTGATGATAGATATCGATTCCTAATTGTTCGTAATTGATAAAGATTCGAATTTTATCAAGTTTATCCGCTTATGGTGCATTAAATTTGATACGGGTCGCGAATGGAACCATGGATAGATCCAAGTGAGAAGGTGGGTGGAAGAGGAAGTGAAGTCTGAGCAAATGGCAAGGACAGTCCTTCTTTTTCCTTAACTATCAGTTTGTATATTGGGCAGTTTTAGTCCTAACGTTTTTAAATAAAAGATATATAAAAACATTTTGAAAATTTTTATATAATTTTTTTCTAAAATTATTAATTTCCATTTATATAATTTATTAAAATATCAATATTTGTGAAAAAAAATTTATACCTATTTGATAAATCTTTAATATTATTATTATAAAATTTTATTTTATAACCCTTATAACTCGAATTTGTTATTGTTATTATTTGTATGTATGCATGTATTATTTATTTTTATATATATAGCAATTTCCAATAAAATGATATTTCAAACTTTTGATTATTTATTGAAATGTTACAGTGCACTTCTCAAAGCTTTGGCATATTTGTAAGTCTGTACGAAAAAATATAATAAAATAGTATAATAATACTATAATAAATAGTATTTATTAAAAATAAATACCTTTATCTCTAATTGTGAATCTTCTTCCGACGAGTTAAACATGTTTGTTAATGGATCATAAACATTGCCGGTTTTGTTTTCAAGCATGGTCCAAAATGAAAATTTAGCTTTTAAATAATCATAGTGGTTCTTCATTTGTTTTTGATCCGCATTGAAATGGTGTTCCGAATGTAATTTTTTTGTCACTCTCTGAGAGGCCCCGAGTCCCGAGAGTCCCCTCGGTTGGCAAACATTAAACCCATAGTCCTTAAACCATATTTACATTACTATAGCAGCGGAATTTATGGTAACAACATAAAATATTATACAGATCTAAACAAACATTAATACATAGCCCATATCTTTAATAGTTTTATAACATAGCCGGTCTAAGCCAGGGTAGTCTTCAACGTATGCCATGAGCCCTCCTGGTCTCCTTTCTCAAACTATTCAACCTGATATGCATGTAAAACAAGTCAGTTTTATGCTGGTGAGTTCTAAGTTCATTTCTTAGAAAAATCCTTATTCATTCATGTCATCACATAGCATAATTCAGATACATAGCATACCTGTTCTCATATCATAATTACATAACATACATAACATCATAACATAATTACATAACATACATAACCTCATAACATAATTCATCATTCATACGATGAAGGAACTTCACCGTCAACTGCTGACCCCGAAGTCAAACAAGCTTGTGCAGCACAAGGCTCTTAAACTATCAACCCGAAGTCGATAACTTATACATGCATAAGATTTCCTCAACTGGCGACACACAGTCGGCAGGCCTATGTTTCCACATGACTCTTAAACCATCAACCGAAGTTGACGGCTCATACCGGTACAAGACTTCTTTACATATCTTAAATGACTCCTTTCACCGTTGTGCTCAAGTTTTGCCCAACCGCAGCCAGCAAAACTTCATTTCCTCCTCGACCTCGGCCGAGTGTCTTACAAAAACAAAATCATTTCTTTCTCAACCATCGTTGAGACTTAAAACTTTCTTTTCATCTCCAATGACATTCTTAAAATCATTTACTTCTCAACCGCAGTTGAGACATAAAACATCATTTATTTTACAACATTCTTTACTTGAAAACATTCTTTATCTGAAAACATATCTTTCCTGAAAACATGTTTTACCTGACTATAATCAGGTTAAAATCACTTTCATATAATAACTTTATAACATACATACAAGCATTTTCATAAAACAACTTTATAACATGCATATCAGCTCAAAATGATAAAACATTTAAAACAGGGCTATAAGAACTCACTTGATATCTTACGGTAGCAAGATCCCTCGCAAACTGGTACTACCGGTATAATTCTGCATTGGTTTATGTTTGATAAGTTATTTATGTCTTAACTTACTGATTAAATCTTTTTGAACGTCCAATGTCAAAGACATTGCCTTGATAGTCGGAATAATCCCAGATTAATGAAATAGTTCATGTTGTTGATTATAACGCTAAAACAAATTCCTAGACAGATTAATGGCTTATAAATGATCAATCCTTATTATCGATTACCCAGATATCATGAAATATCACAATGTAGTATTAGAATAGGTTTGATAACCATCTTTAACATACTAATCTGACTGTTGTCATAAACATCAGATAATCGTTCCAATGAGTATGTTAATGATTGTGATTAGTTTGAAACACTTAAATTTAATCTTTGCATTTCAAAGATTAACCAAACTAATCACCTACATTGTCATAATCAAATGGATTAAACCATTATAATCATAGTTGTGATTTCATGCAAACCGGCATTACAACGGATCAAAACTAGGATTTAACCGTTAGAACATTATGTTCTTCCTTTCTAATCAATCCTAGCCATCATCTAGGCAATAATCAACAATCCTAACTATGTCATTACGTTCAAAATCAAGATCTAATCAATCAAAATCGAACTAGAAGGTTAAAACGAATCATTACCTAATCAGACGGATATATGACGGCACAACAACGATCAGGACTTGTAAACACGTTCCCTGATGCGATCCTTGAAGTTTGGAAGCTTCAAATTGAAGTTTAATTGGTAGAAATTCGTCTGGAAGAGGCTGAAGTTCGATAGTATAACAAATATAATTTTCTGCATGAAATCTGATGAAGAAGATCAAACTATTCCACCGCCTCACTCGTCGCGTACCGCGACGAGGAGCCAAAATGAGCTTCGCGTACCGCGAAGAAATCAGGAGAAATTAGATATTTTGGTCCATCGCGTACCGCGAAGAATTCTCAACCTCTTCGTCGCGTACCGCGACGAGTCCAGAGGTTCCATACTTTGAAATTTTTCTTTGTTTCGCGATTCCGGACAATCCGTAACTCCGTTTTGCGCACGGTCTTTACCCACGTTCACCATTTCTCACGTACTATCATCCTGTAATAATTTCGATTGTCAATTCAACGTAGATTTCATACGTGATCAAATGTGCTAAATCTTTGGTTGTTACACTCTCTTCCAAGAAAGTGCTTTGAGTCTGCTCCGTTCATGCCCATGTAGTGTCAATTCATGAACACATGTTTCACGAAATGTTTTCTCAACACCTTCTTTCTTCAACTAATACTAGTCCTTTTTGTTACCATTTCTTTGAACAATTCAAAGAAAAATGCATAACCTCAATATGAACTAGAACAATACTATCATAAAACACCTAGTATAAAAAGCCTAATCCAATTAAGTAATCAAACAAAAAAAATTTATGACATTTATTTTCAGTTGCAATGTTTGTAATTACTTTATGAAATAATCAACTACCAATCAGCAAATAAAAGTAAACGTTATGTGTTTCTTTTGGGGTAAACATGTAAACATAACTACATATATGATACATCAAGAGCTCAAATCAAATAAGATGGATGAATCGACACAACTGAAACTAGAAACAATTGAAACGAGAAATGGAACATGTAAACATAACTACATATTTGATAACAACTCCTACACGAATTCCAAGCTGGTGCCAACCGATCGACACAATTGAAACGAGAAACAGAACACATCTGACAACATAATGAAAGTGCAGTTAACTAAAGAACACTTACATTAGGGTGTCGGCGAATGGGAGGAGGAGGAGCCCCTGCTGTCAAAGGGTGCCAGAGAATGGGAGGAACTCCTGCTGTCGAAGGGTGCCGGCAAATGGTGTGGAGGAGGAGCTGGAGACCAGGAGGAGGAGAAAACGTCGAACATGAGGCTATAAACGTGTCCCATTTTTTTCCTCATTTAGACATGTCCTAACATTTTAACCATTTAGAGGTTCATTTGGACCTTGCTTTCCATTTATATGTGTTTTTTAGAACAAACAATAGACGTGACCCATTCAAACCCACTCATAACCTCCCCAACAGCCCGTTAATATAATAACACGCAAACCAAAGAAAACTATACAAAATATACCAACAAAGACATCCACTAACTAACACTACTAGATAAATATTAATTTTCCGACAACAATTTTGTTAGAATATCGTTTATAAACATAGTTACCAACAAATTTGTTACCAAAGAAATTTTCTAAAAAAAAAAGTACTGTGGAAATAACTTTTGACAATTTATCGGAAACACTTCTGCCAAATTTCTGACAAAATTAGGATTTAAATTCCTTACAAGTTTCCGACACTATTCACACATTGTTTTTTAGTTATTAAATTACATATTTTAATATTATTGCTGATAGTATAACTTGCTATATATTATAGTTAGATGAAAGCTTTTTCAACACACTACTAGAAAATAGACCTAATGCAACCATGATAAAATGTTGCATTAGACCTTAAAAGAATTGCAATAGACCTAATGCAACCTTTTATCGGGAGTTTCATTACAAGCAGTTGCATTAGAGCTAATGCAACTTTGCTCTAATGCAACTTTTTCGAATGCTAATGCAACTTTTTCGAATGTTAATGCAACCTTTTATAAATATGTTGCATCTAATGTTTAAATGCAACTTTTTTAAGATGCAACTTTTTTCATTATAATGCAACTTTGTTAGTTAAATATGCAACTTTATTCATAATCAAATGCAACTTTTTCATAATCAAATGCAACTTTGTTATATTTTAGTTACAAAAATTTAACATTTTCTACATGCAATTGCAACCTTTTTATACTTAGATGCAATTATTGTCACATCCCCGCCGTCGGCGGAAACACGGGAGATGCGACGAAACTGTATGTTAAGAACTCATGGAGTATGAGAGAATGCTAGTCCTTCTGCTTAAGTATAAGTCCATATCTAGCGTTAGATTAGTACCTGAAATACATGCAAAAACAAGTGTCAACTAAAAAGTTGGTGAGCTCGTAGGTTTTATGTTTAATAAAACAGTTTAAGTAATAGTGTTTGCCATTCAGGCACGAGTAAAAAGTTTAAATCAAAACTCAGTAGGATCATCATCACATAGTGTGTTAGCCATTTCAGGCATGAGTAAAATGTTTCAATAAAAATCCAGTAGGATCATCAATCCCATAATGTGTTGGCCATTTCAAGCATAAAATGTTTCAATAAAAATCCAGTAGGATCATCAATCCCGTAATGCTATGCTATCATATAATATGTTAAGCCATAAGTGTGAATGGATGCAATCTACATGAGTCCACAACCAAGCCTATGACTGATTGCCCTTGTTTTTGATCTCATGATCACCGAACTCACCCCGAGTTCAAAGTATATATAAGAGTTAAAAATATCCATCCATCGTGTTTGACCTCATCACTGGGTGACTGTAGCTAGCAAGACCACTCGATAGGTGAATGGGTTGTCAACCAAGATAGTACTAATCAATATATCCCCTGACTCAAATCCATGAATTAATGGTTGTGTCCAGGCATAAATAAAAGGGACTTACAATAGAATAACAAACTCTCATGCAATCTACATCCGGATGTTCCAGCATTAACACATTTAGCAAAGTAATGAAAACCTTTTAAGTATCATAGTAGAAAAGCAATGTATTGTAGCATGTATTTCCCCCAAAATTTGTAAAAAGTAAAAGGGGCTACAAATTGTCACAGTGTGTATAGCAATGGAACCTATGTCCATGTGTTGTTATAACCGAAATCAAAGTAACCATACTCAGCACATCAGTGTTAGTCAACTATGTATGTTTGACATAGTATAGCATTTGCAAATCAAATGAAACATAAGTTCATGTTTGTAAATCAAATGCTTATCAATAATCAATACCAACAATCTTGTTTCATTTGCCTACTTGACACAACTGTCGCATGTGCTCTAACGCGTCCTAACATATGTTAATTTTTGATTAACCGAAAACTTTTGTTTACATATGTTACTTTTGGTTAATATTTTATATCATTTAATACTCTATTATTTAGTTGATCGGACGTGTTTATAGTTTGATATGCTTAAATATGCATATATAATATTAATTATCAGCTTTGATCATTATTGTTATTATATATTAACACATCACATAATTAGTTTATATTTATAAACAAAAGTATTCAACGTGCTTAAACTGATATATGTGTTTTCATTGTAAAAGTGATCGTTAGTTGTTCATATTATGTACAAGTCTTTGTTGTTATTCATAAAATGACTTTTACTTACAAGTAGTAAGTTTAGTTATTGTACGACTACGAGCTTAAAATAAATGAAGTTCACTAAAGGTCATGTACTGCCAATACATAAGCTAATATAGCTGACATAAATATGTACTTATAGGTTTTTCTTTATATAAATATATGTTGTTTATTCAAAACCGTTTTTATGCGTATATTTATCCCAAAATATGTGTGTAACTAATGTTGTTCTTTTATCATCATGAAAGGTTAAATTAAATGTGCCTTTACACACAGACATATCTATGTATTATAATAAATAAAAGTTTTTATTTGCCACTTGTCAATCTTTGGTTAAGTCAATTTATGAATTTCCCGCCTCTCTCTTCCATTAATGTCTTTATTTATTAAATAATAAAAATTGAATAATATATTTAAAATAATAAAATCGATTGCCTATAAATAAGTGAAAACTAAAGTTAAAATAAAAAATAATCAAAAGTAAAAAAATTAAACGAAAGTAAAATAATAATAAAATATATAAATAGAAAGTTAAAAACTAATATTTATTCAATCTATATAATAGACGAAAAAAATTAACGATTTTAACAAATTATATAAATTAAAGTCATGTAATACATGGGTTTTAACCTAGTTTAGGCATATATAAATCCTTAGATTTTTGTTGATTATTTGTTTATAAAATGTTTATTACATTTCATTTTAGATAATCAAGTTTTATAAACTCTAATACAACACTTTTTAAGCTCATATTTGTTTATATATCCAATCCTCAAATAATTAAATTTGTCAAATCAAACCATTAGATAACTTTTGCTTAGTAATAAATGTATTTGTTTTAAATCTCTTGATGATGGTACGTAATCGTTTTGTCAAGATAACTTGTCTTTTAAATCGAATTATATATTTTTATTGCTTCACGATTGTTATAATAGTTTATAATTTTTTGTGTGTATTTCATTTAATAAAACCGTGAATATAAACTCTTAACACCCGAGATACGATAATATGTTACAGGTTAGTGCGCGGGTATACCTTTCGAATCGGTTCGCGTACGTGAACTCATTTTGAGAACCGGTAAACCGTTTAGAGATCCGTGCACATCAACATGTTCGTTTTTGCGTCACAAACATAATCGAGCTCTTGATTATTGTTGTTGACCAGATCTAATGTGTTCGATTCGCTTAAAATAATTTTTGGGGTAGTTAAGAACAACCCATCAATCTCGAAACCCATTGATCTGGCTTGTACCATCATCGCATCACCATCGGTTGTTTGCTACAACATTGACTAGCGAATGTGGTCGTCAGAAACAAGCTGGTGGCTTAGGACCACAATAACTTGTCTATAGATGTCACAAATCTTCAGATCTGCTGGTTTTACAAACAAGATTAAAACAAAACCATGGAACCAGTGTTTAATGAGAACAAATCTGCCAAGACTAACCTTAACACTCATAGATACTGAACTTTGTCATCATCCAACTCACGGATCTGGTGCAAACCACCACGATCTAAGCATATAACCATGAAAGCAACCAGATCCATAGCTCGATTCGAGTTATTACCTTTGGTGTGTGTGGTGTGTGTATCGGCTGCAAAAAAAACGAAAGGGAGGCTCGAGTTGTGCGAGAGATGGGGATGGTGGAGCTTGGGTGTCGCCAGAGCTGACATCGCCCTTCTCTCCCTCTCTCACGAACATGTACACGCACCCTGGTGTGCATCTTGCGGCTGCCAGCAGAAAGGACTTGGGCTGGAGCCTGTGCCGGAGATGAAGGTGGCCGGAGATGATGGTGGCCGGTGGAGGAGGATGCATCTGCTTCACTTCGTTTTCTTTTTTTTGGACGAAATGCACGCGCACACACACAAAGGTGTGTGTTGCGGCTGCAATATGTGCAACCAAGAAGGGTTAATATTCCTTTTATAGTTAGGGTTTTCCATGGGGTGCAATCGCGTATAAGTTGCGTATAAATCGCGAGCTAAACCCGTTCGAGTCACGCTTATCACTATCTATTATTATTTCGGAACCAAAATACTTTAGAAATTATAGGAACTTTCTTGCACATTCATTTTGTTAGAATTTATCCGACAAGTAAATAACCTACCTGGTTAAATCACGTTTTTAACGTTTTTAATTTAATTTATACAACTTAACGTACAACTGTCAACACAACTTTTATGGTAATAATAATATCAACAATGTGTCGTGTCATGAACTTCATTATCATATTATTGCTAGTAATCAATCACCGAACGTTAATCGGTTAATTGTTCGTTTCCTTTTGCAAGCATCTAACCAATCACGCTACAATTCGTTAATGATATCATGTTAGTTTGAATGGGCTCTTAAACTTTGATTTGGGCCTTAAACGAACAACGTTTCTTGTTTGGCCTCATTAGGGTTATTTGGGCCTTGATTCGTAATGGGCCTTATTTGGCTTAGCTGGGCCTACTTAATTTGTCCTAATTGTAATATATCTGTTAACGAATTTTGATGAGTGTTACATTTATCGTAGGTTTGATTACAAAATTGCAACCTTATTCGACGTTTAATGCAACCATTATTATATTTTTTATAACCAAACACAAATGCAATTTCGTAACATAAATTTGATTACTATTAATTAAATACATGTAATCGTAATTCGCCAAAATAGTAATAACACCCAAGTCACACCCTAACCAACGGCGGAATATGTTGGAGCGTGAGTTTGATTGTTCAAAAGCTCACAGGCTACTATTAAAGTTTAAATATTTAAATATCTAACAACCATTCAACATTCAAACATAGAAAATTTAATCCAACATTACATAAACAAGGTTCAATATAACATAAACCATATTAAATCATTAAACTAGGTCCTCTAAGCCTAGCTTATGTCTTCCTATTTTCAATTACCTGTCACATATGTAAAATACAATTTGTCAACTATTTGCATAGTTAGTGAGCACTCGTACAAGTTGTAATATATATGTGTGTGTGTGTGTGTATAAACAAGAAGATGCATCACAAAGTCTAGATGATAATAAGCCTAAATCTATGTTCTTACAAGTATTCTAAAAGCATGCTAAACTTAAAGAATGCATCACAAGTCATTCAACATGTATGGGCATTCAAGTTCTTCTCAATGACATTTGTCCTTTACAATTGTCCTCAAATAAGTGACATAACATAGCTTGTAAATCAAGGCTAGCAAGGCCTTAATTAAGTTAGTTAGTCTACAAGTTTGCAAATGTACACATTTCACCTTTTTAACACAAAGACTAAAGTCTAAGTGAATAAGGTATGTGAACTGTCACACCCCCACCTCTTGTCACCTGATGATGATGTCACTGATCACTCTGAGAAGGTCGCGGAAACATAGTGTTGATGTCTCAGAGATGGGGTGTAACTTACTTGATCCGGTATCACAACACACAAGATTAACTTCAAGACAATACAATACAAGGATAATAGTGTCATTACAATCCACAAGTTATTGTTCACAACTTAAACACACTAAACAAATTTAGTTACTTAAGTACAAGTGCCTAATTGTGCAATTCTCACCCTTCGTCACTGTCTACCTACAAAATTTTGTAAGTTTGAAAAGTCAGCACAAAGCGGGTAATGTAACATCCCATTCGGCAGCTGAAACGTCGGGATGTCACGAGGAATGGGCAGATTGTTCACAAGCTCGTGGGAAACTAAAATGTATCATCACATATCATTAAATCATTCAAAATATTTACACAAAAATCATGTCTATCATGAAATAGTTATAACAAGTACACAAAAGATGTAGCTAAGTTAACTAAATCCTAGTCTTTAATGATGCAGTTAATTTAGCTAAGTCCAAGACCCTGTGTGATGATATCCAAAAGATGTAGAGCTATCATTCTCTACCTACTTCTCCTCATTCCCTGAAACATGTAGAAAATCAAGTGTCAACTGCATACGTAGTTGGTGAGTAATAATAAGTTTAACACACACAAAAAGAGTTATAAGAGTTTAAACAAACACTTGTGAACTTGTAAAGATGATCATATCATGTTCATTCACTAACACGCAATCAATCAAATGTTCCAAGTAAGTTGAATCAATCATCCAAGTAAGTTCAATCAATAACCAATAACCACAATAAAGAGTTTAACTTATAGTATTGCGGAGGACCGTGGTCAACTCAATCAACAGTATGAGGAATCATCGCGGAGGACCGTAGTCAACTCGATCAACGATGGTTCTATATGCATAAGAGTTTATCCTGATCGCTACAGAGGATCGAAGTCTACTTAATCAACAATGTAATCACCGCGGAGGACCGAAGTCAACTCAACCAACGGTGGTTCAGATCAATGCGAGTATAGTGACAATACATCAATGACACCAAAGTTTCAACAACTGTTCAACAACCTGTGTTACATATTTCTTGTATTCATAAGCATATATGTTTTCTCAATAGATTATGTTGCATGAGTTTACATTGTGTTTATGCTACGATCTTATTTGTGACACCCGACAATTTCAGGTAAATTGCGACTCTTACATTCTATACATTTCACATTCATACTTGTTGCATTTCATTTAATTATGTTTAATTAGATGAGTTGAACACAAATGACTACGAAACAATAGTTCAAGGACTTATCAAATCGTACATTGCACATTGGTTTTGGAAACCAAGTGTGGCAAACACAAACACAATGGGATTGTGGAAATACATGTTGATTATGGTTAGTCAAGCATGCAGACACTTCGTTAGACACGAACACAAACTATCAAAGATAATTCGAGGAATTATCAAAACACACACGAGTCTCACGAACGTTGGTGATAATTCAAACTTATATGTTATTATATGATTATGTGCTAAATGAGCATTAGATGCTTTGGATTTACGTTAGGGATCGAGTACGAACGAAATCGTATCATCGAAATCGAAAAACAAGGAAATGGACTCATCGCAGTACGCGACGGTCCCTCGGCGAAAGGCTTCGCGGTACGCGGCGCAAACCGGGAGTCGAGACTCCCGAATCCCATCGCGGTACGTGATACATAATTTTGATCGGCCTTCGCGGTACGCGAAGGCCATGCAGATCAAATTTTTTCTTTATAACCAACCCCATTCATTTCCCATTCGGTTTTCTCTCATCTTCTCCGAATTCTCACCTATTCTCTCGACCAAACCCACTGAAACCAGACCTCTAGGCCCCCTGGAATCATCATTAAACCATCTTGGAGCATCTTGAACCATTGGAGCTTCAAGAAAGAGTCTTGGAAGCTACCCACAAGCAAAGAGATTCATCATCAGCCTTCATTTCGGTTCCAGTAGCTGTTCTAGATTGGATTTGCACATCTAAGGTAGTTTTAAATGATTGTCTAGCATTAGATCGTACATGCAATTGGTAATAACCCACATGCAACTCCATTTAGTTATTGTGCTAGAATGTGTTGGTGATTTGATGTGTATTTGATCTAGATTTGCTGATTTAATAGTTTAGAAATGGTAGAATTGAGTTTTGGTTAACTTATGTTTGATTTGGTGATATTTTGGTACACTTGCCATAAAAGGAAACTTTTATGTTGCAAGTCTTGGATTTGTGATGATCTAGACATGTTAGACATGTCTAGATGTTGTTAAATGTGTATTGGAGTGTTTAGAAACACATTGAGATAATTGATTTTTGTCAAAAACTTGGTTTCATAGAAACTTGCTATTTATGGAAACTTTTAAAAATCAAAAGAGGGCTTTTGATGTTTTAAAGTGTTTTGATGAATTTTGATCTTTGAAATATGCTTAGAAATGATTTCTAACACATTTGGAAACATTGATTTGTGAAGACGAGTTTTAAAACGGACACTTTCCTAAATTGGAAACTTTCTAAAAATGGTAACTTGTGCGAGTCATAGGATGCATTATGGTGTCTTATGTGCATCAAGGCACATAAACACAACAATCGTGTCACCAACGATTCGTCGAGTCCCACTAGTTAACACACACACACTCGGTTGAGCACACCGACAGTTGGAGTTGTATGGGATACAACACAACACAACACAGAACACATACTCACACCTACATGGTTATAGGTGCATACTAGCAGGTGCTAGCTCTCGCAGACGCGAACACACTCACAACCGGAACTACTCTATCAGGTGAGTTCACGGCCCCTTTTACTTTTCTACCTTTGGGGGAGAAAACATTGCATGCTAAATTGTTTTACAAACAACAACTCATTTCATTTACGTATGGACATGCTTTATCATATATGTATATGTGTGGACCACATCACAACTAAAAGACCTCGCGATACTCCACGGACCGTTAGTAGCGCGTAGCGCCTAGCGTGGTAATATTGAATGGTACTATTTGGGCCTGACAAGCCCCACCCATCGCGCCTGGGAGGCAATTCGACTGTAGGTCGGAATGGGTGCAATATTGACCAACACTTTGCCATCGTCTTGTGATGGACATGGCGGGAGGCACAACTATCAGCTTCGGTACGACCCCGCATATAATATAACTGTATTGACTAGCTATCAATCGATACTGCATTGTAATGATATGTAAATCACAACTGTTACTTTAAACATTGGATGTTTATTGCTTACGAAAAACCTGTGCTCTCACCAACCTTTGTGTTGACCTTTTACTCGCATGTTTTCTCAGGTAGCTAAGGCACGCGCACAAGGATTAGGATGCTAGGCTGGAGTCGCATGCATCTGCTTATGTGTCTTAGACTATTAAACATTTGTTAACATTTTGTTATGTTACTTATTGTATTGATAAACAACTTTAATCGTTTCCGCAAACTAATACTCTGTATCGTTTTGAAAACCGTATTAATCTTATGCTTCCGCAACCTATGAACTTAAACTGTTTTGATAATACTAAACTTCCACAACTCTGATTTTACTGAACTGTTTTATCCAAGTTATTGGATGTACGTATGTAACCAGACATGTAGGTCTCGCAACGTTGTGTGACCGGAGACTGCGATCCTGACAATCTGTTGTTGCTCGCGCCCCGTTCGGGACGGGATTTCTCGGGGTGTGACATTATTGACTTTACTCAAATCCTTTATGTATAATCATTGTTATTGCTAATGATTTGAATCTTTTGATCAATTGATTTAGGTTAAAGGAATCCATTTTATTATCAAAACCCTTTAATTTTTATCATACATTGTTAAGATTAAATCTTATGCAAAGTTAATAATGGTTGTTTTATTTATCTTGCATGCATGCATGCTTACGTGAGTTAAGATTAACAAGTTTAAAGATTCTTTGATGTTGATGGTCGATATTGAAACTCCCTTTAAGCATTCGTCGATACTATTAGATTCGGCCACTCCCAAGAAGTCACCGATACTATTAAGTTTTACAAGTTAATGTCGAAGCTTAGTATCGATGATGTTCCCTTTAGTATCGACGAACTGAATAAGTTTTAGGAAGGTTAATATCGACCATTTAACTGTCAAACTTGTCAAATTCGGCAGATTAATATCGAAGGGAAGTATCGACGGCATGGTCTGTCGAACTTGTCAAGTTCGATGAATCGTAATAGAAAGGGTAGTATCGACATCATGGTTTGTCGAATTTGTTAAGTTAAATGGAACGAATGTCGAACTTGTTAAGTTCGATGGTTAGGTGTCGAACTTATCAAGTTCGTTGAACAATATCGACCAACCCTAAGTTCGACGAGACCACCCATCGAGATTGTTAACTTCTTCATCCAGCCCAAACCTTCGACCTTAGTTGCCGGTGTTTTAAAATGCTCCAACATCTGCATATACACTCATTTTATGTTGTTTAAGTGTTCATGATATGTTTTAAATGTGGTGGATGAGCCGGTTTGTATTTAAGCTAAAACCCGGAAAAGTACTTCAAGATCTACCTCCAAAACATTTCTCCATGCATGTAGATCACAAACCCATGAAGATTTTGACGTATCGTTTTAAAATTAAAAATTTTTAATTCATTTTAGGTGGTAATTCCTAATAAATTAACTAAATATCTTTTATTTATTTTTGAAATTTTAAAAACGTTTATTGTTTATTGTTTCACCGGATCGTATCTTTTTCGCGCGTATTCGTACGAATTGTCAACCGTTCGAACACGACGACAACTTTACTTTCCGATTTGATTTTCTAATTATAAGATATCATTCGGTAAACTTACAAATATATTCGTGCGAATCATCACCCACATGAATACACAGTTAGTCTAATATTCTAGTAATGATATCTAATACTAATTTAGTTTGGCTATCCTCACATATGTTTATACATATTAATATCCTAACTAATATTCACACATAGTGTCCTATCACAGTTTAACATGTTTTAAGCATTATCAATATTGTGTCTTTGTGTGTTGTTTGTCAGTTTTGAGTTTCTACACTGTTAATCATCCATTGTTTCATATAATATTAACACATAATATTATACAAATACTTTTCGTAATAGTATCTACAGTACATTCCTACTGTTCTGAACTACTGTTTTGGCACTGATGTTACATAATAAACAAAAAGAAAATTTATTAATCTATTTTATTTATTATAAGAATATTATTAAAAATTCTTAAAACATTATTCTAGAATATACATAAAATAATATTGATATGCGCGATCACGATTGTTGCAGGATCGCAGTCTCCTGTCACACTTGCGAAACCTACATGTCAGTTTATATACGTACATCCAATATATTTGAATAAAACAAATTTATAAAATCAGAGTTGCAGAAGTTAAGTAAAAATGTTTTCAATCATTACAAAAACACAAGTGCGGAAGCGGTTTAAGATGTTAAGTCATTACACGTTAAAACATAACAATAAAATGTTTTCAACTATCCAAGACACAAAGCATATGCATGCCACCTCATCCTAGCATCCTAATACTGAGTGCGTGCCTTAGTTACATGAGAAAACATGCGAGCATCGTCAATACAATGGTTGGTGAGAGCACATGTTTTATAATAACAGTAAAAGTAAATGTTTCAGTAATTGTTTAGGACTACGTATCATTACAATACTGTATCAATTGATAGCTAGTCAATATATATCATATCATATGTGGGTTCGAAACCAAAGAAGACTGCATGTCTCCAGCCATGTCCATCACAAAACAATGACAAAATGTTTGGTCAATTTTTCATCTGTTCCGACCTCCAGTTAGGTTGGCTTCTCAGGCGCGACGGATGGGCCTTGTCCGGCCTAAATAGTACTATCCAGAATTATCACACTGTGCGGCCCGCGCTATTAATGGTCCAATGCGTGTTTATGAGGACTTAGTTTTGATGTGTGCTTGTTTAAAATTTGTTTTAATCAAACTAAAATTACAAATAAGTTTCTATGATATTCCTAAACACATTACAAAATCAACATAACATCAAATCATGCCGAAATCATCAACATCAACTCTTTTGATTATAAAAGTTTCCATGTATAGTAAGTCATCGTCAAAAGTCATATTTTCATAAATCCAACGATCCAAATATGTTCCTTTTCATTCTAAAAGACTTTTATCATCATTTAACAACATCTAGCATGACTAGAATCTCATTTAACCATCATTTTACATGATCAACGTTTCTAAATATAGTAAGTGTTACCAAACTTAACAATAATAAACTAAAATTCAATCCACAACATTCCTATACTCTAGATCAGTAACCTTCATCATAAAACATTCAAGTATCATCACAAAGTTCGTGCATGTGAGCTATATGGAGTTGCATGTGGGATTACAAGCTTGCATGTGTAATCTAAGCACAAATGATCATAAAAAACTGCCTCACAAGTGTATGGATGGTCCAAATTCGACTGGAACAGGAAGTACGAGGTTTAGATGGTGGCTGATGAAGTTTTTCTTGTTTGTTGATGGCTTCAAACACCTTCTTTTGAAGCTCCAATGGTCCCAAAGCTTCCAATGACGCAATAGAGTGGTTGAGGGAGCATTAGCAGAGGTTTGAGGGTGGGTTTGTGGTGGTTCTGTTCGAGGATGTCGCAAGAAGTCCGGGTTTATGGTAAAAGAGTGGGTTGTGGGAAATGGGGTTGCTTTTATAGAGTCTTTGAGCTCTGGGCTCATCGCGTACCGCCAAGGACAAAATAGTCTGGTTCTCTTCGGGTACACGCTGCGTACCACCAAGCAGGAAAATGATCGGTCGTCGCGTACCGCCACGTGTTTCGACTGAATTCAAAATTCCCGCTCACCCATCGCATGCAGCGACGAGTTTCGTCGAGATCCTTCGCATACCGCAAAGGGCTTGATTTCCAGATTTTTAATCTCGTTTTTTCGATTTTTCTCGTGTTCGATTCATATCGTATCGTTTATTATAAGCATTTGATTCATGTTAACACATAATCACATATAGACATGTTATTTTGTTCTCATTATCATTTCGTTAGTTCTCCAATGTTCTTGTAACAAGACTCGTGTGTGATTTGGTAATTCCTCGAATTACCGATTCATGATTGTTTGTGCTCGAATTTGTGAAACGTTTGCACACTTGATTAATCATAATCAATGTGTAATGTACAATTCGATGATTCCCTGATTTATAGTTTCGCAATTGCGCTTGTGTTCGACACACTTGATTATCACAGTCAATGTGTAATGTACGATTCGATAATTCCCCGAACTATCGTTTCGCAATCGTTTATGTTTGACTTACTTAATTAATCCTAATTAAATGAGATGCAAGGAATATGATTGTGAATAAGTAGTTGTAAGTGTTGCAATTTATCTGAAATTGTAATTTACTATTCAATATTATGAGAATATTTATTTAATTAATATTACAATTGATATCATTCAAACTTAGATTCATTCAGTTAGGACTTCTATTAGAATACCATATATTTAGGACTTTGAACTTGAACATTAGAATGCTAAGACTTGTTACTCAAACTTTAGGGTGAGTGGATAGCTTTGCTCCTTAATCATTATTGAAGGACTTGGAACTAGCTTTGCGTTTAGACTGTTGAGTTTCTTCACACTCCCTTTTTACATTCTTTGTTTTTAGGGATGTTACACATATTATATTCAAAATTATTCAATTCTAGCATTTATTCAAACTATGATGCAAGCCTTAGACTTAGTTAGTTCTATGTGTTAAATGTTATGCTTTATACAATGTGTTGTATTTTAGTATGTATGTTTGAAATCATAGGCATGTAATTGAATGTTTGTTTATGAAATGTATTGAATATAAAATTGATTGTCTTAAATATTCAAACTTTAATTTAGTACCACGAGCTTTTGAACAATCACATCTCAATGTATTCCGTTATTTGTTGGGGTGTGACAGTTTTAAGGACACACAATCAACAGATTGAATGAATTGAATGGGGAATAATCTAGGGTTATGGAATAACTGGGAGCAAAGGATATAATCAAAATCGGAGCCAAACAAATCAACTATCACTTCCTTGCCAAGCAGTAAGGCATCGTCGAGCAAGGGAAGCGACCCGGGCTCGAAACCTGGTTAGTGCATAAATTTCAACTGTAACAACCTCGAAAATTCAGGTCTAATTTGAACCTTTATTATTTATTAAATCATCTAAGAATATTTCGTAAGTTCATTTCTAAGTTAGAAATATATTCGGTATTCTATGGATCAATTAAAGGAATATGTTATTTCGAATAACGAACTTAGAACCAAACACGAAAAGAATTCGAATCGACATTAGACGGTTAATTGAAAATCACTTTACTCGGCCCAAACCCCTTAACAATTTAATTACGACAATTGGTAAATACAATGCCAACATAATTATGTTATACAAGAGTGTATATATAAATTACTAAAATCGTACACATAAAATTACACACATAATTAATTGTAATAAAAATATAATATATATATATATATATACATAGACATGCAACATTTATATATATATATATGGATGCGTATATATATGTATAGACAAGCAATGTTTATATATATATATGTATATATATACACAAAATACACGCATACATGCATTTATTCATACGCATGTAAACAAATACAAGTACATATGTATACAAAACAATCAAACAATTATAAAACACAAATATATATACATGATACACACATGCATGCATGAGTATGAAATCTATACATACATACTTGCATTCATATGTATACACATACAAGTATTCACATATAACACACACATGCATGCAAAAGATGCCATGCACACTAACAAACAAATATCCACATTCAAACACACCACCCCTCATGCCCAATCCACACACTCCCTCCTTCTCTTTCTCTTCCCAATACACTTTTACTTTTCTGCTTTTTGACAGCATTCAGCTGTCAACTTCCAACAGCTATAACTCGTTCCATACTTCACGAAATCACTCCATTCTTTTTCCATAATCAACTTCAACTTCCTCCAGAAAATTCCCAAGTGGTCTCACTCGTTTTCATCAAGATTTCGACCTCCAAACAACCTTCTAAACTCAGGTGCGCAGAAACCGACCAGCTTTGCTATCTTCACTTCTTCATCACGGTTAAGATACCAAATGAACTCCAAATCACCTCATTCTTTTTTTGATCTTCTTGGACTTCAATTTACTTTGTTTGGTAAAAATCCCAGGAGCTTTTGAGACCCATAAATAAGCTTAAAGTCCTTGCAAACGTTGAACAAGTGCAGCAACATTACATGCAAAGGCTTGCATCTTCCTTCTTCCTTGATTCATGAACTTTTGAACTCAAATACTTGCAACAACTCCTCATAGAAGATTCTTTGTTATCATTTTCAGGTCCTACCATCTAATAATCCATCTCTCTTCATTATCCTTCAAGAACTAGGTACAAATCCTACATTCTAAAATCAAAAACTCACTTTTATTAATGTTTTTGCACACTATCATATACTCTTTCAAATCTATGACCAAGACCTATTTTTAAACAGAAAATAAAGACTATTTAACTTCCAAAATTTCGTGGTTTTGAAGCCATGGTCAAAACTCTTACATGCAACAAGGTTGCATGTACAAAAAGACGAGTTTTTGAGTTCTAAAAACAACAACTATGTATTTTTATCATTACTTCTTGTTGACCATGACCAAGAACTTGTTTGGGCAGTAAAAATAAATGTTTTAACTATCAAAGGTCGTTTGTACAAAAGCTTGGTCGAAAGACACACATGCACGAAGGTTGCATGTGCCTAAACTTGGTTTTTTGAGCACTAATTCCTTCACCTTTGCACCTTCACTTCATCTAAAGCCAATACACTTTTGTTAACCATATTTACAGCCTTAAAATCCTCTAGATACAGCAGCCTCATACGTAAGATTTGTTGAGCAACGGTCAAGGCAAAACAACCTCACTAGGGGTATTCATTTAACTAGTTTAGTTATGTTTTACTTGCATAGTTCGCATTTAACACTTGTATTAGCACATGAACACTTATAACATATTAAACACATGTAATATAATTTAATTTGAGTAAAAGGATCTGAACATAAAAAGTATCATAATGCATGCAACGTCTTGTACGTTAAAAACGGACATAACGTGTTAAAATCTCAAAAACCGACACAAATCATACATGCATGACTTCAAAAGTTCCAGAAGTTAAAAAACATCTTAAATGATGTTAAAAATAATTTAAAGATGTTTTATAAGACATCCCTAGCATGGTTTAAGCATAAAACCGTTGTATTACCGAACCGACGTGTTAAAAACTAATAAAACGGTTTATTTTTGTGTATATTTAAATTCTGGAAATTTTATAAGTTTATTTATGATAAATAATGTATTATATCATATTTTAATGAGTTATGGTGATTAAAAAGACTAACGACGTATTTTATGCAAAACTAGCTACGAAACCGACGTTTTTAAATGGTTAAATGACATAGTCTTGTACTACAATTTATTTTTGAATTATTACAGAATATATATAAGTAAAAATATATATAAATAATGTTATAAAAATATTTGGAATGCTATGGAATACAAAAGACTCTTTAAAAGCGAAACTACGTACATAACCGACACGCGAAATGCGTAAAAACGGGTTTTTATATATATGCAAGCCAATAACTATTTAGACCAGAATATTATTCTTAATATATTTTATATATAATGAAAATATAATTTCTAAAACTTATGGGCTTAAACTATTTATTTAAAATGGATAAAAACCGCGTTATGGGCGTTACCGGCCCAATTAGCCCACTAAGTAAAATGAGGTATTTTTAATCAAAAGATTTTATTAATAAATAGTCTATTTTGAATATTTGAACAAGTATATACTTATTTAGACAAATTATGATTTATAAACGTATTGTTGGGCTTTAAACGTCTTGACGGGCCCAATAGGCCCAATAGTAACTTTACATGTAAAAATAACTTAAAGCCCAATTGTTAACATATCTAGTTTATTTAATTATTAGTATTTATATACAATAACCATGTTAAAAATTCTAATTACATACATACAAGATGTTACGTAAATGTTATAACTTACAAAACATATAAAATGGGCCTGAGTAAAGTATGACACTATGCATAGAGCACAATGATATTAGCAACTAAGTCTAATCTTAGCAACACGTTTAAACATAGGTATACACCTATCTTGTAAAGGCAACCACGTGGAACACTCAACTCACAACATTGTTTGCAAACCGTAACCTCGGTGAGTTTTCATGCAAACCTTTCCCTTCTTTACTATGTTTTGGGATGAAATACATGCTACTAAAACTTTTTATGTGTACTAATGTTTGAGACTTGTTACTTCCCATATTGTTGTCCCTTCTTTAGAGCACACCATTAACCCTAGTTGGGGCCATTAGTATTATGGGTAGCGCTATCTGAGAAACCCTCACACACAGTGGTCTCCCCACTGAGATTGGCAAATCGTTGTGGCATAATTACTAACTATTTTATTTAGTTCATGAATGGGAAATGAACTACGCAGGGACGGAACGCCGGCATATGGTCTTGTTGCGAGATCATATGGGTGGTGCAGGATTGGCTGTGCGACTTGAACATTGTACACGAACGAACAAACTATTGTTATCTTTGTTTATTACAAAGAATACAAACTGTTTACTTATTAAATGTTTTTAACTGCTCGAGCTCACCAGCTTTATGCTGACCCAAAATCTTTTAAGCATGTATTTCAGGACGTTAAACTAAGAAGGAGAGGTAGACGGGAAGCTTTTGGTGCCTAATTACACTTTGGAGTCTATGTTAGAGACTTGCTTTATTATTTCCGCTGCCTAGGAACTAGATTTAAACTTCATCTGTTTTGTTATTATAGACATTATGATATTGGGTTGTTCATGCCCACTTTTGGTTTTAAGACAATTGTTAAGACTATTTTGTACTAGTTGATGATGAAGTTATATTAGTTCTACTTAATTAAGTGTTTTACCAATATTTTGTCTTGCCCCTACCGGCGAGGTGCGACATCAACTTTCTTCATTTTACCTAGTTTTGCAACTTCTAAAAATTCCAACATTTTTATAAAATTTCCAAAAACCATCAGAACATTTCGTAAATTATTTCATTATTAGAAAATTATTTTTCTGTTATTTTAATAATATAATACTATATAATGCAATAAATCAATTTACAAACAAATATTTTAACAGAAAAGTTATTAAAATTCATTTATATATTAGAAATCGTTATGTGTGTGTGTATATATATATTAAGAATTTGAAACACATTCATAATGAAAGTTTTAATAATTACATGTAGTTTTAATAATATTATTTTGTAAAATTCAAATATTTATATTTTCTAATTTAATTATTAGAAAATATATACTTATGCTTATTTTTTATTTAATTTATAAATAAAATATTTTTTAATCATTATTTTCAAGCTATTATTATCATCTATGTCATTGTTAGCCAATGTGAAAAAAATGTTAGACTAAATTGCATTACTTAGAATCTAGTAAATACTAAGTCTATTCTATATTCATACAAATTTAGGGTGAAGTTACCCGATGATTCATAATTCTATTCAACAAAACTTTTGGAAAAGCTAAGCAAACCAGTGAGCTTTTTATACAATCCTTCTTTAACATTTTTTTATAAATCTTTAGAGATGTTGCACATGCTATATCAAACTTGTGATTCTAGAGTCAAAACAAATACTTTGATGTAAGCTATAGCTCTAATGTAGTTGTGATTTGAATGCTATGTTTGTATTCATATTTGTAAACTTTGTAACTATTTGTATGCTATTATCTAGTAACTAGTAGCCTTTGTCACTTACTTGTGTTATTGTGTATGTCAAGGGTGAAATTGCCAAATGCTCGTAGTATACTAGTAGCCTGTGTCACTACTTATGTCATTGTATATCAAAGGTAAAATTTTCAAATTCATATTATACTAGTAGCATTTCTTTAGTGACTTTATTCTTATTTGTAAACTTGTTGAATACATTTTTTTTAATGTAATTTAGACTAATGTTTGCATTTCTTATCAAAGGGATTATGCAAATAGTTGACAAGCACTTATTTTATACGTGTTTTAGGTTAAGTGAAGACTTGTTGAAGACTAAGCTAGGATTAGTGGACCTAGTGTAATTAAATCAAATAACGTTATGTTTCGTTTATGCAATGTATTGAAATTGGATAATTATATTGAAATGTTTATTGTATGTATAGATTGAGATGAAATAATAAATTGATTGTATTAAATACTTAAACTTTAAAGTAGCATAATAAACTTTTAAACAATTATAAATCACACCTTAACGTATTTCACCGTCGATTGGGATGCGACATTTTGCTTACAAACATTATTTAAACAATTTCTAACTCGTCCGAATGGCAACATAACTCGTCAAGATGACACATAACACTGTACCAGATCAATACACATATTTGTACCTTCTGACTTTTACGACTGTTATTTTGACCCATTGCTAAGTCAAATCGTTACAATTTTAAACAAAAGTTATTGGGGACATGTTGAAATATTGAAAAGTTTAGTAACTGGACTCTCGGATCAATTTGGCAACTAAGCCGAGCCTTAACGAATAGTAAGTTGTAATAAAATTGACACTCGTCCCCAACAAAACCCTAGGCCTCGCTGATCAGCTTCAACCTTCATCAATGGCGGACGACACTGCGTCAATGAGCATATACAGAGCTTCGAGAACGATTAAGAGAAAACAAAGCTCTTTGTTCAATTCTCTGAGTTCGATTCACGAGGACTCAATCTTCGTATCCGAGATAGCTCAGCTATGGCCGAAATTGCCACTCGTAGCTAACCTGCGTTGCGGTCTATGGTACGCGAAAAAATTTCATTCGAGTTGCTACTTCAAATCGACGGATGGCCATACGAATAACTTGTCGTTTAACACCTCTCGCCTCAATCTCCATGTAGCGATTCTCGCAGGTAATTTTTCTAAAATTATCTCTGCCATGAATGATGATCTAGAAACAAAATTGATGTATTGTTTGTTTTGATTTGTTAATCAATGAAGTTAAATCTCGACTTTTATTTATAAGTTCTAGCTGATCTCTCCCATTCCAACTCCATACATATTCAATCTGTTAATAAACAAGACAAATCGTGATACATTAAAACCTTTTTCTATCATTATTTGAGTCAAGTTGTACAGTAAAGACTCCCTTTGAGTATCATAAGAAAAACATTTTTGTATTTATGTATAGTGAGTTTGATTTAGATAGATAATAATATTTGGAGTTTTGGTTGCTTTTGTTTTGGATAGGACAGAGGGGAGGGTGTATGATCGTTGATTCTACTCGGAAAGGGAAGAGGTTCCCAGACAGTATGTCAAAAACCATACCGATTTGGACTTGCGTGCTGAATCGTGCAATTTTGAATTATAGAAACAAAATGAACGGGATCAATAAGCCAAAGGAGGGAGTAAGTAGTTGTTTCTTTATTTCTACCATGATCATCAAATATCATGTATGGTGCATCTTTTGAAATGCACAAAATGATTATTTAGTTATAGATAATAGTAAGTGATGCATCTATAATAAACTTAGTTAAATAGCTAATACCTTTCTAATTAAGCCTATCTTGTATGAGTTGGTTTAACTTATTTCATGCATAAAATTTATATCATTGTGTTGTTTGTATGATTTTAGGGTACTTCTTCTGCCCAAAGTTGTGGTACTGCTGTTCAAGAATCCCTTGAATGGGACCCGTCTCTACATCTTCCTCTCTGGGTGCCTGATACAGAGAAAATAAGGATAGACTCTAAATTAAATGAATGGGTCAAAGTTTTGGAAACAAGTGGAGTTGATATTGCTTCAATTTCATCTTTATTAAAGAAACCTTTGCGCCCTCTTTGGATTTCACAAAAAAGTGTCATATGGTTAAATGAAGTTCCTGATTATAATGACTGGGATTTTACACCCATAATCCTTATTTCTGCATCTGCTTCAAGTGATATATATCGACAAAAAACTAGCTCTGAGTTTAGTTGGAATTACATAGCAGGAGCAGGGGATGATGAAGAAAGTTGGGCACGAGGTTTAACACCTATTTTATTTTGGAATAATGTTTATGATATAATTAGTTCTGGGCCTGATGTATGTAACCAAACAGTAGCTAATATCGTGGAAAAAGATAGAGTGTTTCGTTCCCAACGAGGACAAAATGCTCCTCAGGTTTCTGTTAAACCTAAAAAGTCAGAAAGCATCTGCTCAAATCAGTCTCAAGACCAACCATTAGACATTATTGTGGCGAATGGAATTAGTGGGAATTTATTAGACAGTGAGCATGGAGTATATTCATTGGGTTTGACCAACCTTGCAGTTTGTTCAACCAAATATAGTAAGTGTTCTCTATATGCTAGATATTTAGAAAATATAAATATGTTTTGCAAGATAAATTGATAATCTTAGGTAAGTTATCAATTGAAAATTTAGATGATGTTGAGATTAGAAGTGGCAATCATGACCCATTTTGTGCAGATTTTAAGTCATCAAATGTTGATAGCATACTGAACTGTGACAAAAATCAGATTCTTTGTACCCTTGAGGATTCTGAAGCTTATTTGCACCTGCCTGTTACGGTGCGCAATGTCACTATGTATCACATCACTTATTTCTATTATTTTCTCATTTTTTTTACTTATCTTGCTAGATGATTCTTTGACCTCTTTTACCTTTACAGGATTCAAAATTTGATAGATTTTCTCTTCAAAGAAATCTTCCTACTGCGTTGAATTTTGCGGAATTGCATCTGAAAAAGGGAAAGAGGCTTGCAGTCTGCTGCAACAGTGGTAAGCTTCACCTCATTGCATTCTTCATGGATTTATTTTTTCAAATAACCTCCTCTTATAGGTCAAGATCAGTGATAGGAGTTTTTGTAGAAGTAGATAAAGGCCGGAGATTTTTAGAATTTTTGGAGATTTTTTGAGTTTTTTAAGTTGAAGGTTAGAGTTTTATAGCTGTAAGTATGACCTTAGAAGTAAGTATATCTTAGCTTAAATATGATTTATACTTTATATGATTTTGATACGTATTCTATTTGATTCGTGTGTTACATTGTTTGCTATAATTTTGTTTGTGTAAAAAATAAACAATCATAAAAATAGTTAAATAAAAGCATCGTGGCATCTCTGAGTAAGGGGTCTCTTCTGAAGCACCCTCTTTGTACGGCCATTATGAGGACTTGCTTTAAACGTTTTTTTTCCTATTTGGGTCATCATAACATGCCCTATGGTGACCCAAACAGCAAATAAACAATTTTCAGCAACTCAATTGTACAATTACTAAAACAGGACAAAAATGGAAGTACATGGTGTTTTTTGCAAGAAACATCGTTTTTTAAAGCTGTTGAGTATAATTATGTCTCAAATTTGACACCTGGATTCTTGCGCATGTTTTCCAGCAGCTGAATAATGTTTTTCTTTCTCTAATTTTATAGGGGAAGACATCAGTGTTTGCATTTGCTTGGCAATATTGATTTCTTTATTTAATGTTGAAGGTATGTATGCTTAATCCTAACCTTAACACCCCCCTCCCCCTCCCCCTCCCTGCAAGGATGCAACAACCCCCTAGATATGCTCACACACATAGCTTTATAGTAATAGCAATTGTTTAAAAAACATGACAACTTCTGTTGAATTCACAATTTCACATATAAATCCCTAGACCTATTTTTTTCACTAAATTTGTTTTTGCATGATTGATTTGTGGGATTTTCTAAGATTTTGTGTGGTTAAGTCTCTTTTTTCTCTCAAATGGTTGTAAGGGTTTATATTACAAACAAAAAAAGAAAGGGATTCAAAGGGGTTGCTGAGGGGTTGAAAATGTATGTGCGTCTTTCTTTTTGTCAGTCATCAAGGTTTAGGAAATTTATGCTGATTGTGACCATATTAAATTTCTGTGATTTTACTACTTTTATTATCATAAAAGCAATAGCAATTGTTTAAAAAACACGAGGACTTCTGTTGAATTTACAATTTCACATATAAATCCCTTGACCTTTTTTTTATACTAATTTGTAAACTAAGTATATATTGGGACAGAAAATGATTCACAAAAGTTATTTAGGATTGTCTTTCTCCACTTGTAAATTAAAAGTTCTTAAAATATTTTTCCCACCAAAAATTTTCATCCATTATGGGAATATTTGGGATTGCTTGATAAAACTTATGTACTTATGGCCTTTTTCTTCAATATCAAAAAATTATTTTATTCATAATTTATAGATAATCAGTTCTAATTATCAATACCAAACACCCACTTAATCCTTAATCATCCATCCATTTTTGAAGTTTTAAAAATCACGAGAATTATATAATGTCGATGGTGAATAAAGGTTACTATTCTTAACAGGTGCATACGATGATGGGAAATTCTTTAAGGAGGCACGGATAACAAAGCTAGATATGCGTCAACGACTAGTATTTGTATGCAAATACATTGTAAATGCGCGACCATCAAGAGGTAATCTAAAGCAAGTCTATAATTTTCTTGCGGGTCAAAGTCTTTTGACTTAGACTTTGACCATGGTGTAAAAGAACAAGAGGGGCTAATTTGAGTCTGATTAGATCAATTGACCTTTTAGATTTTAAGACAATGTTTTTGTTATGTTTTAGGTTCATCATCATTTATATGTTTTCATAAATGCATGTCATGCTTGTACCTACTCATTTCCTGCCACATGGCTAATATACTTTAATGTATATGAAAATTAGATTAATGGACACTAATAAAAGAATTCATAGAGTTGAATAGGTAGGAGCATGACTTGGGTGCATGGGCAAACATATAAACTAAATCCTTTATCTTTTGTATTTATGTTATAAAAGAATCAAGGTAAGTTAACGTTCATTTTTATGGTTTGGATTAGATGAGGTGACTTCCTGCTTGCAATATAAAATTCACTAAAAAACCAAGCAATATATGTATTTATGTGTGTGTGTGTGTATATATATGGTATGGTTCGGATTAGATGTCCACCACCACAGACTTCCTGCTTGCAATATAATATTCACTAAAAAACCAAGTAATATATGTATGTGTGTGTGTATATCTGGTATGATTCGGATTAGATGTCTACCACCAAGACTTCCTGCTTGCAATATAAAATTCGCTAAAAAACCAAGTAATATATGTATGTATGTGTGTGTGTGTATATACAGGGATGGGAAGTACTTATAACCCACTCTTATTGCTTTAACCCGTATAACTCCGTCAAGATCAAGCCAAATCTTGGATTTTTTGAACATCATTGTAACACATTTAGAACACTTTCTTCTTTTACGAGTTTATGTATATTCGTTACCGTTTAAGCGATGACAATGTTGCAAGTTTTTTTTATTACAACACTGTAACTGTTTTAGATCCAAAACTTACAACGATGTTATCGCTTAGACAGTGATGAATTTACACAAACTCGTAAAAGAAGAAAGTGTTCTAAATTTGCTACAATGATGTTCAAAAAAATCCAAGATTTGGCTTATTCTTGGCAGATTTACACGGGTTAACGCAATCATGGTTGTAGAAATCGCTAGTCGGTGGTCGGGCGGTGAGGTGGGGACTAGTGATTAATCGGATTGAAAATTTATATACAACTTTACAAAATTATATATATACACACACACCAAAACGTGTATATAATTTTTTAGTTGTATATAATTTTTAAGTTGGAGGGTATAAACGATAATTAATGGAAAAAGAAGGGAAAACTGGAAAAGATATATATGTGTCATGTGTGCGTCGACGTTACCAATTAGGGCAACACAGACCAAATGGAAACTGAGCAACAAAAGGGAAATCGTCGTAGATATGGGATTCGTCGTCGGTAGCTGGCAACATGAGGGAAACCGAGCAACAATCAAGGTAATCTATCTCTTCTTAGTCTCTGAATCACTATAGTCGATTGTGAATCGCCATAGGGTCTCTAAATCGCCGGAAATTGGCCGATTGGAACCGCTAGGTTGCCGAAATCGCACGAATCGCCGTCGACCGATTAGTCCGATTAGCTCCGACTAGGCCGACCAGCGCCGATCTTGACTGACTACCGATTAATCGGCCGACTAGAACGATTTTTACAACCATGAACGCAATAGAAAAGGTTATAATTACTTTAATCCCTTATAAATATATACGAGGTTCAGTGTTGTAAAAATCGCGATTAATCACCGATTAATCGGTGATTAATCGCTAGTCGGCACTGGCCTGATTAATTTTGACCTAGTCGGTCAAAAAATCGGTAGTCGGTCAAAATCGGTCAAAGTCGGAGCTAGTTGGCTCTAGTCGGGAAAATCGGACTAATCGGTTCCCCTTAAAATCACGCGATTCCAACAGTTCCGGTGACCTAGCCGATCCTAATCGGCCACAGGTCGGCCAAATTCCGGCGATTCGAGCAAGAATACTTTATACTTCAATCTAACCAACATGAACGAAAATAGAACGACTCACCTGGGATTCCGGCCGAACTCCGATTCAAATTTGGCGACGGGATGGTGATGGTTGTCGCCTGTCGGAATCTGTGGAGTGGCGAGAAGAAGAAGCAGCAACAGGAGATGGAGATGGAGATGGAGATGGAGATGGAGATGGAGAAGGAGAAGGCATGGTGCGTGTTTGCCCTAGCTGGAAAGAAGCAGGTGTTTGCCCTAGCTTTAAGTCGGGAATGAAGCTGAGAACGAGGCAGGAACACGTTTTAAGACGCGAAGGGCATTTGGGATAAATATTGGCTTAATTCTTTGTGGGCTTAAAGGATTTTTTAAATAAAAGGATATTGGGTTTATAGTTTATGGGCTTTTTTATTTTTTATGGCTTTTTAAAGAGAGAAAATTGAAGGTATTTATTATTAATTGGTTAAAATTTTTTGGTATTTGAAAAATTATATATAAAAAAATTGTATATATGTATATAATTTTTAAAATTACATATAAAATTCCAATCCGATTAATTCCGATTAATCCCGATTAATCCCTAGTTCCTACCTCGCCGACCGACTAGCGACTAGCGATTTTACAACACTGACGAGGTTTGTATCTTGTGAAAACTTGATCTTTAGAGATAAAACCCTTAAACTCTATGTGGGTCGTCCATTCAGAATCTTGTAAATAAACATGTGGTTCCCAATAAATTTGAATAAAAAATTGAGATTTGAATAAACAAATCATTTTTAATGTGGGTTAATGCGGACCACATGTTTATTTTCAAGATTCCGAATGGACGGCTCACATAGGTTTTAAGGTTTTAATAATAAGATCGGGTTTTATAATATGTGTCATGATGTTTCCCATTTGTGGCTAGGATAAAATGTATGTGTTAGTTGTGAAAACTTGATCTTTAGAGATAAAACCCTTAAACTCTATGTGGGTCGTCCATTCAGAATCTTGTAAATAAACATGTGGTTCACAATAAATTTGAATAAAAAATTGGGGTTTGAATAAACAAATCATTTTTAATGTGGGTTAATGCGGACCACATGTTTATTTTCAATATTCCGAATGGACGGCTCACATAGGTTTTAAGGGTTTTAATAATAAGATCGGGTTTTATCATATGTGTCATGATGTTCTCCATTTGTGGCTAGGATAAAATGTATATGTTAGTTGTCATTGCATAAGCATAGGGTTAAAGATGCAATAAATATATTCAATCAATCAACGTACTCAGTATATCCCGCCATTAGCATGCTAAGGCAGGGTCTGAGGAGGGTGAGATGTAGACAGCCTTACCCCTACCCCGTAGGGGTAGAGAGGCTGCTTCCAGTGAGACCCTCGGCTCATGATGCTTGATCAACCGTCCGAAACGATTTTAACGTTATTTTCACTAAATAAGTAAAATAACGTTAAAATTAGTGCAATTTTACTTTTGCCCCTCAAGAGCTGTCGACACATATATACATTATATGTGCGCACCGCTAACGGGGCGTGAAAATAGAGGATTGGAAATGTTAATTGTGCAACAATTCCTTAATTAGTTAGCTTGACTGTTAATTAGTTGAGTATAACTAGTCGACTTGTAATTCTTTGGAAGTAAGCTATGAAATGAAACTTCCTTTCTTCCTTTGATTCTTGTTTTCAATTTGTAGCTAACAAATCAGTATCAGAGCTAACCGTTTCTCGGTAGCTTCTGATTTTGGTATTCCAATCAGTCGTTGATTTTATTGGAATCTGCAGCAGGAAAACATTCGGCGGAATTAGAAGCAATACTTTAACAAGTAATCATTCGCTAGAATCGGGAGGTAGTACCTTTCTTAATAACAATCATAATCGTTTCATAAAGATGGATTTTCCTAAGTTTGCTCGAAAGAACGTTGAAGGATGGTTGTGCAGAGTTTGAACACTTCTTTTCAATTGATTCTACACTAGAACATTTGAAGGTTAGATATGCTATACTTCATTTGGAAGATAAGGCGTCATTATGTCATCAATCATTTATAAAATCAAGAGGGGGTTCAATTGAAGGAATGCCTTGGGTAGAGTATAAGGTAGCGTTTGGTATGCATGAATGAATGGCAGAATGAAATGAGTCATTACGTTTGAATGAAAAGAAACGTGTTTGGTCACTACATAGGAATGAATGGAATGTACTATTCCATAAGGAATGTAATACTTTCACTTATGATGATTTTCATTCCTTGGAGTAAGGGTGTTTTTTTTCATTTCTTCTCTTGAAGGAATTGCTCTGACCAATTACCCGACCCATGTCCAAAACCACGACCCGACCTATGACCAAAACCATGACCAAACCTTGACCTTACACATGACCCAAACCATGACGAGAACCATTATTCGAAACATTACTCGACCAATGACATGAACCATGACGCGAACCATGATTCCAACTATGACCCGACCCATAACCAAACCCATGACCCAAACCATGATTCGAACCATGACCCGAAACATAGTTGACAATGACTTAAACCATAACCCGATCCATGACTCAAACAATTACCCGACCCATGAACCAGACCATGATCTGAACTATGATGCGTCGAATGAACCAAATCATGAAAAAACCATGACCCGATCCATGAACTGTCCCATGACACGACCTATGATCGAACCATGAACTAAACAACAACCAACCAATGAACCGACTTATGGTCTAAACCATGGCTCGAACATTGACCCACGACCTGACCCATGAATCGAACAATGATTAGAACCATGACTAGACTCATAAATTGTATTTCATTCCTTCCTCTTCTCTTCTCATGTCTACCAAACAACATGAAGTAATAATCATTTCATTACTAGAAGTAACCAAACATGACAATGTAATGTCAATGATCTATTTCTTTCCCTTGTCCATTCAATTCTCCCATTCATTCCATTCCCCCGAACATACCCTAAAAGTTTTATTAATACAATATTTGCTGAAGTATTAGGTCAAGATGCTATGGGGGCATTGGCAGCTTTAAAGCAGCAAGGATCTCTGCATGATTTTTGTAAACAGTTTGATTTGACTTTGACAAAAGTCACCATCTGTGATGAATATTCAGCAAGTTTGTTTTTGAGAGACATTAAACCTGAAATTGGATATCCTTTAAGGTTACTTCGGCCTAAAAGTTTCCCTGAAGCTTATTTGTTGGCTAGAATTCATGTTGAATCTATACAGGTAATCAGGCTATTCCAATTAGATTGCTATTTCATCTTATAACTCTGCTATGAGTTGTAAAAATTCATCAGGTTCTGCAACAAATTTACCATTATTGCCCACTCCTCCTACTATGTTTGAAGTCAGGTCAGCCTAGTAGATTGTCTCACAAAGAGATTGAGGTGAAAAGAGCTAAGGGAGAATGTTTTGGATGAAATGAAAAGTATACACCTCATCGTTGCAAGAATAAACAATTTTTTTCCATAGAATTAATTGAAGAAGAGAAGGTGCCTCAGGAGGATGTTGATGAGGTATTATTTCACTCTATGCAAGTTCCGGTTATTTCTTTGAATGCTATAATGGGAGTGCCTTCTCATTCTACTATGAGGATAAAAGGGTCAATTGGAACTAAACTAAACCCTTGCAGATCCTTATAGACTCTGGATCAACCCATAATTTTTTGCATTTGGATTTGGCTAAAAAAATGCAATGTCCTATTAAGATGGGAAAAGCTTTAAATATTGCCATAGCTGATGGTAATAAAATGCATTGTACTCAATTATGTGAAAACTTCCAATGGATGATGCAAGGTAATTGGTTTGCTACAGATGTGATGTGATGTTGATTCCTTGAAGTAACTATGACATGTTCGGAGCATGGTTGTAGAAGTCGCTAGGCGCTAGTCGGGCGGCGAGGTACCGCCTAGGGATTAATTGGCGCTAGACGGATTAGAATTTTTATATGTAATTTTACAAATATATATTATATACACACATCAATATCAATAATTTAATATAATATTTCAAATAATTTAAAAAATAAACTTAAACATACTAAGTCAAGTATTTCAAAGTTCAAACTTAAACACAAGTTCAAAGTTTAGAGATAAATTTTGATGTTAAGTGGCTGGATTCGATGTTTCAGAGACATATTAAGGATTTTGGGTTAAGAAATGTCTAAATAATCATGAAGTTGGTCCCTTTTTACCATAAAAAAGTCAAAAAAGTCGAAAAAATCGAAAAAAAATAAAAAATATGACTAGGCCGCCTAGCCCCGCCTAGCGCCTAGGAACCGCCTAGGCCAAAATCGACAAAGTAAATGGCCGCCTAAGCCGATTTTACAATAGTGGTTGGGAGTACAGTGGCTTCGAACACTTGATGACATAGTATGTAATTTTAAGGATCTTGCAATGAAATTTAAAGTGGGAGATCAAGTATTTGAGCTGATTGGGTTCTAATTCTGTCTTTATTTTCATATGAGAAGTCCCAACATTTAACTGAAATTGGTTTATGTTCAATTGTTCAGCCTTCAAACTATGCATGCTGATTCTTTTCAGCATGTAACAAGAATTATTGATGTGTCTTCGGATCAATCTATTAATACTTTGTTATCAAAGTACAATATTATGTTTTTGCTGAACCAAAATCCTTGCCTCCAAGAAGAAATTGTGATCACAGAATTTTATTAGAAGATGAAATTGTTACCATTAATCAAAGGGCTTATAGATACCCCTACTGGTTAAAAGATGTTTTGGAGAAATTGACTCAAAGAGTTACTGGAATCAGGAGTAATAAGAAATAGTAAGAGTGTTTTTGCATCTCCTGTTGTTTTGGTGAAAAAGAAAGATGGGTCTTGGCAATTTTGTGTGGATTACATGCAACTTAATGAGGTCACTATTAAAGATATCTTTCCTATTCCTTTAATAGAGGAATTATTTGATGAATTAGGGGGTGCCACTGTGTTTTCTAAATTGTATTTAAGAGCAGATTATCACCAAGTGAGAATGGATGAAAGAGACATTCATAAGACATCATTTAGAACCCATCAAGGGTTATCTGAGTTTGTAGTAATGCCTTTCAGCTTAACTAATGACCTTGCCGATGAATGCTATAATTAAACCATTATTGAGGAAGACAACTTTGGTATTCTTTGATGATATTTTGGTTTTTAGTCCTACTACACAACATTTATGTGATTTAGAAAAGGTATTGTTACTTTTGAGAAATTTCTCTGTTTGCTAAAGGTTTTAAATGTTCTTTTGCCGGATCTAGTGTGGAATATTTAGGTCATATAATATCTTTTTTTTTTTTGGAAAGCAAATGTCCGGTCACCCATGGCAAATAGATCACTCTTCCGCTCGAATAATAGAGAGTGGTGAACTGACTCATCTGCTCGTTGATGAGGAAACCTACAAGTAAGAAAACCCCCGGTTCAACCGAGAGCAATATTTGCTCCAGGTGAGACTCCAACCTATGACCTCACTTAAGAGAAGGGGTTGCTACTAGGCTAGAAGCCCTTTGATATAATATTGAAAAGGGTGTACAGACTCATCCTCATAAGATAGTGGCAATACAAAAGTGGCAAGTTCCTAAGAACATAAAACAATTAAGGGGGTTGTTGAGTCTTGCAGCTCATTATAGAAGATTTATTAAGGGATTTGGAGCCATAAGCAAGACCTTTAACATATTTGTTGAAGAATACCACATTCAAATGGAATGATTTGGCACAGGTGGCCTTTGATCAATTGAAACGGACACTTAGTTTTGCACTTGTTTTTGCTTTACCAGATTTTGATAGAATTTTTGTGGTTGAAAAGGGTGCTTCTTCTAAAGGTTTAGGGGTTGTGTACTGATGCAAGAGGGTCATCCTTTGGCTTTTATTATCAAAGCATTATTTGTGAAACAACAAGCCTTGTCTGTGTACGAAAAAAAATGCTCGCTATTATGATGGGAGTCGAACAATGGCATCATTATCTTATTCCTAAAAAGTTTCTCATTAAAACTCATGAGAAAAGTTTAATATACCTTTTGACTTAGAAAATTACCACTCCCTTACAACAGACTTGGTTAGCAAAGTTAATGGGTTATACTTATGAAATTGTTTATAAAGGACTGAGAATGTGGTGGCAGATGGTTTATCTAGAGTACAAGGTTTGACATTATTTCAGATGAGCATCAGTAGTATTGATCCTCTTTTGTTGAAAAAATTAAAGATTCTTGGATTAATAATGCCTATTTGCAATCTATTATTCTGAAATGCCAACAAGGAGATCAAATTCATGTCACTTGGAAGGACAATTTATTATTAAGAAAGAACAAACTATGGATTGGCCATGATGATCAGTTGAAGAGAGACATTCTTCGGCTATTTCATGCTTCTCGTGCTGGAGGTCATTTGGGTTGTGTTTCAACTCTTAAAAAAAAGATTTTTGTTATTGGAAAAGGTTATCTAAACAGGTTTGGTCTTTTATAAAAGAATGTCATCAATACCAACAAGCTAAGTATGAACGTGTCTTTACCTGGGTAATAACAACCTTTACTTGTCCTGAACATGCTTTTTTCTCATATTAGCATGGATTTTATGTCGGGTTTACCAAAAGTAAAAGGAAAAGATACTATTTTCGTGGTAGTAGACACGCCAACTAAGTATGCACATTTTATACCATTATCCCATCCTTATAATGTTGTTCAAGTGGCTGTTTTTTTGGATAATGTTTTCAAACTGCATGGTTGTCCAACTATTGTGTCACATAGAGATCCAGTTTTCTTGAGTAGTTTTTGGAAAGAATTCATGTGCTTACAAGGAGTACAATTGGCTCATTCCACTGCTTACCATCATCAAACACATGGTCAAACAAAGGTACTTAATCGCTGCTTGGAAACCTATTTGAGATGAATGTGTATGCACAATCCTTTGCAGTGGTTATCTTGGTTACGTTTGACAGAATGGTGGTATAATACTACATATCATTCATCCTAAAAAACCCATTTCAAGCTTTATATGGTTATTGATAGAAATTATAGTTATATTAATATGTTTGGTAGTAGTTAGTAGTAATAAAAGGTTCTAGATAAGGATAGTTTGGTAATATTAATCTCTAGTTGTTTTTCCGGATCCGCCCCCAATTAACCTTCCCACCGATTTCAATTTCCATGTTTCTGATTTGATTCAATTCATATCATCAATTGAAGTTCAATTTCTGCCGATTTTCCGGATTCCATCACCAAATTTTGCTAGATTCTATACTTGTTGCTTTTTTTTCCTAAGCTTCCCAGTTTTCCTTATCAATCATGGTAAATCAAATCTCTCGATTAGATGCTCACGAACAACACATCGTTCAGCTTCAACAGTACGTGGCAGAAATCAAACATCGCTCAAATTGCTGCATGAGGATCGATCAGCTTCAATTGATTTTCACAAAATTGTTCTCGATTGGATGAAGAACATGACAAACAACTTGTTGAGGCTCCATCGAGATCGTCTTGCATTATTTTGTTCGTTTCTGGTACCACCTCCGGCTCCGGGATGGTTCAGTGGATTTGAAGATCTAATGGCCTGAGTTCACTAGATTTGAATCTCCAAGATACATTCAAAAGGTGAATCTCAATTTGGCAAACATTCCACTCGTGAATGTTCTGGAAAAAGACGTTGAAGGATGGTTCGCCTTAATCCCCGTGTCTCTGTTTCTTGTTTCAGATATCTTAATATCTCTTTGGGCCTTTATAGGCGCAGCTCCAACTGTGCTCCCACTGATATCGAACAAGCTCTCCATACTATGTCACTTAACCCACCTAGCAACACTTGGTATATGGACACCGGAGCTACCACTCATATGACGAACTACCAAGGTAACTTTTCGCCATTTTTTAACAAGGGAATTTTTGAAAGTATTATTGTTGGGAATGGTAAAACCATCCCTTTTCATGGTCACGACAATCAAAGTTTACCTAAACCTTTCCCACCTTTGCATCTACACCAAGTCCATTACTCTCCTAAATTAATTAAAAACTTGATTATGTACGTCGACTAGCAAAAGATAATCATATTTCTATTAAATTTGACCCTTATGGTTTTCTTGTGAAGGATCTCACGACCTGGATCCCTATCCTTAGATGCAATAGTTCAGGGTATCCACTCACCTCAAAGATTGCCAACAACCTTCTTTCTCCTTCTGCACTTATAACTTTATCTCAAGACCTCTGGCACCAAAGACTCAGCCATCCTGGCCCTACAATTTTACATTCACTTAAAAAGTCTTCGTTTACTATAGCAAAATAAATTCTAAACTTTGTCAACCTTGTGTGTCGGGGAAAAGCACTAGACTTCCTTTTAATGATTCAATTAATTTTTCTGTTATGCCTTTTGATGTGATTCATAGTGATCTTTGGACATCCGTGTTCTTAATACTATTGGCCACCGATTATATATCTTATTCATTAATGGTTACACCAATTTTTTATGGACATACCTTTTGCATAACAAGTCTCAAGTCTTTTCTGTGTTTCATAAATTTTATCAGCCAGTAACAAAAGAATTCGAACGCAAAATTAAACAGTTTCAAAGTGATAACGGAACAAATATAACAACCAATTGTTTCACCAATTTTGCAATAACAATGGCATGCATTTTAGATCTTGTCCATATACTTCTTCCCAAAACAAGAAGGCAGAACGCACCATAAGATCTATCAACAACATCATTCGCACACTTCTTTCTCAATCTTCTCTTCCTCCTTATTGGCATCATGCTTAGAAGATGCCACATACATTCTTAACATTCTTCCACGACATAACACTCATCTTAAGTCTCCCACTCATCTTCTTTACAATTGCATACCTACCTATCAACCACTATGCATCTTTGGTTGTTTGTGCTATCCATTGTCGCTAGGGGTGTTCATTGAATCGAATTTTGAATAACTCAAATATTTCGAATCGAATGATTTCGAATTTTGAATTTTTTTAAGAGCATTCGAATTCGATTCTAATTCGAAATCAATTCAAAAAATCCAATTCGATTCGAATTCGAATTGGTATGATTTGAATTTAATTAAAAAATTGTTTATACTTGCTATCTTTATATATTCAAAATATCAAATAATCAAAACTTTAAATATCTAAATATCAAATAACTAACATTTAAGTTGTAATATTAGAGATATTATTTAATTAATAAAATGATAAAAATTCAATATATAATGCCACTGATAACATACAAAAAGTGACAAGTAATCAAAATATTAGAAATTAACAAGCAAAATGATCCATTTTTCGAGTTTCATGATTTACGCTTTTGTTGTGAATGTTTAGGTTTAGCGTATTTAAAAGTGTTAAAATTATGGGTATTTCATAATTAAATTAACATTTGTGTAATAGTCTTTTAGTTTTTATAAACTAAGCCACCTAATTAAAAAACCAAATTTTTAAATATAGTAACTACTTGTGTATATAAAATAAAAATATATAAATTTAAATTCGAATTTCGAATCGAATTAAAAATATGAAATTCGATATTATACTACGAATCGAATCGAATCCGAATATGAAAAATCGAATCGAATTTCGACTTGGTGTTTTTTGAATTGAAATCAAATTTCAATTTTTTTTGAGTCATATTCGAAAACTGAATCGCCCCTAAACACAATCCACAAACTCCAACCTCGTTCGAATCCTTGCGTTTTCCAACCAACCACCGTGGATATAAGTGCCTTGATCTCACCACTAATCGAATGATCCTGTGCCGACATGTCCAATTTGATGAATCCGGTTTCCCTTCTGGAAGTCGCCCAACATCAACCCCATTTTTTGGACTAACCTACCAGCTCAATTCCCCAACCATCCACCTACTATAACTCCATCCACTTCACCTTCACATACGACTCTATCCTCTCCAAACTTATTATCACTCCCTCAATCACCCACGTCAACTCACCCGGCCACACAACCACCTATAAGGCTATAACTAATACGTGATTATACGGGTTATCGGTGATTTAACTGGTAAGGACATGTTCAATTAAGATAGGCCATGTGAAAATGGTTTCTTTGGATAGGGTCAGAACATGTTTTGGAAAAAAAAAAGGAGTATGGGTCATAACACTTCAAAAGTGAGTTCATCAATCAACACAGAAATACCTAGGCCAATTCATTACATGGCATATAACCAATTTCTTATTTTAAGATGTAAAGATCTAGATGTAATTCGCCACGAAAAGAACTGCAACAGAAAATCAGATCATTATCGTATATATATTTGTAGAAAATTAATAAGAAACATATACAGTGAACCAAATCCAACATGACCCATATAGAAAATATCAAACTATACAAACCAACATGACTTGTTAACCATAATATAGTTCAAACTATACAAAGCCAACATGGCCCCTTAACCTCATAACAACATGACCCTTTAACAGCACAACAGCTCAAATTTGCATGCAAACTATTTAATAAACTTTAAATGTAGACAGAGAGAAGTTGAAATTCATTAATTGTTTATGAATCACTTTATCGCAAATGGTGTTGTAACAACATAATCCTAACATACCAACCATGCATACATAAAACTTCATAATATTATTACCCGAATCCAAGAGTTAACTGCAAATCTATCGTCGTGAAAAATCGTTGATGAAGTTGATCTGTGTTCTTGAAAAAACGCACTTGATAAAATAACTCTACGTCAAGGGCCTTAGGGTATATTCACTCAAGTGTAGGAACAATGGCATATATTGAAGCCCTTGCTGCGATTTCCTAGAACTAAACTTGAATTCTTATTGATTAAAATTTTTGGTACAAAGTAAAACCAAAACATCTAACCCAAATTATAATAAAACAAAACCTTAAAAGTCAAAACTTTATCCCAAAAAATCTGCCAACAAAAACAATCAATCCAAAACAATTAAAACTAAATTTTCTACTTTAGCCTCTTATTTATTTGACATTACAAGATTAGGATTTATTTTGTAACCCCATTATTCTTCAAAGCAAAGGTATTGAATCCTCGTCCTCTCGGATCAAATTAGCCTTTTCTTTCTTTTCTTCCCAACTCTTTCTTTTCTTCCCAACTAGCACATTCCGCCACATAATGCCCGAGTTCATTACACTTGAAACACCTTACACGGCTCTTGTCTCTCTCTCTCTCTCTCACCTTTGTTTTGTTGAAGAATTCCAACCCTTTCTTGACCAGCCCTGCGACCTTCACCTCGGTCACTCCTTGATCTTTATGGCTTGAACTTCCTTGACCTCTATGTCCACAGTGTTCACAAAACAAGTCTTTTCTTTTCACCTTTGAGAGTAGCACTTTACCATGTGATTCTCCTTCTTGATCGAAGTCTTTTATGCGTTCCTCATAAGCCTTCAATCTCCCAACAGCTTCATCAAATTTCATGCTAAAATTTGAATGAATGATATAGGCATCGAGTCCAATAGTTTCCTCACCATTTGTCCTTCTTCAAAAGTGGTTCCAAGACCCTTTGCCTTAGACACCAGCCCACTCATCTTTCCTGTGAAATCGTCAATAGATTCATCCTCTTTCATCTTAAGATTTTCAAATTCCCTTCTCAAAGTATATCAAACTTGTTTGGCCTCAAATTCCCACTCATCTTGTTGTTCTTACTCGATCCATCCCCAAAAATCTTGTCTTCAAAGTATATCAAACTTGTTTGGCTTCATTATAACCTCCTAACTGTAAGACCAGATCTTCTGGTATTGCTTGAAACAAGATTGCAAGTGCCATCTTCAACTTTCTTTGATCCACATCAGCCCCAATTGTAGGTTCCACCGCTTCCCACAGCCCGTTTGCATCCTTGATCGTTCTCACCCTTACTGACCATATTGGATAAATGGTGTTGTTAAAACAGGGCATTGGTAACACATAGAACCTGTCTCTCATGCTTTTCCCAGCCATTCTTTATGTGTGAATTAGCATATAAGTACCTAACCTTGATTGGATTTCTTGCGAATACCTCCGTGATCAAATTTGCCCCTGCTATTGATCACCAACACGACAAGCCCTTGCTTTTTTGTCTTCCTGGTTGCTAAACGACTTCTTCAGCCCCTGCCGATCTCGTTTCACTGCACCCCAAGTTCGTTGGTTTGTTCCTGCCGCACAACAACCCCCTGTTGTTCACGATTGAGAGGTAATCCACACAATCTATTTTCCTTCCTGTGCCTTGCTAAATTGAACCGATCAGATGTTGATTAGCCGATTAGATGATTGCCGACCATGACTGTTGCTTCTCAGCCACATATGTCCACTGCGTTCGTCGCCTACTTGCCCCATCCGCCTGTCGCCCATCGCCTTATGCTTGGCTGCGTCTATGGTCTGCCGGAGTGCCGGCCAGCGTGCTTCCCATCTAATGAGTAATTGTCGATCGCGCAGGTATGAGCTTTCCAAACTATGATACCAATTGAAGCCCTTGTTGTGATTTCCGTGAACTGAACACGAATTCTTATTGATTGAAATTTTTGATACAAGAAAAACCAAACCATCTAACCCTATTTATAATAAAACAAAACCATAAAAGTCAAAACTTTATCCCAAAAAATATGCCAACAAAAGCAATCTAATCCAAAACAATTAAAACAAAATTTTCTACTTTAACCCCTTATTTATTTGACATTACAAGATTAGTCCAACATATATTGGCGGTAGCAGCAAACCCATTCAGATTGAGTGAGGGTGTCAGCCCATAAAGATCTATCCAATACCTAATAATCGGCTCATAAACAAGTGTTAAATGATTGCACAAGTCTACCATGTGGACTTAAGTACAAAGGTCAACTCATATAACCCACATCAAGAGTGCTTAATTAAACATGCAAGTTATGTGACAAAAGTAAAAGAGTTCAACATTTAGAAAAATAGCTAACTTACTTCCCACCCTTTGAGAAAAGAGTAAAAAGAGGTCGTGTACTCATCTTAGTATTGGTGAGTAGATCGGTTCATCAGAAAACAAGCAACAAGTGTGATTCTACCCGAAATCTATAAGTAGAATTTGGTTGCTTAAGTTTAATAACTGAACATCAGGAAAGTTGGGTGATGACTTTTTAATCTTGCAATTCGTATCATATTTTGATTATTTATTCGTATGACTTAGATTTTCATGACATGATTGGTTATGTTTACAAAGGATTGTATGTGAGACATGTGTGTTAGAGTTTGTGTCATTGTTGTAATGGTTTGCCTTTGTTAATTGCTTGTGCAAGTACAAGGGTGCCTTTGTTACTCTGTGTTTTTAATTATATTGGGATATAATCATGTTGTATGTTATAAATAGGTTTAACATGACATCAAAGGTTCCACATTTCCATCATTCATAAGGTTGTTAGATGATTAGAAAATACTTGTGAGATGAAAGTTGAGATTTCTAGAAATTTGTCTATATTTAGGTCTAATTTGGGTGTAGTTTTGGGCAACTAGAAGAACTTGATAAATTATGAGCTCTTTATTATGGTACTTTGTACTTAATAAAAATGCAAGGTTTGTTACTTTAAATTATGTTCAAGTGTCCCAAAACAATTAATCAATTTCAAAGGTTATTACATCATTTTTTGTTGCGCTCATTTTATTTTTGTCCCAACAAAAAGAGTGTCACAAAACTTGCAACGATTTTTTTTTTTAAAAAACATCTCTCATTTCAATCAAATCTTATTTACAACTAATTTTCATGTACTTGTTATGTGAAAGACCACGAATAGTTGACTCAGTATTGGAATTTGACCAAAAGTAGATTCTAGAAGCGATAGAGTAAAACAAGCGTAATGCGAGCATTTTCTGTATTTGGTTACCATTTCATCTCGTATCAATTTATGCTAGGTCAAAAGTATGTTCTTAACAGTCAAAAAGGTGATCCCTAATGGCTAGAAAACTGCGTTGAAATCAACGGGTATAAACGGGTACGTGATTCCACTTGATACTGCGTATGAACCGGTTCCAACTCTGTTTCGAACACCAATTTCAGTTTCAAAACCGTTTTTTTTTCACCACTGCTTTCTATATTATTCAATTGATTTTGTACCTTTTTTATCTGAAAGTAATCAATACACAATTCATAAAAACCAATCTAAAGATAACATGGCAGCCAAAACCTACAATTTTGGTTTTGCTTGGTTGTACATGATAATCAATACACAATTCATACTTCTAGCTTAAAATTGAAATCAAAAATTGGCTCAAATCACATGCTAAATATCAGTTGAAATGCTCCAATTTCACAAACGACATCGTCTATCACATGCAAACATTCGTTAAACGTTCGGTTTTCTCAAACATCATCAATCATACGTTAACGTTGTTATATGTTCACTTGTCACCAACATCATATCCATCAATCGATCGCATGTTAAATGTTCCGTCTTCACAAACATCATCAAATCACATGTTGACATACATCATCAGTCACATCTTCACATTCTCAACATTAATACTTCCACTTCATAGATTAAGGATCAAACCAAAAATAAAAAAAAAAAGTGAGGATTGATCTTATTATTTACCATGGTCAGCTTCTTTAGATAGATAACTGATCACGTATTACGTTGTTTTTTCTTTGATTTTAGATCAACAACGATCACCGATATGTTGTCGGAACTGTTTCTCCCCACAGCTATCTCGGTCAAGCTGTCGGCAACGGTTTGTGCCACTGTTACCTCACCGGCAGCAGCATACCGGCGGCGACGGCGCAAAATCCGGCGAGCAAGTTCACCGACCTCGTTGTTTGACATGACGTCCCAAAGTCCGTCACTGGCTATTATCAAACACTCGTCCTCATCGGTTCTTGTTGTGAAGCTGATTTCGGGGACGGGAATTATCCATGGTCTTAAGTAACGGTCTCCTTAAGTAACAAACAAAAAAGCGGCTAAGATTATAAATGCATTATTATGATAACATATAAGACTATATATGTGTCGGCCCTCGAGAGGTAAAAGTAAAATTGCATTAAAATACTAATTTTAATGTTATTTCACTTAATTTTTGTGAAAATAAAGTTAAAAGTGTTGGGTTGTTTGGTTAGTCCACCATCATAAGTTGAGGGTCTCATTGGTAACAGACTCTCTATTCCTACGGGATAGATTTTACAGAGTACGATAATAAAGATACTAAATGGATCCATAACTAGAAAAATATTGCCAATAAGGTTTTTGAAGCATAAAAAGGTTAGTTTATTTTTTATGGCAATCATGGACCCAAGTATAGCTAAATTTTGATAAAATTTCCCCACTTTCGCTCTTTTTTCAGACCATATCAACTTAAAAAAATGAAATTTATAGTTTTGAGTTTTGTATAAATATGTTGGATTGGTTCAGTTACCCAAGAACATGTTTAGCTAAACGGTCGTGCTTAGGACAACTTAATAGGTTCTTGAGTTTACTTGTTTCGCCCATTCGTTTTCCTAAAAAAATGTGTTTTAGGTTATAAATTAAATTGGTTTGATATTTTAATCCAAAATTTAAACGCAAAAGAATAGATTGACTTAAGATTTTATAATTTAAATGCAATTGTAACATAATTGTACTTTTGGTGGTAAATTTGTAATTTTAAACTATCAATATAAAAAAAATTAGCCGCAAATATTCATGTAATTCTGGTTCATATGTATGACACAATTTTCAAGATTGAGTGAAATGTGAGATACCTATTGCTCTCGACATGGCAAGAACTCCAAATACTCTTGCTCCATTCCAATTTATGACTTTCCCGTCTTGTTCTTCAATTCTTAAGAGTTCATCTTCTCGATCAGGCTGTAAAAAGTAACAACAAACATGATCTCACATAACCTAATATCAAGATTAATGCCCACGAACCGTTTTTATATGAAAAAAGCAAGTATGTATTGGTGATATGTTAATTAAAACAAGATTTGATTTATGTTAATGTTTAATGGGTCAAGTAGGTTAAATCATGCCAAGATATGCCCCCAAATACACATCCGATTTCATTTATAGTGAATCATACCAGAATCCTGGCATAATTTAGTAAAATGTCAAAAAAATCGGACTCTTTTAGCATGTGATTGCATTTATAGCGAATCATGCCAAAAACCTGGCATAGTTTACGAAAATGACAAAAGACCTGATTCTTTTAACACGTAATCGTAGTTTCTTTATAAATCAATACAAGGATATTTTTTTCTTCTCAAAAGTTCTTAAGGTTATTTTCGTCATTTGAGATACTTTGACCAACATAAATGTAAAAAAGAGTAAATTACTGACATGATCCATGTGATTTGCTAGTATTTCACTTTTGTTCCCTAGGTTTTAAAAATTACTCAATTGATCACAAACTTTAGATATTTGTAACACATATAGTCCTTAGGTCACCAAATTACCCTCACATAAGAATTGTATGTGTTACAAATGTTTAAAGTTTGAGACTATACGATTAATTTATGAAACGTAGAGACAAAAGGTGAAATATCAGCAAACCACATGGACTCTCTCGGTAATTTACTCTAAAATATAGTAATTGATTACACAACTCCTCAAAATTCTTTTTCTTGCTTTTTTTCATTTTTGATATTATTGTTTTATTAGGTACTTAAAACTTAAAATATCATTTTCTAATTCTTAAATCTTAATTAACCTAGTTTGACATATACAAAGACGGGTTTATATACTTGGGTCACCAAACCCAAAAGTTTTGACCCATGTGATGTTTCATCCAGCTCGTCCACCAACTACCTAGTTAGTTTAGTCGGTTACCAAGGTGCTTATAAAATAAAGGCAGTTGGCAAGAATAATGTTGAGAGCCTGACCTTTTGGTCAACAGTCAAAGGGATTGTTTCGGTGCCACGACAAAGCACTGCTCGTGAATCACCACAGTTGGATGCTATAATTTGGCAACGAGATAAAACGACTGTAACAGCAGTCGATCCAACAATCTCGGGTGCTGCAGCCTCTGTAATTACTTCATTGTCAGTCCTCTCAAAGCCACTTGACATCACTCCTTCCCATCTTTGCTGCCATTTAAACCCGTCGTTTGCTTCTTGGTTCCATTCTTCTGCTATTACTTCATGCATTCGTTCCGCACAAAATTTTGCCACCTTAACAATGAAAACATATTAAATTTTCTTAATGATAAAAGGAATCAACATGTAAAAGTGTATAAGTTTAGGATGTTGATTTTTTTAAGTTTCTTTTTATTTCTAAAATACCAACATACTTTCAGTTTTGTAACGTTTTAGTCATTGTTATTATTCTGAGTAAATGGATTTGTGTCTACTTTGGGTCATTACAAGGAGTTTTGATGATGACCCAAACAGGGCAAAATTTTGGCAAGATAATGACTCAAATGGTACAAAAAGTCAACATAACGACCGAACGGGGACCATATCCGTCTTTTAATAGCTCAAATATACAAAAAAAGATACGATTAAAAAGGATAGAAGTAATAGTACACTACTGTTTTATGAAAAAATCTTTTTATATGCATAATGTAAAAAATATAATAGTTTTCTAGATTGAATAATGTCACATCATTTTACATGATGCTCCTTTATTCAAATATGTCCATTTCGTGACAAATAACATGATGCACTATATGTCCACAACCCAATAGTTGAAAAAATCAATCAGAAAAGTCATGAAAAGATATTATTATAGTAACAAATTATAAGACTAATTTTGACCCGTTTGATTATGAATGAGTATATGCGGTGGTTATTTCTTTACCTCAAACGGTAGAATGGGTCGAATAGGTGAAAGTCAGCTAGAGTTTATTTTTTCATGCATACAACTCCTAAAAGTTTTTATTTAAAGACTAAGATTATAATTATGATAATATTATTCTATAATCATAACTAACACCATAATCTATTCACAATTTAAAAAATATTGGATGAAAGTCATAAGTAGGCCGAGTGGTTGACCAAACAGACCTGACAGCCCAACCAGTTGGTCTTCACAAACTATTCTACCCATTAAAGCCATATACTTTCAGAACTTTTAGCAGAGGCATCCTTTAGGTTGCAAAAGACATTTACAAACAATTTTGACAAACTGCAAAAAATATAGACCTTTAAATTCACAAAGTTGCTTGTAGAAAGTCATTGTTTTTAGTTTTAATGAAGTGAATATCAAATTAGCATCAAATAAACCAGAAAATTTGTTGGCATAATTATGATCGAAATTCAAAAGATGGGACCCGATAATTCACAACAGAAAAACCAAGATAAATTTAAGATTAAAGTTATTTGGAATTATAAGTTTATCATTCAAATTTTTTAAGTTTATCAATTTGTTTAATTGTCATTCTAGTAGGATGTGATTCAGTATTAGTCAGTTTTTATAAATGGTTCAGGGTCATCATACTTTTTTACGAATCAAGTTTAATCGGAGTGATTAGTAAGAACGGGGTGTTTTAGAAATTTTGGTGTTATACATTCATACTAACATCTTGGGCAACAATTGATTCTAGCAGTAGCCTTGTTGAAGCTGCATAAGATCAAGGCAGAAAGGGACAAAGTATGCTGACCGTTTATTCTTTTGAAGCGGGACAGCAGTTCAGGAAAATTCAGGTTAAATTTCAAGGCCGATATTAGCGAATTGTGCATTCTCAAGCAGGTTTACGAGAAGAACAAGCTGAAGAAAGAAATAAATCAAAGGCTATGTCCAAGCCTCCGCCGCGGTTGTAATTGGAAGAGAAAGGTACCAAATAAAGCAGCTTGTACACATCAAATTTGTGCATGCTTGATAAAAGAAAAGGTTCTGAACTGGTTTACTATACTGATGAACAAGCTTGATGGTTCTGATTGAAGGAATGAATATTGGAATAACAGGGTGATTGTTGGCTTAATCTCGATCAATATTCGAAAGGTGAGAAGAAATCGGAGCTGATAATGTAAAGGGAAAAATCAGTTTGAAGTTATTTAGAATTTAGTAAGTATATTATATTATATAAATTGTTTATTTTGGGTATGAAATTAATAATAAGAATGGAGTCATAACCGGTTGTGGTTATAATTATAACACCAAATGTTTGCTTTTTCGGCTATGAATTTTTTCTCTAATTTCCAACAAAATTATCCAAGCATAATTAATTAGTAATGTAGTGCTGGCAAGAAAATTAAATAATCTTTATACTAAGGTTTGATTGAGAAATCACAACACATAATACATATTGCTTGTATCATTTACAGTCAGATTGATGTGGCGTTGGTGGTGGGACCAACTGCCTGAAACGCTAACGACCCAAAGTATTGCATGATCCCGGTGGAAAATAGGATATTACTTTTGGTTTTCTTGAGAAACAAGTTAGTTTTAACTTACTACATTTATTAAAAATCAGCCATATGGGAAAATGAATGAGTAATTAAGACCTCAGCTACAAGATTAATCAACTGAAGATAGCATTTAATAATATAAAACTGAATAAAAGAAAGAGAAGTAATTGCATGACCAAAGAAAGCATTCTGAAGTTGGTATTAGTTAATTTTTTTTTTTTGTTTTACTATAGAAATAACAATTAAGCTGACAGTTGTTTTCAAACATATGTGGAACTTGTACCCAACTTCTAAAATCTGACAAAATGACCTAAATTTAGTTATCAGTAATATATAAGTTATAAACCCATGTAGTATACAAATTTAAATTAATAAAATATTAAACAATTAGTATAAGTGAAAAAAACAATTTAAATAGTTGAAAAATGAAATATAAAATAAATGAAATGTTTATGAAGTACATATTAACAAAGAATATAATAAATTATTTAATTTTAAAAATATAGTTTGAACATCACTATTATTTAATATTAGTGTTAATAGGAGAGAGAAACAATAAATTATTATTTAATATAATTATTCAATAAAAGAAAAATACGATAAAAATAGTCGTGAAAAGCCTTCAGTAAAATTTTTGTTTATTAATGTAAATATTATATTTGATATATATTAAGTAAATTATTTAATTAGTTAATAATCATAATTCTTATATCAAAACATTTGTTATGTAATTGTGTAATAAACCATTTAAATATTAATATATTTATAAAAGTAATAGGCATACAAATCTAATTAACTCGATATAAATTCCATTCAATCAAATATCATTTTAAACTTGAAAAACTCACATATTTTTTCAAGGTACAAGTTTTTAATGCATATATACAATACTCGTAAAGGATGTTTTGAGGAAATATGCAATTATTTTAGATGGAATATATGATGTTGTCCCTAATTTTTAACCCAAGATAGTTTAAGTTTTAATTAACACGACTAAAACTTCTAACATTTAAAATAAATTATATTTTAACCGGCTTATTAATCATCAAAACCGTGTAGTATATGAATTAGGGGTGTCAATCGTGTCGGGTTGGTGGGTTAGCGGGTTAACAGGTTACGGGTTGGCGGGTTGGTGGGTTGAATTTTGCAACCCTAACCTGACCCATATATTTATTCGTGTCAAAGTTTTCAACCCTAACCCGGATTGATATAAATTCGGGTCAACCCGAACCTGACCCGTTTAACCCGTTTATATAAATAAGTCAAACTAATTTACATATTGTAAGTTGGTTATTGTTTGAAAACACATAAATAATAACGTGATTAGTAGTTGTGTATGGGTAACAAATAGTTAATATAGTATTTTAACAAAAAAAATAATATTATTATAACTAAAAATACAATTATGTAATCATAGTTATAAAGTATGAAATTAATAAAATCATTTTTTAGATGAAAAAATATAAATTTTGTTACTTAATAACTTAGAGTATGGTAAATAATCAAAAGAAAAACAACTAAATATATGTTATAGGAAAGAAAAAAATAAAAAATTAATAATTTTGAAACCTTAAACGGGTTAACGGGTCAACCCGTTTAAAAACGGGTCAACCCGAACCCGACCTGTTTTATAAACGGGTCAACCCGAACACGACCCGTTTTTTTAAACGGGTTATACTTGCCAACCCAAAACTTGATTATTTTCGTGTCGTGTTCGGGTCGTGTTTCAGGTCGTGTCAGGAATTGCCACCCCTAATATGAATATAGATAAATTATTCCAAACTTTTCATATGTTATCGAGAACTTTAAGCATCTTTATTATTAAAGTCGTTTGGAAGGGAAACACCAAACACGTGTGCAAGAAACAATAGAAGAATGATAGATGATATTGATATTGACCGCTTCTAACATATTACGTGTCTCAACACGTCATAATCAACATTTTATATATGTGTGAACGTTTATAAATGCTGGCAAATTAGATATAATGGTACAACACATTCAGCATACAGTACAACATCACACAACATACCTAACGTATGTTATGAGGTGTATCATTCAGAACACCGTATCATATTATTAGGTTACGCCGAATATATTTAAACAAGAAATTTATTGTATCAATAAAATAAAATAAAAATTGACTCAAAAGATATCTAACATATTTATTACTAAAAAACTTTAAATATATAACTAATAATCATTAAATATTTCTATTCAAGCAGATTAAAATAATTCTTCAAGTTATAAGGTGTTTCTACTTGCTAGAAGTAGCCTAGAACTCAAATTCTTCATGGATAGGAACTTGGAAGAATTCTATTACATTATCCTTATTTGCAAATTATTTTTGTTAGGCTAAACTTTCAACGTCAATTTTAAATCCTATTAAATTAACTATGGATGAAATCAATGGTGTATGGTACGATTATGAACAAAATACTATAGTAAACGACTACAAAACGATTCACACAAGCTAGCGAGATCCAATAATTCAATACTCAATAGATAAAAAAACTCATTCGTCTATGAATTTATGATCAAGTGCGTATGTTATTCATGCAATTGTAATTTAACCTGATAATAATGCGGATTATGAATCAAAGGTTACCTGTGATCCGCCATGACCGTCATAAACACCGAAGAAATGAATCGGCGAGATCTCAAGCGAGGTGTTAGTACCAGGATTCGTGCATCCTCCAACATGATTGCACGTGCTCGACATGAATCCCGGCACCACCGCCACCGCATCCTCCATCTCCTTCCGTCGTCCTATCACCGATTTAAATCCGAACGTCACTCCTTTACTCCTCCCAACGCATTTCTCCAACCTCCGGTTCACACCTCCGTCACCTGCGCGCTGCTCCGCAGCTAACTTCATCGGCACAACCGCCGCAGCTAAAATCTCTCCAGAGGAGCTGCTGGTGATGGAGAAATTGCCGGACAAATCGACGTCGCTGCTGCCGAAAATCGACGACACCGTTGAACTCGTCGACGAGAGCTCGGATGAGTCGATGTGGTTAGCATCGGGTTCGTCGGTCTCCATTGGCATTCGTGAAAAAGGAAAACACGCAGTAGGAAGGAGAAAAGGTGTTTGTGTGTGTTAATGGAGAATGATGATTGTGTGATTTAAAATAAAATTGAAAATGAAAATGAAGGTGAAAGAGAAGGTGCGATGATGACACGTATATGAGGGACATGAGGCGACGACACACGCAATCATCGCCCATACAAAGAAGGACACACACATCCACGGGTCGTTTCTTTTGACTAATTTATGGTTAATTACACAACTAATCCTCCTTAAATAAATTATTACATCTACAACCATGGAATAAGAACAAAGTGTTTTTAACCTAGAATCTTCTTGACTTTTATAATAAGTGTAGGACTGTTTACGAGCCGAATTGACACAGGTGTTAGCTCGGACTCGGCTTAATTGTAAACAAGGCCTGAAATCTTGACTCGAACTCGGCTCGTGTTTAACCGAGCTGGTTCTGCTCGTTTTTGGCTCGGTTTTTACATAATGTAGATTTTAGGATGTGAGTCTCTGACTTGTTTTTAACGTAATTACAAATATGATACCAGACTATAATTATTATTAAAAGTAACCATATGTTTTTATATTTTGGTATAGCATGTTGTACAAACGAGCCGAGCCTACGAGCCGAGCTATGTGCGAGCTACAAGCAGAGCCAGTCTTGGCTCGGTTACAAAACGAGCTAGCTCGGTTCGGCTTGGTTACAAACGAGCTTTATCCGAGCTGAGCTTTATCATTGTTTTTTTCCAAATGAGCTACGAGCCGAATCTGAACTCCAAGCTTTTTGAACAACTATAAAAAAGAGGTCTTGGTTTTGAACTTCACTTAGAGCAAAATGTTACACATTGAGCTAGTTATTTTTCTGAAACTACAGGAAACATATTGGAAAGTGTGGGTTTGGTCACACCTAGCTCTTTAGAAAGGGTGAACTGTTCGTCAAAGTGAGCTAAATGACTGAATCTTTTAGCTAGTAAAAAAAATAAAAATAAGAACCCATAGAATGTCTTGATGAATATTGTCACATTTCAAGCATTAACATTTGTGTATGATCTAGACCGTTTTCAAACATTTTGATTAGATTGATTGTTCTATAGAGAGTCATATTGTTCATATATTAATGTTTCTAATTATAGTAAACGGGAATGATAATTGGTAAACTATATATCACATGAAGAATCTTTTTGCTAATTAGGTATGTTTGCTATAGAAGTTTATGGTTGTATTGTTGTTGTTCACACTAACACCTCACATAGTTGTGGTAGACTATCCTTGTAGGTTATTTCGTGGCATGTTATGAGTAACACACATCTCAATAACATAGTTATATCATTGCATGTCATGTCATTAGTGAAGCCTTTAAAAAATTCTCAATTTCAACTATTAGTCTTTGACAAAATAAAAAAAAAACTTAAAAAAACCTTAAAAAAACTTTTAAATATCTTTGCAAATACATAAAGGAAATCTACAATTGATTCCCTTTAAACATGCACATAATTACACACAAACCTAAAAGTTCTATTTGTATTTTCTAAAATAAGATTCTTAATCAATCCGAAAACTCTAATCAGTTATTAATCTCAATTGTATCCGGTGTTTATATATATCTTTATCATAGATTTCATATATTGAAAAATCTAATACCCAATTCGTAATACAAAAACCCCAAATAATTATGTAAGTTGACTCATCTTTGGATTTTATATATCATTGCAAATATTTGTGTTTCAAAAAGAAGTTTATGAATGCAACATTGCAACTAACAAAAAAGCCCATCCATATTTGGACAAAAGACACATACATATATAAGGGTTATATATATATAGGGGATTAATAAAATAAAAACATTATTTTAGTGTAAAAACCTTAAAAACTAATGTAAAACAAACATATTTTTTTTGAAATTTTTTACAGGTTTGTAACATTATTGGGAACATTTTTATGAAAAAAAATCAAAAAAGCGCCGAAGAAATATTTTAAAAAATATATATTTTATAAATTTTTTTAACGTTGTAAAACATACGTAACGCTGCATCAGATCTGACGGAATTTTTTACGTTTTTTACGTATGTTTTATATGCTTTTGTTTTTACGTTTTGTTACGTATGTTTTACATGAGGTTTTCTGGGTTTTAACAATAAAAAGTGGTTTAAAAATATATATATGTCTTATATAATAAATCAAAGTTTTTTTGCCACATGTCATTCAATGAAGCATGCTTTGCTTTGTTTTCCCGCCTCAAATTTAAATAATTTATTCATTTCTTAACATTTCTTTATTAATAGTAATAATTAACAAATTTGAGCAATTATTAATGTAATTTATTTTCTTTAAAAAAATCCAAGTATTAATTCTTAGTTTTTTACATGTATTAATATTAATTGCAATTCAAGTTTATTTAACTATGATAAAAAAATATTTAAATGACTTTAAGTGTTTACAAATTATATTGTATTTTATTCAACTTGTATAATACACATGTATATTCAACTAATGCAATACACATCGTTTTTATAAACAGAACATTTGTGTTGTAAATTATATAACATGTCATTTATTCAAACCCGTGTGTAACACGGGATTTAACCTAGTGTATATATATATATATAGGATGGATCATATAATAACCCACTCTAATTTAGAAAACTCTATAACTCAAATCTAATAGTTCAAATTTTCTAGATTTAGCCATATGGTGACATGTGTCACTAATTAATTTTTAATACAAAAGTGCATTATAGTCTTTTGTCTTAATTACCAAAATCAAATTTAATATAAAAGTGACAAGTGTCACACTCTTAAAAAACTATCTATTTTCCTATTTTTAAAGTAAAGTTTCTCCCCTTGATTTTTATACACTTATAATTTTTTTATAAAAATTACACCATTAAACTCGTCATATTTTTTCGTTAATATCATTATAGTCATGCCAAATTTTTCGGGCGTACGTAAAAAAACATAATTACAATAATTTCCCTCTTTTATCAAAAATTTTCCATCAAAGTTTTTTTTCTCCCATCTTAAATATATATTACAAACTTGTTTTTTATTATAAAAATTAGTTTATTAAATAAATTTATATAAAATAAGATAGAAAGTTAGATAATTATAACTTAAAAAAATAATAAGTTACAGCTTGTTACATCAGTGTAATTGTGAACACTTTAAAAAAATTCAGCTCGTTACATCAGTGTAATTAGAAACACTTTAAAAAAATTCAGCTCGTTACATCAGTGTAATTACGAACACTTTGAATAAATTCAGCTCGTTACATCAGTGTAATTTCGAAAACTTTAAAAAAATTTGACAAAACTATACTTGAATTAAAGATAAAAATGTGACAAATTTAATGGTGTAATTTTTTTAAAAAAATAATAATGTATATAAAAGTTATGAAGGTTTAAAAAATTGGGGGGTAAACTTTTATTTTTAAAATCAAATCAAGTATACTTAACAAATTTTCAAAATACCTTTAAGCAAATCTCAACCACTCATTTCTCATTTATTCCAGAATTAATATAGAGCACACATTTCAAATCCACTAAATTAGACAACCAATCAAATTGGGTTAATAAATTATCTCAATTAACATGGGTTACTAATTGATCCTTACCTTATATATATATATATATATATATATATATATATATATATATATATATATATATATATATATATATATATATAGGGGATGGTTCATTGGTAACCCACTTCAAGTGTGGTAACCCTTTAACTAATTTTGATTTGTTCTTTAAATAATGTGTTTTAAAATTAGTGTTCCATATTAAATTTGGAAAAAACAAGTGAATGAGATTTGTTTAAGGGTATTTTTGACATTTGGAGGGTGTACTTGATTCCTTTTTTAAAAAAAGTTTACCCCCCAATTTTTTAAACCCTCATAACTTTTATATACATTATTATTTTTTTATAAAAATTTCACCATTAAATTTGTCACTTTTTATCTTTAATTCAAGTATAATTTTGTCAATTTTTTTAAAATTTTCGTAATTTGCACTGATGCAGCGACGTTTTACACTGACGTAACGAGCTGAATTTTTACACTGATGTAATTACACTGATGTAACAAGCTGAATTTTTACAAAGTTTTCGTAATTACAATGATGTAAGGAGCTGGATTTTTTCAAAGTGTTCTTAATTTTTTAAAATATTAATGAACTAATTTTTGTAATAAAAAATAATTTGTAACGAGATGGAAAGATTTTACGTTGGTGTAATTACAAACGCTCGAAAAAATGGGAGAAAATTACGAACGCTCAAAATAATTTGTAAAACATTTTAAAGATAGAAAAATTTTGAAAAAATAAGATAAAATTATTGTATTTAATGTTCGTTACGTTGGTGTAATTACAAACGCTTGAAAAAAATTCAAAAAAAAAATTGGCATGACTACTATGGAATTAACGAGAAAAATATAACGAGTTTAATGGTGTAATTTTTATAAAAAAATAACATAGTATAAAAAAGTTATAAGTGTATAAAAATCAAGAGGTAAACTTTGATTTAAAAAAAGGAAAATGGATAGATTTTTAAAAGTGTGACACTTGTCACTCTTTTTTTAAATCTGACTTTTTTATATTAAGTGAAATGGCTTGGATACCCTTTCTAATTTAAAAAGGTTAGGTGACACTTGTCAAAATCTTATTAAATCTGCAAATTTAATACCATTGGATTTGAGTTATTTGGTTAACACAATTATGGTTGATTCTTATTTGAACCAAATCATATATATATATATAGGGGAAGGTTAAAAATATAACCCACTAAATGTGTACTAACCCAAATAACTTTGACAAGATGAAGCCGAATCTTGTTTTTTTTTAAATATCATTGTAACACATTTTGAACACCATGTTCTTTTATGAGTTTGGGCTAATTCATCACCGTTCAAAATCTTACAGTATTGTAAGTTTGTAGATATTTAAAACTTACAATACTGTAGCACTCAACTTACAATGAGGATATTTTTTAAACGGTGATGAATTTTCACAAACTCATAAAAGAACATGGTGTTCAAAATGTGTTATAATGATGTTCAAAAAAAAAATCCAAGATTCGGCTTCATCTTGTCAAAGTTATTTGGGTAAGTACACATTTAGTGGGTTATTAAAAATTCCACACCCTATATATATATATATATATATATATATATATATATATATATATATATATATATATATATAGGGGAAGGTTAAAAATATAACCCACTAAATGTGTGCTAACCCAAATAATTTTGGAAGATGAACCCGAATCTTGGATTTTTTGTTTTAAACATCATTATAAAATTCCAAAGTTATTTGAGTTAGCACACATTTAGTGGGTTATATAAAATTCCATGCCCTACATATATATATATATATATATATATATACATACATGAGATGGAATTTTTAATAACACTTATCTTTTGTTACAACCTATTGACTATCATCCAATAGTTACTTTAAAAAGGTAAGTGTATATGATCGTGCCACGTGTCAATTTATTTTTTTTATTAAGAAGGGCATTTAGGACATTTGTTATTTATGTAAAGTTTACCCCCTTTTTTTTAAACATTCATAACTTTTTTATAGTATATTACTTTTTAAAAAAAATTGCACTATTGTACTCGTCTCATTTTTCTCTTTAATTTCGTTATAGTCTCGATTAGTTTTTTTTTGATGTCGCATATTTACATCATTGTAACGAGCTTAAAGATATCAAATTAATTAGAAATTTTTTCTAACAATGGTAAATTACAGTAATGTAACATAAAATGAAGTAATGTAACACAAAATGAAGTAATTTACAATGACATAATTAACGGTGACGTAATGCATAATTTACAGTGATGAAATTTTATCTTTAATTCCCGTTATAATGTTGACTAGTTTTTAAAAAAAATTTTCTCATTGTCCATTATTTACATCGATGTAACGAGCATAAATATAACACATTATTTTGAATTTTTTTCTAACAATGATAAATTACAGTGATGTAATATATCACATTATTTTATTTTTTTCTCTAACAATGATAATTACAATGACGTAATATAACACATTATTTTGATTTTTTCTCTAACAATGATAATTATAGTGATGTAATTTATAATTGTTTAAAAAAAATTCAAATTAATTTGTTGTATTTAGGCTTGTTACAAATTAGGGATGAGTAAAAAGCAAAAAAAAAAAAAAACCGAACCGAAACCGAATTAACCGAAAAAACCGAACCGGAACCAAATTAACTGAAAAAACCGAACTGGAACTAACCGAAAAAAACCGAAATCAAATTTTACGTCAATGTAAATTACATCACGGTAAATTATCATTGTTAGAAAAAATTTCAAATAAATTTCTTTTATTTAAGCTCATTATAATGATGTAAATATAGGGCATCTAAAAAAAGTAAAAAAACTAGTTGATGCTATAACGTAATTAAAGAGAAAAATGAGACAAATATAATGGTGCAATTACTTTTAAAAAATAATATATTATAAAAAAGTTATTAATGTTTAAAAAAGAGGGGGGAAAAACTTATAAAAGTAAAATGACTATAATACCCTTTTTAATATTTTAATGAAAAGCTTATGTGTAAGTTTATTATTGGTTGAAATGGGTTATGTAGTTGTAACAAAAAATATGGTTATTTTTTTTACCTTTCCCTAATATATATGGGAATGATCAAATGTTAACCTTTCCTTATTGCGATAACCGCATAACTCTAGCACTTTTTTGCGTTTTTTGTCCAAATCTTTTTTTTTTTGCATGGTCTTTATTATACATAAATAGGGGGGGTTTCTTTTTGTGTTTTTGCTAATTCATCACCGTTTAAAAATTATTTACAACCGTAAGTAAGTGTAACGACTTACACTTGCTTACATCACATATTTGATGTAAGTGTGATGTAAGTAACTGTAAGTCGTTACACTTACTTACGGTTGTAAATAATTTCTAAACGGTGATGAATTAGGAAAAACATAAAAAAGAAACCCCTATTTATGTATAATAAAGACAATGCAAAAAAAGAAACCCCTATTTATGTATAATAAATACAATATAAAAAAGAAACCCCTGTTGGGCCATCGCGTACCGCGATGGGCCCCTGAAGAGCCCAATAAGCCCCTTTTAATGGTTTTGATCCGTTCGTCGTCGTTTTCACGCTTCCGAGCCATCGTTTGGCCTTGTTCGAACTTCCAAGTTCAAAGTGTGAGTGTTTCGTGAAGTTTCGAGTGTTGTGCTACACAACGTGCTTGACGTTCACCAACGTTCGTGTGTTTTGACACGTGTGTGTTGTTTGCCGATAATTCCACGAATTATCTTGTTGTGTGTCGGTGTTCGTACTGTCGTGCCACGTGTCACACTAAATTAAACTAATTCTAGTGCCACGTGTACAATAAGCATTTAAATAAACATTTAAATAAATATAAAGCTGACCTGGAAGATACAGGGTGTCACATCCTCCCCTTGTTAGAAAGAATTTCGTCCCAAAATTCAACTCGTGTTGTCAGTGTTTGTCTGTTCCGCGAACATGTGTGGGTACTTTTGTTTCATCTGGTCTTCACGTTCCCACGTGAATTCTGGTCCTCGTCACGAATTCCGTCGCACTTTTACAATCGGGATCTTGCTGAGTTTGAGCTTCTTGGTTTCCCGGTCCATAATCTCCACCGGTTCCTCAACGAAGTTTAATTGTTCGTCGATTTGTATCTCTTCGAGAGAAATAACAAGTGTTTCGTCAGAAAAACACTTCTTGAGATTTGATATATGAAATACATTGTGCACGCTGCTCAGTTCGTCTGGCAGGTTTAGTTCGTAGGCTACAGGGCCTATTCGTTTGATGATCTCGAAAGGTCCAATGTAACGTGGGTTCAACTTTCCTCGTTTGCCAAAACGTATGACTCCCTTCCAAGGCGAGACCTTGAGTAACACTCTGTCCCCTACTTGGAACTCCAACGGTTTGCGTCGTTTATCAGCATATATTTTCTGTCTGTCCCGAGCTGCTGCCATCCGTTTGCGAATTTGCACGATCTTTTCAGTCGTTTCGTGCACCAGTTCTGGACCGGTCAGTTGGCTGTCTCCAACTTCCGCCCAGCAAATAGGTGATCGACACTTACGTCCGTAAAGTGCCTCGAATGGTGCAGCTTGGATTCTGGTGTGGTAGCTATTGTTGTATGAGAACTCAACTAACGGTAGGTGAGTCTCCCAGTTATTACCAAAGTCAATAACACATGCCCGAAGCATGTCTTCTAATGTCTGTATGGTTCGCTCACTCTGTCCGTCCGTCTGCGGGTGGTAAGCGGTACTCATGTCCAATCTCGTGCCCAAAGCCTTATGCAAAGACTTCCAGAAATGCGACGTAAAGCGACTGTCGCGATCGGAGATTATCGAGATTGGTACTCCATGTCGAGTGACCACTTCCTTTATATAGATACGAGTGAGCTTGTCCAACTTGTCAGTCTCCTTAATGGGTAGGAAATGTGCGGACTTAGTCAGTCGGTCTACGATAACCCAGATGGTATCGCAACCACTTGCCGTCCTAGGCAGTTTAGTTATGAAGTCCATGGAAATTTGCTCCCATTTCCACATTGGTAGTTCCGGTTGTTGGAGTAACCCTGATGGCTTCTGATACTCAACCTTGACCCTTGAGCATGTTAAACACTTACACACGTAAGTTGCTATCTCAGCTTTCATGTTTGGCCACCAGTAGGTTGTTTTCAAGTCATGATACATTTTGTCAGAGCCCGGATGTACGGAATACCGGCTCTTGTGGGCTTCATCCATCACTACCTCTCTCAATCCCCCGTAGTGTGGAATCCAGATTCGATCCGCTAGGTAATAAGCTCCGTCGTCCTTTACCCTTAGTTGTTTATCCATACCACGCATGGCTTCGAGAGAGAGGTTCTCTGTTTTCATAGCTTCTTGTTGTGCGAGTCGGATCTGATTTGGTAGCTCTGAATGAATTGTGAGTTGTAGGGCACGCACGCGTTTTGTTGTCTCTTTCCGGCTCAACGCGTCGGCCACTACATTGGCTTTACCTGGATGATACTTGATGGAGTAATCATAATCGCCGATGAGTTCAACCCATCTTCGTTGCCTCATATTTAGCTCCTTCTGGTCGAAGATGTGTTGTAGGCTTTTATGATCGGTAAAGATAGTGCATTTTGTGCCATACAAGTAGTGTCGCCATATCTTCAAGGCAAATACTACGGCTCCCAACTCAAGGTCATGAGTCGTGTAGTTCTCATGCACCTTCAGTTGTCGTGAAGCATATGCTATCACCTTCTCGCGTTGCATCAATACGCAACCAAGTCCTTGTTTCGAGGCGTCACAATACACCACGAAATCATCGCATCCTTCCGGTAAGGATATAATAGGTGCAGTACATAGTTTCTATTTCAACAAATTGAAAGCAGTTTCTTGTTTGTCTCCCCAGTCAAACTTCTTGTCTTTATGGGTCAGGGTTGTCAGTGATTGAGCAATCTTTGAGAATCCTTCAATAAATCTCCTGTAATACCCAGCCAACCCTAGGAATTGCCGCACCTCAGTTGGAGTCTTGGGTGCTTCCCAGTTCTTGATGGCTTCAATCTTGGCAGGGTCTACGTGTATTCCTTGTTCGTTAACCACATGTCCAAGAAATTGGACTTCGCGAATCCAAAAGTCGCACTTTGAAAACTTCGCGTATAGTTGCTCTTTCTTCAGTAATTCCAAGACTAGCCTTAGATGTTTAGCATGTTCATCCTGATTCTTTGAGTAAATCAGTATATCGTCAATGAATACTATCACAAATTTGTCAAGGTAGGGTTTACACACTCTATTCATGAGATCCATGAATACAGCTGGTGCGTTGGTCAGTCCAAAGGGCATAACCAGAAATTCGTAGTGTCCGTATCGGGTTCTGAAGGCAGTCTTAGGAATATCATTTTCCTGTATCCTCAATTGATGGTAACCCGATCTTAAATCGATCTTCGAATAGTAGCTTGACCCTTGCAACTGGTCAAACAGATCATCTATTCGCGGTAATGGATATCGATTCTTGATCGTCACCTTGTTCAGTTCTCTGTAGTCGATACACATACGGAATGATCCGTCTTTCTTCTTCACAAACAAGACCGGCGCTCCCCAAGGTGAGAAGCTCGGTCTGATAAATCCCTTGTCTAACAGTTCCTGCAACTGGTTAGACAGTTCCTGCATCTCAGTTGGTGCGAGTCGGTATGGAGCTTTAGCAATCGATGCTGCTCCTGGTGTGAGGTCTATCTGAAACTCGACTTGTCGTTTCGGAGGTAGTCCAGGTAGATCCTCGGGAAACACTTCGGGAAATTCGCGGACTACGGCGATGTCCTCAATCTTCCTTTCTTTCTTCGGTTGCTCTGCGATAAGGGCTAGTATATCAGTGATCCCTTTTGGAGGTACTTGTTTGCCTTCATGCAGGACATAATATTCAGAGGTACTCCCCGTCGTTCTCCCTGAATCGAGATTCGTTCCCCGTTCTGCAACGTCACTCGTACGATCTTCTCGTTGCATACAATCTCGGCTTGGTTAGCGGATAACCAATCCATTCCAACGACTACATCAAAGCTTCCGAGAGTTACCGGCATCAAGTCGATTTCGAGTTCGTGATCCGCCAACACCATGACGCATCCTCGATAGACGTGTTGTGTTTCAATCAGCTTGCCGTCGGCTAACTCTACAGTATATTTATAGTCTAGTGGTGTCGGGGTAATGTCTAGCAACTTACTAAACTCACTAGATATAAAACTCCTATCGGCACCGGTATCAAATAATACACTACGTAGACATTATTTAAAAGAAACGTACCGGTCACGATGTTCGGGTCATCCTTGGCTTCCCCCGAGCCAATCACAAAAGCTCGACCCTTGGCCGCTCCTCCTCCGGCCTTCTTCAGCTGAGGGCAATCCCTCCTCATGTGGTCCGGCTTGCCACATTCATAACACCCTCTGGGAATGTTCTGGTTGTTGTTGTTGTTGTTCTGGTTGCGGTTGGGGTTGTTGTTGCTAGGGAATTTAGACCTGCAATCTCTGGCCATGTGGCCATGTCTTCCACATCGCAAGCATCGGTATCGCTCGCATTGACCAGAGTGGTGGTAAGAACATTTGTTTCACAGAGGGTATTTTCCTTGGTACACACCCTTCCCCTTGTCAACGGGTTGGGTGGCAGTGAAAGCTCTGGCAGGTGCAGATCGTTGTTGTTGTTGAGGTTGATGAGATTGGTGCTGATTGGGTTCCCATTTTCTTTTCTGGCTTTCTTGAGGCTTCACATGCTCGCCTCGTTTTGGTAGCTTGCCCTGAGCTACAGCCTGATCGGTCAGTTTATGAGCCAGTCTGATCAGTGGTTGGATGGTGGTGTGGTCAGAAGCGGTCACCATGCTTTGGATTTGTTCGGGCAGTCCACTGATGAACTGCTCGATCTTTTTGTACTCCGGCGTCACCATAGCCGGGCACAGCTTGCATAGTTCGTGAAACCGAGTACAGTACTTCTCGATTTCCGATCCCACCATTTTGTGCACCCAGAATTCCTCTTCGAGCTTCCGGATTTCATCACGAGGGCAATACTCCTCATGAAGAATTCTAGTAAAATTCTCCCAGGGAATAGAGTTGGCGGTTTCTAGCCCAAGAGTCTGGACATGGGTGTTCCACCACGTGAGGGCCGGTCCCTCCAGTGTTCCCGTAGCATATTTCACTCGGTTTTACTACGAGCACTCAGACATAGAGAAGACTGACTCCAGCTTCTCGATCCAACGAAGCAGTCCCACTGCTCCCTCAGTTCCTTGGAACTTGTGTGGGTGGCAGCTTAGGAAAGCTTTGAACGAGCTTCCCTTTGCTACGCCCCCATGAGATCCTGTGCATCGGAGTTCAATGTATCGTGTTAGTGTCTGCGTTGCCTATACTATGTTAGTCACGTTAGGCAGGAGTTAATACCATTGTTGGTGCCACTATTCTCGCTGGCATGTCGGTTCGCCTCGTACTCCGCGAGCACTTTGTTGAACTTACGTTCGACCATCATGTCAATCCTTGCCTTTTCGGCCTTGCGTTTGAGTTTGAGAGAGTTGGATCCTCTTCCAGACATGTTGCTATATGGAAAGGTTAGGATGTTAGTTAGCATGAGTTAGAGTGTTAGCAAATGTCATGTTATGAGTCAAGTCAGATGTCAGGTCAGAAGTCGTGTCAGCAACAGTCATAATGATACAATAGATAATAACAAAGCATAATTCTCATTAATACCAAATTTTGAAGTACAATAATTTCAAAAGGAAATACAATACAAGTTCTTCGAGCACATCCCGCTCGTCTAGGCCAAAATAATAAAAATTACAAGATAAAGAAATCCACTAATCCGAGTCTATGGAGACATGTGATATGTCACTAGCAGCGTCTCCGTCATCATCGTCCTCCTCATGATCCTCGTTGGGATCCTCATCAAAATCCTCTTCTCCGAGGTCATTGACCTCGAATTCAGGACCATCCTCCTGTGGAGGTTCTTCTATAAACTGTGCGGCCCATGCATTGAGCATGGCGTCACTAGCCTGTACCATCGCCTGAGTCTCCTCGTTGGCGACTCGGTTCTCCGTAATACGTCCATCATGCTCCTGCATGATGTCCACCATCTGCCCATGCTGACTCATCAGCTGGGATACCTGGAGACGAAGGGTCTCCACCTGCTCCTCCAGTCGATCGTTTCGCTCCTCCAGTCGATCGTTTCGCCCTTCCAGGCGATCGTTCTTCTCACGAAGAACTGAACCTCATCAGACAGCTCGCCACTCCTCCAAATCTCTCGCCGAGTGCAAGCAACGTGGGCCGCGAAGGCCTGCTCTAGTGGTACCCCAAGTGGTGGTAATCGACGGCCTGGAGTGGTATCGCCAGGGAAACGGTATGGAGGTACCCTCTCCCCGGTAATCCACTCCTGTATCATCGTGGGTAGCCATCCCCAGTGTCGGGCTCGTGCTGCGTCCTTGGCTCGCCTGTCCATCTCGGCGTCTACCTGCGCCACAATGTCGTGAACGCGTTGGCGGCTCTCTATCGTCAGGTCGTCTGTCGCCGGACGCCTGCCCGAGTTCCTGCTTGTGTCTTCGTTGTTGGCCATCCTGTAGGTTCCATGTTAGTAAGTAACAGTTCAATGTAAGCAATAATATCATCGATGTGCAAGTTCTACGTGTAGTGTCTATAGTTGAGCAATGGCTATAGTCTAAGTTTACTACATGCAAACCTAGTTCTCTATAACCAAGGCTCTGATACCAGTCTGTCACACCCCCAAATTCCCACTCGTGGTGTCAGTCCACGTGGGTGTGACGTGGCCAGAATCACAGCTCAAGGTCATATAGAACACCTCTATATGCGTTTACAAATCCAAAGTTTGACACATACACTCATAAAATAGTTTCCAGCGGAATAAAAGTTATCATATCATATTGCAGCGGAATATCAAATGTTTGACAAAATGCAGCGGAAATGTAAATAGTTAACACAACATTGTTTAATAGAATAAAAGTAAATTATTTTCAAAATGACAGGACAGAATGCATGTAAGTTCCTAATGCTCGTTCCTTAAATCGTGCATTCCTGTCCTCCTGCTAGCCGCGCTAGTTACCTGAGAATACAAGTTAGAAAAAGTGTCAACACGATGGTTGGTGAGTTCACAGGTTTTGATATACATATAGTAAGAAAGTGTGTCATGTTGTTTATCAAATGTTAGTACCGAGCCCTAGGCCCAAAGTGTCAGTGCGTCACTACCGAACTAGACTTGTTTGTCCTTGCCTCTGCTATGCCTCGTATGCGTAGCAAGTTAGGTCAGAGTTTGCACGGGTTATGACATCCAGTCAACATAGTGCCCCGTGGGGTTAGTCATTCCCTAATGGATCCATCCAAATCTACCACGTTGTTCGTACATTAACGGTAAGACTTTGTGAGGGCTTAATACGAGTTCAACACTTAATGTTTGTCCAATAAACAGCATACACAAAAATGTTTGTAATAGCAATAATGTTTGACTCGATGCAACTAGTATTCTCCCCCTATTTAAAAGCGTTTGAAAAAGAGTAAAGAGGGGCCGTAAACTCACCTTAGTGATGAAAATGCAAATCAAGCGTAAGCTCCTGATGTAGTAGCACGTGTCGGTCACCGGCAACCTATATCGTACACCATACGTGAGTTCGTGTCTGTGACCGTGCTAGTGTTTGTGTTAGTGCTCGTGTTTATATCCAACAACCCTTGGTTGTTCATGTTTGTCCGTGTTGCTCCACAATGACCGTGTTTGCTCGTGTTGGTCCACATTGACCGTGTTTGACTGTGTTGGTCCACATTGACCGTGTTTGACCAGAGTTGACCGTGTCAAGTCAACGACCCGTTGGTGAACCGTGTGACAGTTTGTGAATCGTGTAGCAGTCGTGTAAGTGCTCGTCGTGTGCAAAACGCGCAAGTCGCGTCTATGGACAACTTACTATTTATAGTAAGTTTCCATTTTTGGAAAGTTCACAAAGCATAACAGTTTTAAAGTTCTAGCATGCTCGTTAGTCCTACGTGATCATGTTAACACATAACACATCATCATACAAAATCACATAAGTCGTTTATAACAAGTTAGCACATAAAAGTTTCCTAAAATGGAAAGTTTCCATTTTTAGCATACGTGACATCGGAAACCATCTAACTTAGCATCTATTCATCTTATTATAACATAATAAGCCATTTAGCATGCTCGAATCATTCAACATATTCCTAAGTCGGTTTTTGTAAAAATAAAGTTACTATAAATAGTAACTTTAGGTTTTTCATGAAAACAACCATTTTAATATTTATAAACCAATTTTTATGTCACAAATCATCATAATATATCTTCTAACAACATTTAATCATGTCAACATAACCAAATCCATCATCTATCAACATTTCATCAAATAAAGTTACTAAATATAGTAACTATGTCAAAGTGCCCATAAACATGATCAAAATCACATTCTAAACCTTATCATCATCCCAATAACATCTAAACAACAATCCATGAACATGCATGACACCAAATATCATTTATAACACCATTTTAACCATATAAAGTTTCTATAAATAGAAAGTTCATCCAAATCATAGTTTTAACGATTCTAACATTATCTAAGCATGACATCCTCTTTCAATATCATCAAGATACATAACCATTTACTGAAAATCATCCCTCATGTCATGGATCATACATGCATGTGGGTTTTTCACCATTTCAAGACCAAGTCATGCATACAAATGACACACATCATCATGGATCGTCACAAAGCCCTATCTAAACACCATAGATCATCAAGAAACTCATCTAAACCAATAAACCCAGAAGTAAAATTCGTGCATGTGCACTATAGGTACTTGCATGTGGGTATAAGGTCTTGCATGTGTGTGTAAGGGGTGTGAAAGTGTGTTTCAAGTCTAGAAACTACCTTTGAGTGCTCCTAAAAGGCTGAGATGATGATGAAATCGAGCAAGAAGGCTCCTGAGTGCTTCTGGACAGCTGGTTTGCGCAAGGATGTAGAGGTGGTGACGGTGTCGAGCTTCCAACGTCGTTCCTCAAGCTCCCAATTCACCTCAAGCTTTCACAAGCTTGATAATGGTTCTAACAGAGTAAAAATGGAGTTTTCTGGTGGGGAAGAAGGGTTGGAGTGGTCTAGAGCTCGAGAAGATAAAATAGGGTGGCTTAGACATGATGGTATCTTGGTTTTATAAGATTTTGCCGTCTGACACCTGTCGCGTACCGCGACGCTAGGCCTAAAGATTCTTCGCGCTACGCGAAGGAATTCGGGAGTCAACTCTCCACGACGCCTATCGCGTACCGCGATAAGTCTCCTGTTGGGCCATCGCGTACCGCGATGGGCCCCTGAAGAGCCCAATATGCCCCTTTTAATGGTTTTGATCCGTTCGTCGTCGTTTTCATGCTTCCGAACCATCGTTTGGCCTTGTTCGAACTTCCAAGTTCAAAGTGTGAGTGTTTCGTGAAGTTTCGAGTGTTGTGCTACACAACGTGCTTGACGTTCACCAACGTTCGTGTGTTTTGACACGTGTGTGTTGTTTGCCGATAATTCCACGAATTATCTTGTTGTGTAGGTGTTCGTACTGTCGTGCCACGTGTCACACTAAATTAAACTAATTCTAGTGCCACGTGTACAATAAGCATTTAAATAAATATAAAGCTGACCTAGAAAATACGGGGTGTCACAATCACCGTTTAAAAAATATCCTCATTGTAAGTTGAGTGCTACAGTATTGTAAGTTTTAAATATTTACAAACTTACAATACTGTAAGATTTTGAACGGTGATGAATTAGCCCAAACTCATAAAAGAACATGATGTTCAAAATGTGTTACAATGATGTTTAAAAAAAAAAATCAAAGATTCGGCTTCATCTTGGCAAAGTTATTTGGGTTAGTACACATTTAGTGGGTTATATTTTTAACCTTCCCCTATATATATATATATATATATATATATATATATATATATATATATAGGGGAGGGTTCAATAGAAAACTACTTAATTTTAAGAAAACAAAGAAAACTTATATTAACCAATCAAATAATTTCTTTTATATTTAATTATTTTAATCAAAAGGGTTTTTTAGGTAAATTTGTACCTTTTTATTTATGGAAAATATTTTTTTAAACAACTCCCATTTTTCCCCCCTAAAATCTCAATTTTATTTTACAATCAGCATATCAACATTATTCTATTTTTTTTTTCAAATTGTCTTTTCATTGTTCACGTAAACAAGAATTGTTGGCCATTGTTCATGTAAATATTTTACTTCAAATATCTTTTCTTCAAATATAATGTCGTTGTTTATCTTCCATTCGGAAACCAGTCATATCATCGGATACAACAACTGTGGCAAACATGTTCCGATTTCATAGATTCGACCATAGGCTCCATCACCGTCCCTCAAAGCAATTTCGATTCCTTGTTGGTTGTGAATTTCAGCTATCCTTCCGAACAACAACAATATGAAAAAACCTTCACTCTCAATCTCGATCTAAATTTTCCTCCACCAGAAGTTTGATAAAGTTTTTCATCAAATCTAGAGATTAATGAGTGGAAATCGAAAGGATTACCTAATATGCAGTGTTGAAGGTTAGAGCAATATTGAGTGAATTACGTGAACCTAAAATATTTGCATATTTATGAATATGTTTTCTTTTTGTTTGAGTGTCACTTTCGATCTGAATTTTAAAATTTCTTAATGTGTTTTATATCTTTTATCTCCTAAGAAAACAAACAATATATTGCATACCATGTATTTGATTAAATACCTAAATGAAAATAAGAAATGAAGGCAATAATTGCACATATGTTTGCATGTATCTAATCACTTGTTATATACTTAGATTTTATTTGATTTTTATTGTAATACATGTATGTAACAAATGCATTCGTCTTTAATTTCTTATGTAGTTATGTTTTGAATTCTTACATATATGTAAGCATGTTTACATAATCACAATATTGTTCATTGTTCTTTTTTTTTTGTTGAAGAAAGAATACTTAAATATATATTTTTTTGAATGCTTACATAAATGTAATCAAGTTTAATTGCGTGCTTATATATGTAAGCATGTTTATATGTATGTAACTTGATCGGACTAATACATTTGTATGATTACATATATGTAATAATATGGTTAATTTTATTGAAAAAACTGAAATTTTCTATATAAAAAATTGGATTGTTCGAATTCAATTTTTTTTAATAAAAGTTGTTTGATCTAATCCTTATGCATGATTACATATATGTAATCATGTTTATATAATGTAAATAATTGGGTTGATTACATATATGTAATCAGGTGGTTTTTTAATGAATGCTTATATAACTTGAATATACGTAATCAAATGATTACATAGACGTAATCAGATGGTTACATATATGTAGTTGAATGATTACAAACATATATATAGTTAATTAGAGTTAATCAACACATATTATGTATTTAAATAATAAACCAATATCTCAACAAAATTATATAAATAACAACTAACTTAACTCAAGATGAAACATACTCCATCTAAAAAGCGTTCGTCGTATACGCATCTACCATTTTATAAAAAGTCACAAACTATAAGATTACATATACTTATCAAATAAGGATTGAGAACACAAAAACATAAACGTACTCCAGACAATTAACACATTGTATTAAATATCAAAAAGAAAACCCCACAAAATTTCGTCTTTTTTATGTTTTTTTATTAAGAATCATACAATGACCAACCAATTGTTAACAGTGATGTTAAAATCAATATGATTACATATCTGTAATCAAATTAGAATCATAAGACAAAAGCAAAAGTCATACACAATAATAAAAAAGCAATTTTCGTATGTATCAAAAAACCCCAAAATTTTCGCCAACCGTTTTTCTATGAACTTAAATACGTAAATATGAATAAATTTCTAAATCCTAAAAATCAGGGGAAATGGAAGCTACTGCCGCCATATATTGACAAAGTCAAATATGGTTTCCATATAAACCTTAATGTTTAATGTCCATTATGTCCTTTTGTATTAAATTTCAATTTTTTTTAGTTAAACTATTGACTAAAATACCACTAATCAATTTGAACCATTGATCATGTAAATCAATGGTTAGATGGAGGTTTTTTAAGTTTTCTTAAAATGCTTGGTTTTTTGGTGAACCTCCTCCTATATATATATATATATATATATATATATAAATAAGGGTAGTATTTATGTGAGTGATCGGAATGATAGAAACGAGAGAAAAAAATCTCCACTATTTTATATTAAACACGATGAAATGAAAACTAATGTTAGGATTTCATAGAGCCAAAAAGTGCCTAATTATGATTATCCACATTGATCAATTAAGCAAAAATGTTGTCTCAATATGCAAAAATAATGAGGCGTAATTCAAATAAAATAACTAAGTCATACTACATGAAACATCAGAATTCAGAAATATAATAATATCAATGCGACTCCATTTACTGTAATCAGTTACACTGCCACAATTTGTTGGAGTACATATATGCGAAACTAAATAAAACTTAGTTCCTGAGAATTATTATTTCGCTTGTTTACGATACTAAATAAAATATAAAAGACAATATATATTTTTCTAACAACAAATATATCTTATTCTTAAACTAATCCAAATTTTATTGTCTGAATTTGAATGGATCTCTCCTTTAATAGACCATATTTCTAACATGTGGTCTAATAATCTCATATTTAGGGTGTAAATGAATCAAGACAACTTGTGAAATACTCATGATCGGATCGTTAAAAAACTCAAACGAGCCGGAGCTCGAGCCCAAAAATGTGGCTCGTTTAGTTATAGAGCCAGAGCTCAAGCTTTACATATCGAAATTGAGCCGGCTCGCGAGCCTTAACGAGCTTTTCGTTTATATAACTTTTATTTATTATATTAAGTGTTTATTTATAAAATTATTTATTTTTTATATAAATTTATGATAAATATAATTAAATCAAACATTTTATGTTAAATTTGGAAAATATAATTATAAATATAAATAAATTAGTAATTAAATTAAATAAATTAAATAATTAAAATCTAAACAAGTAGAGCCGAGCCGAGCTCGAGCCTAAAAAATTTTTAACGAGCTGAGCTTGAGCCTTGTAAATAAAACTCTTAACGAGCCGAGCTCGTGCTCGAGCTTTATTTAGTCTAAACGAGACAAGCTCGAGCCTTAACGAATTCAGGATCAGCTCGTTTACACCACTAGTCATATTTCAAGAACAATAATAAACCCTTTATGTGTGAATTTATAACTTATCCAACTACAAGGACTGTTACACTAATTATAGATCTCCTCAAGGACCATATTAAATGAAGTTCAGTATCGTGCATATGAGTTCGGATCCCCTACGACTAACACATGTTATTTTATCGTGGGGAAGCACTGTAACAACGCTAACAGACCAATCAAGTTTCTCCACATTTAGTAGTCTTCTTGTATTTGTAACTTGTAAGTGATTATTATTTTGAGGTTGCCCTACACGTCATCTCAGTGGACCCCACCGTTGATTTATTTGGATTTTTGTAGGCTGAACTTTTAAACATTTTGATTATATATTCTGCCGGGTGTTAACATATATTATATAAAAGTTGACTTTGACTACCCCAATATCATTAAGATTTTTTAAACAACGATGATCCTACATATCATACGTTGTATTCATAGGGCTCATCAGACAGATGTAAGACGCGATCATACCAAATACGCGGAACCTGTGAAATGGGTAAACCATTGCCCTCCATTGGTCAAAAATCTGAGATTAAGCTCAAGATTTCTTGTCTCACCTGGATGTCCTTTATATCATCCTTAACAGGGCTCGAACCCATGATCTCTCGGGTACAAGGTGAAACCTCAACCAGAAAGCTGAATTCGTAGGACCATTATCATTAAGCAGTCATTGTGTTTGTGTTAAAACCATGGTTGTAAAAGTCGCTAGACGCTAGTCGGGCGGCGAGGTACCGCCTAGGGATTAATCGGGATTAATCGGCGCTAGGCGGATTGAAATTTTTATATGTAATTTTACAAATATATATTATATACACACATCAATATCAATAATTTAATATAATACTTCAAATAATTTTAAAAAATATACTTAAATATACTAAAAAAAGTACTTTAAAGTGCAAACTTAAACACTGAGTTCAAAGTTTAGAGATAAATTTCAATGTTAACTGCTTGAATTCGATGTTTCAGAGACATATTAAAGATTTTTGATTGAGAAATGTCTAAATAATCATGAAATGGGTCCCTTTTTACCATAAAAAAGCCAAAAAAGCCAAAAAAAAGTCAAAAAAGTGAAAAAAAAATAAAAATCTGATCGGGCCGCCTAGGCCGCCTAGGCCCCGCCTAGACCGCCTAGACCCCGCCTAGGCCGCCTAGCACCGCCTAGCGCCTAGGCACCGCCTAGGCCAAAAATTACACAGAAGGCGGGCGCCTAGCGCCTAGGCGCCGCATAGGCCTATTTTTACAACACTGGTTAAAACTAGGTGGTAGTGACCGCCTCGTTGCGGCGGTAGACTTGACATGATTAAGTATTTAAAATACATGAAAACGAATTTACTTAATACATGTTAACCAACTCCTCACCTTTCTGATGTTTTTCCAAAATGAATGGTACCTAACCATTCTTGGCATATCATGACACTACCACACTAAATACAACATGATTAAGTATAGATTGTTATAAACCAAAAACGTTTTCGAACAAACTGGATTTTATAAACCAATAACATTGGACATGAATCGTTTCCAAACAAAGTTTACATCGTAAAGTAAACCAACTCAAAATACAAAAAAAAAAAAGCATAAAAATATTATATCATAGTCAGCTCATTTTGGAGCAAAACTTGCATCGAAAAGTTGACCAAATCGGAATTATACGAATAGTTGCATGAAAATAAGCAAGTAGAAAACTATTTTTTTAAAGTTAGCAAAAACGAATGTTATAAAAATATAACATTATATATACGACATGGAGTAAACTTGAACATGATCACGTGTGACGTAGATTGAACATTATTATGCCTAGTGGGTGAAGTTGAAGTATAAAAAACTAAATGGGTCAAAGTTTGAAAAGAAACGAAGAAGAAGAAAAAGCATAAAAAACTAAATTAAATAAAAGAAAAATAAAAACCAAAAACATCACAGGTGTCGTCGAACACTCGAACCTGTGACCTTATTTTCAAAACACTATGTGCTAACCACCACACCAAAGTAACTTATTTGTTGAGCATATGGAAAAGTATTTATTTAACTATATTAAATGGGTATAGAAAATAACCCAAATAGGCTGCAGCCACACTTCTAATTAAGGTATACAAGTGGGGATTGACCCGCGCTCCGCAGCGGGACGTATATTGATGTTTTTATATATGTTAATATATAAATGTTTAACATTTAAAGGTAATACTCTATAATTTTTAAACAACAAACAATACAAACTATAAAATCGTGTATTATGATTGAGTATTGTTATCTTGTTAAAACGCCTACATAAAACAAAACTTTATGTTGTTAAACTTTTTATGTTGTTAAATGTTGGATCAAATTTGAATTCTAAAGGGGTTTTAAGTTTTTTTGTTAATAACGGCAATCAAGCATCAAGTAATGTTATTGTTTGTTTGTACATTTTTAAGTGGTGTTGTATCTTCGACATTTTGCAATATTTATGATAATAGGTATCTTTTTTCTGGTTCTTGTGGTAGATCTTGTTTTAATTTTACCTATTTGGCTCGCTGTAAGTCAAAAATCAAGTTCATATTATGTCTATATTCCAATGAAAGGAGCGGTATACAGGGGATCCATATATAATAATGTTTTTTGAGTCGCTAAGATCAATTAAGAATCATACTCAATGATGTGTTGTGTTGAATTAGGAGATTTAATGAAGAAAGGAAGTTCATAAAGCAAACATCAATGTGACAGGATTTGAACCTATTAGATATACAATATCTTACCCAGCTCATCTAGAAATCTTGGTTAAGATTCTTTGTGACACCAACGTGTTATTTCAATATTTGATTCATACCATAAACACACTTTGATGAGTCAACAGACCAAAATATACCATAACCTATTATAATGTGATTAAAAGATCAATAACATATTCTGGCAAAAAGAAAGAGCGATCGACATTATAAAGTGATCATAAGGTTAAAAACACTCTTTGATAGGTAAAAAGACAAAAATACACCATAATGTGATCAATGAATTAATAAGTCACTTTAAAAGATCAAAACACATCATTAGATGTTCGAAAGATTGAAAACAATTTTCCGAAAACAACATCGAATGAAAATATTCAATAATTTTTGGCTATTCGTTTCTTATACTTCTTTCTAGAATTTTTCATTCGTGGCCAAGGTTCAAAATTACCAAAAAGTATATGCAAGGCAGTTTGAAGGTTTAAACATGTTTGTAGTAAATATTCAACATGTTGTCTGTTAGGTTACTTATTACCAAGTATGCTATAAATTTAGTAAAAATAAAATCAATGTATTTATGAATTAAGATGAGAAAATATAATTGCAATATAGATATATCGCCATCGAATATAAGGTCTTAGTTTTAGGTTTTCGAAAGAAGATTTCCTAAAATGTTTTTAAACATTATATGAAAAGGATCCACATAGCTATATATGCCCCTAATATTATTTGGATTCACTCTTAATACTTCCTAGACCCAAAAAAATATTACTCTAATAAGCCATCCTAATGAGCCATCAAAGTCAAAATACAACCTACGTTGGTTTTGAACATATCATTACAGTGAGGATGATAAGAGCAACCCTCAACTTTGAATGAACCTTTTGAACATATAATTACAGTGAGGATGATAAGAGCAAGCCTCAACTTTAAAAGAACCTTATTGATAATCAGACTAGAGACATCCATGTATCCATATATTAAAGCCAAAATCAAGCCCTAATTGATTAACTATACCCTATCGGACCTAAAAACATGAAACCGAGCACACTTCATTCTGGGCAATAAAGATGCAAGCAAATATATAAAGAGATAACCAGTAGAAACTCAACACCAACCTAAACCCCAACACCTACACACATTCTCTCAATCTAGTTATATTATATATAGAATCTGAGGTAAGAATACCACAAATTAAAGAATTTAACAACCAAATCCCTCAACAGTCAACACCCTTCTCACCGGCCTATATCTGACACAGAGGCGATAAAAACGCAATTATTTGAAGTAAATAGGAGCTGACCAGTTGGTAGTATAATACATTCGTAATGATAACCAAAATAGCAATTCTCTATAGCCTTTTACATTCCAGTCCATTGTAGAGGCAAATCTCTGTAGTATACAATACAACAACATAAAGAGTTTGGAAAAAAAAAAACCCAAATGAGTAAATAGCAGATGGTGAGTAAATAAAATCCCATCATTTTATAATCTACTTTTAATTTGTCTAGCAACTCAAGTTATTTGGTCAACGATTGCAAATAATCTAAATTTATGGAGGAGGAGAAACCTGAATTCGTTATTTCCTTTTGACATGAAGTCCTCCTAAAGAGCCTCACGTCTACCTTCTAAGAGATACAAAGAGATGGGATCCATTTGCTGTCATCCATCCATGTTTCCTATGTTGATGAGAAGTGTCTCAAAACCCTAAAGTAAGATCAACAAAAGTGGGGAAATTCAAAATCAAATACGTAAAATTAGATACCTACTGCGACGATTAAAGAAGAATTCGAACTGGACGTGGTAAACGACGTTGAAGGCTGAAGCAAGAAATGACAGAACAGGAAGATGAGGGAAGAAAAGTAGTAAAAGAAGAAGCCAGAAGAAAGTCATAGGGGACTTGTACAGCAAGCAAAGAAATATGTACCAAATGAACAGTATCTCCACTCACAACTAAAACTTGATTTTTAATATATATATATATAATATAATAACAATGATAAATTTAATAGATTTAAGGTGTTATTATAATTTTTTAAGTTAAAAGTTCAAACCCAACTGAATATAAATTAGTGTAAAAATCATGTTTACTTGTATATTATAATCACTAGACTATATCTCGTATGTTACACGGATTTAATATAAAATATTTAGTTATATAAATTTATAAATTATAAAATAATATTTTTATATAAAATGTTTAAATTACGTATTAATAAGTACTTTAAGTAATAACCAAATGATCAAAAACTTTATTTTTTAAAGAAATTAATTTTTAAAAATTTAATGCTAAAAAATGTCATTTGTTTAGCAATAAATTTATAAGAAAGTACCGATTTAAAATATTTTTATTTCTAAAAATATTTGTAAAAAAGGTTGCGGAATAGGACCTACCCGATTTGTGAAGATTGAGCAAATTAAGAACAGAGAAAGTCTTGAAGATGGTAAAGAAGTTGAAGAACACAGTCAAGAATCTGAGATACAATGTAAACTGAAGAATAAGAAATGATATATAACAATAATAGTTCAACATTCAACAAGATTACATTACCTACCCCTCACATGCTCAAACTCCATGGATAAAGAATCCATGGAGTTCATGGGGAAGAGCTCTCAAGACTACATTGAAGCACACCCCCACACACTCTCTTGTATGTGTTATCTTTCTACAAATAAGAATAATCTCTCTTTATAGTGTCACATGACCTAAAACCCTAAAAACAACAAATACAACAAAATTATAATAAATAATAAATTAAACTCTATTATTTGTTGTGGTCTTCGGGTCTTTTGGTCATCAAGTGTCTTTGTAATCTTGAGTATTTACTGGCTCATGCGGTGACTCGTTGCTCCCTAATCAACAAATACATAATACTTCTTGTTTACATTCCATCTATCCAAATTAACCGTTGGTCTTGACGTTTCTAGACCCAACAGTCTCCCCCTATTTGGTTAGATGAATGTAAGCCAATGCAGTAGTATGATGAAGCAAACGTGAATAATAAGATTGAACTTCTGTAGATGCAATTCATATTTCTTTCACCGCAACAAATTGTGAAACTATCTTTAATCCACTTATCAAACCCAAAACAATCTTCTTGAAGTTCCATGTCTTTCATTTATCTTCCCCCCCTTTAATAAAGCTCCCCCTACGATTAAGCAATCTTAATCTTCAACTCCAACCCAAAAGATATCCGAATATAGGGTGTCAGTTCAAGTATAGGAATCCCAACCTTGTAATGAACATGTGACAGATAAAGGTTCAAAGATAAATGTAATGCATGTCCCAACAGTCAAATTCTTAAAAGTCTTTAAAGTAGAAACAAGAAATCTTCACATCAATGAAACCAAGGTCTTCACTGATAAACCACTGATAACACTCTTGCCATCAGTTTCAATCCATCAATCTCCCCCTAAACTGATGCTAATGATAACTGACGTGTGAAAACCCATCAAGTCTTTAAAAACAAATAGTGTTCTTCGGAAGCAATCATTGCTAACCGGTAATATGTGCTGCACACAATTGGATTTACAAAATAGACATCATTAACTCATTTTAATTTTCTGACCATAGATGAGTTTCAGTTCTATCATGCCAAAAGAGCAAAGTACTTCCAACAATGCGACCGAATGAGCGAACCAAAGGCTAATGTGTTTCAAAATTGATATCATATGTTATCAACTTCTAAAGTGTTGATTTTAGGATGCATTAGAACTTGGACATCACACAAATTAACACTTGGGAATAAGACAATACATATCAAGAGAAGACTTCACTTATAAAAATGTTAGTTAACTTTAGAAGTATTAATTTGTAGATGCATTAGAACTTGGACATCACAAATTAACACTTATAAAGCTAACATATTTATATACCAAGAAAATATCACTTTGGAAATATGTTCGAATCAGACTTGTATAGCAGAACTAATATCAACAATTAATCCATTTCTCACAAGTGAAGTACACATTTTCAAACCACTTGGAATATTTTAATCATGCATGTGCATGGCATGACATGTATTAGGATGTACAACACATAATCAACCAAGCACTCAATGTGTGGATATTAGAGAAATATCGTAGAGGTTTCCAATTAATTCCAACAGTTTCAAACTAAAGTTACCTCTATGCCCCTAAGTAAAATCTCTGTTAGACAAATTGAAGCAATGTTGTTCAGAAGCATCCCCAAAATTTGGTCTTCGGAAGAAAGCTCTTCGGAAGCCACTATTAATTCTGAATTTTTATGATGTTCGGAAGATGCTGGTTGATCGGAAGAGATATCAGCCATCAAATTTAGCTTTCTCGGAAGTGGTAGTTCATCGGAATCGAAACCTTTTGTACAAAAATGTTTCTTCGGAAGACACATTAGCAAAAAAATAATATTGGTTAATCGGAAGACTCCTTTGGAAGTTGCTCAAAGCTTCCGATGATAGATATTCAACTAACCTTCTGATAACCCTAATTGATACATTGCCTCCTCTAACATGTTCGTTTCTGAAACAAAACCAGCTACCCTAAAATTTTATCAACAGCCGCCATTGTTATCAATCTGAACAAAAATTTGGTAAAACATCCGATGATGATTAGATTTGGGTGGGGTTTTGGCATAGATTAAGGAAAGTCATAACCCACTTGTATTTTGAAAAATCAAACCACAAAAACCCAAATAAATTGATAAACCTAGTAACAAAAGCATCTTCAAAGAACTTTCATAACAACTCGCAAAATCAGGGTATTGAGCACAAGTTTGAGACAATCAATGGTTAAACTGATAGTCTCGAGAACTTGGCTCTGATACCAATTGTAAAAACGGTTGCGGAATAGAACCTACCCGATTTGTGAAGATTGAGCAAATTAAGAACAGAGAAAGTCTTGAAGATGGTAAAGAAGTTGAAGAACACAGTCAAGAATCTGAGATGCAATGTAAACTGAAGAACAAGAAATGATATATAACAATAATAGTTCAACATTCAACAAGATTACATTACCTACCCCTCACATGCTCAAACTCCATGGATAAAGAATCCATGGAGTTTATGGGGAAGAGCTCTCAAGACTACATTGAAGCACACCCCCACACACTCTCTTGTATGTGTTATCTTTCTACAAATGAGAATAATCTCTATTTATAGTGTCACATGACCTAAAACCCTAAAAACAAAAAATACAACAAAATTATAATAAATAATAAATAATAAATTAAACTCTATCATTTGTTGTGGTCTTCAGGTCTTTTGGTCATCAAGTGTCTTTGTAATCTTGAGTATTTAGTGGCTCGTGCGGTGACTCGTTGCTCCCTAATCAACAAATACATAATACTTCTTGTTTACATTCCATCTATCCAAATTAACCGTTGGTCTTGACGTTTCTAGACCCAACAATATTGATTTTTAGAAAAAAAATAATATCTTAGAATATTTTTAAAGTGTTTTTTAATAAAAATTATTGTAATTGATTATAAATTTTTTAGAATTAAAATGTCAATAGTACATTAATATTATAATTATTGAATATGAGAGTTGAGAATTTAATGTGATGATAAAAAGTATTTGAAAAAAAAAGAGGCCAATCGATTATATTGTTGTATGGGGTGCTGGAAATGAAGGAATTGCATATTTCATGACATCTTACATCTCGCTTTTGATGTTCAATTTTTGTTGCATTATTTAAGTATAGATTATTAAAGGAAATCATATACATACGTTAAAATACCATAAACATAAAGCAGTTACCTAATTACTAGAATTTAATAGAGACTTTTAGGTTAACCCCTTGAATGGGAAAGTCCATCTTAGTAAGCTCATTATTATAAAAGATAATGTTAATAAAAACCCAAAACCCTTTTATAAATAAGGGGGCTCCTCACCAAAAGAGTGGGGGGAATTCTAGAGGGAATGAATATTTTCTCTACAAAGATTACTTCCCTGCTTTTTCTAGATTAAACACTCCTCTAACCTTCTTACACTCACTAAAAAACTCTTTTAACAAACTCCCTGCATTGTTTACACACATATGCACGAGGGGCCATGATGGCGACGACGATACACGAATCTGAGCCGGAGGATTACCCCTCTTCACATTGCAACCGAGTCCCTTACAGCTCACGGTGGGAATTTTGGCTTCAACATTGGCGTCATCCGTGGGACCGAGTACAAGACATGCTCGTGTTCTTACTCCATGGCTCAGATTCGAGACAAGATGAAGAGTTTTTCCACATCCGATCGTGTGTCAAGACCATTAACCGGCGGTCTGTGTCATGGAACGATGATCCAAGCGAGTATCTAACGGTCGGTGCGCAAAAATGAAATTCTATGGACATATATATTCTCTTAAACGGGGATACGTACCATATATATGCCTCTCTTTGAAGATTTAAGGCAAATATTTTGTATTCTAAGGCCTTCTTAATGTTCTTACGGATTATGAAGTCTTTTTTCAAGAAGTTTTGGGCCTTCACAAGGCCTTTACGAGGATTTATTAATTAAATCGATGCATAGATATGTGGGCTATATTCTTAAGCCCAGATGAGAAGCACATCTTAGTTTTTATTTAAAGATCAGAGAAGATTTGTCAGTATTCTAAGGCGTTCACGAGGTCCTTACAGGCTACAAAGCCTTTTCTTCAAGAACTCTAACTATTCTCGAGCTCCTTACGCCAGATTTTATCCACTAAACTAACTCAATATATTTTTTCAGTGGTTTTTGCTTTATGTTATGGTCAATAAATAAATAAAAATTTGAACCATCTTGCAATGAAAAGAAGTTTCATAATAAAAAATTATGAAATGATAGGTACATAGACATCCATACAATAAATAAATAAATAAAATAAAAGAAAAGAAAGAAGAAAAAAGAAATAAAATTAAAAATGTAAAAAAATGCTTGCATAAGTACGATCAAGTAAAAGGAAAAAAAAAGAAAGAAAGAAGAAAAAAGAAATAGAATTAAAAAAGTAAAAAAGTACATCTTTAAAATACACTTTTTATTGTAGCACTTTATTAAAGTGCACATCAAATCCATGAATGCTTTTTACAGTAGCATGTACTTCTCCACTGTAGCAAGTATTTTTTAAATAATCAATGGGATTACAAATTAAAATACCATACATGAACATTCTCGAGCTCCTTACGGGGACTGAATGTAGTCCTTCCTTCTTACGAGGACTGAATGTAGCCCCTTATCCTCACGCGAACTGAATGTAGTCCTTCCTTCTTACGAGGACTGAATGCAGCCCCCATCCTTTTACATGGACTGAATGCAGTCCTTCCTCCTTACGGGGACTGAATGTAGCCCCTTTATCCTTAAGTGGACTAAATGTAGTCCTTCCTTCTTATAGGGACTGAATGTAGCCCTTTATCCTTATGTGGATTGAATGTAGTCCTTCTTTCTTACGAGGACTGAATGCAGTCCCTTACCCTTACGGGGACCGAATGTAATCCCTTACCCTTATGGGGATCAAATGTAATGTAACAACCCATTTTGGTGAAATATTATAAATAAAACATAATTGGTGTATGATTGTGTTTCTTTAATTAAAGGGTGTTTGTATAATTTAATTATCTTAAATATTATTTGGTGGGAGTTTTAATAAATATTTGATTTAAAGTATAACCATATGGTGGTGTTAACTAATCTAACTAAGTTAGTCATAACTTAGTTAGTTTTAACTAGTAATGGAGGGGCTAGTTCTGCAAATAGCTGAAAATTGAATTAAAATGGGGGTTTTATGACCTTGGGGCTGGTCAAAATTGGTCATAAGACCATCTCCTTGGTGGGTGTCGACATGCAGAAGGAAGAACAAGGAGAAAAACCCAGAAATTTCCAAAGAATGATCAAATTGGTGATCCACTCATGATCTAATCTTGAATGCAAGCTCGAAATAGAGTTCTTCTTGCACCAAACTACATTTAGGTAAGATTTGTTGGCGTTTTGATGGGATTTTCGTGGGTTTCCATTGGGGTTGTGGGTTTGATAGGTAAAACTTTCAATTGGGTGTTTTGAGAGTGTCAAATGTGGTTAATGATGTTGATAATCATGTAGGAACAACTTTTGATTGTTTTCTTTCATGATTTGATTGTTATGATAATGGGGGAATTGGGGTGTTCATGGAGTAGATGAACATGATGTGTAAAATGAGTGTCTAATGGTTGGGATTCTATGATTGTTAATAAATTACTGTAGTTTGTGGTTAAAGTGATGAAATTGATCATTTATAAACAAAATAATGGAGTTACATAGGTGTGTTAATGATGAATGATCATTAGCACATGAACTTGTGCATACAAGGTGTTTGATGAAATGCCAAGTAGGGTATTTAACTTAAAATTGGTTTAAAACCAATGGTGATATGAATTATGTGGGTGTATAACATCAACAATTGTGAATTGATATGGTTAAGGGTCAATTGGCAGCAAATCAGATTGAAAATGGTGACATTGGGGTGAATGGGTGTATTTTGACTAGTTATAGTCAAACTTTATATTAAACCTATTAGTTGTGATAATAGGAATTGAAAGTGAAGGTGTGGGTGGAACCAAACGACCCGTGAAGGAAATTATTATAGAGGATAGCTCGTTGGATCAAGGTAAGTCACCCAATCTTCTATTTGTTATGTGTAATGGTGTTATGCATGAATGAATATGTAGTGGAATATTGACTTTATGGTGAGTAGATGATATTGGTGCTTGTTGATAGACAATAATAAGCAATAGGTGATATATGTTGCTTGATTGTTGTTGGTATGGTGTTTTTATGCTAGTTCATGATTGACTTAGTGTTAAATTGTATGTGTGTTAATGATTTGAATTGTTTCACAAGGTGTGTGAAATGTAATTGAAATCAACTCAAATTGGTGTTTTAAATCACAAGTGGTGTGATCATGACATTGGATTATTCACATGGTGTGTGAATGTCCTTTGTTGGGTGTAATTAAGTTAGTAAAACACAAGTGGTGTGGTTTACTTAACTTGAGAAATCTTGTGGAATAAGATTTCAAAGGAGTTTTGGGTGCAAATGACCCGTTAGTAAATCGTTTGATATTATGACCATAATGGTTATAAATTGGTGAATTAAGGTGTTCAATATGATTATATGGTGTTATATAATGTTTATGGGGGGTATTCGGAATCGAGTGGAATGGGTCGAGATGGTGTAAAACAGAAAAATTGGCCGTGCAGGTGGTGCTGGCGTATCATACGCCATGGATACGCCAGTGGATAGGCCAATCTCACAAATTTTCTGTGATACGCCTCCAAATACGCCAACCAATACGCCAGGAGTTGAATTTGACCAAAATTGACTATTTTGGTCATGTAAGCTCGGGTGGGTGGGCATGGTGATCTTATTTAGTTCTAACGAACTAACGGTGACTTAATTATGGTGTTTTCAGGTGAACGGAAGGGTTAAAAGCGGTCGTGATCGGAATGCTTGGCAAGGACTCGGATCAAACATGTTTGGGGTTTATTCTTTGTTTGTTTAAAACAAAGGTTTTTGGTGAATAACTCAAATGTAATTTTTGTTATTGAATGTTTAAATACATCAAATATTTTGTAAAGTCTTTGTAAAGTGGGGTGTTCAAGTGTTTAATACACTTGTTTGTTTGAAAAATCTGGGACCTAAATTGAATAGTTGTTTTAAAACACGTGTCATGTGTGTGTGGGTTTTGGGGTTTACAAGTTGGCATCAGAGCCATTGGTTTGAGGGATTCAAGTGCGTCGCGAGCACTTGAACTCGAATCATTGTGCTTTTGATATGGGGAGTATTGTTTTATCCGAGATCCAATCACGAAGCCGGGGAATAAGGTAACAAGTTTGTGGTTTGTTTACCTTATTTGCATATGTTTAATGATGTTTGGTGTGAATTTGCATGTTAAACCGAACTTCTTAGTTATATTATGGTGAGATGAAATTAAGGAATTGGACAAGTGAAGCATATAGTGTTATGTATGGCCAACATAAGATTATATTCTTGACTTGGATATGACCTTAATCGAATCAACCCATATTATGATTTGGAACATTAGGTAAGGTGTTAGGAGTTGATGTTGTGATGCTTTTTAGTTCATTTTTCATGGTGTGCTTTGTTATATGAACTAGATAGTAAAACTAATTTATCAAATAACTTATTTCAGCCGTAGAATGGCTGGTGGTGATGACGTTCACGGTGGTGTAGGTCATGAAACTAACCTCACTGAATTGCAAACTATGGTGAGGGAAGAGGTGACAAAAGCACTAGAAGCTTCAATTCCTCACCATATGGAGGGTCTACAAGCCTCCATGAGGGAATTTATTCAAAAAGAGTTTCCAACTCTCAGAGCAGGGAGAGATGGGGAACGAACTCCAAAGAAGGTGACCTATAAGGAGTTTGTGGCTTGCAAGCCAAGTGAATTCAAGGGGGAGGTTGACCCATTATTGAGTCAACGGTTGATAACTGATATGGAGGGCACATTTGAGACGAGCCATTGTGATCCGGAGATGAGGTGATCTTTGCTGGAAATCAGTTGCGAGAAAGGGCAAAGGATTGGTGGGAGCTTCTTCGAAAGGAGAAGGGTAGGGAGGGCATTAAGAGTCTAACATGGGGGGAGTTTAAGGAGTTGTTTCTTAAACGATTCTGTCCGCAGGCGGCGATCGACAGAATTACTGAGGAATTTCTTCATATGCGACATAAGGAGGAAGTTCAACGCCCCTAATAGAAATATTCGCAACCCTAAATTGGCGATCATGACATGTCGCATCAACACTGGTCATAAACCCCTACATACGAATACATAAATCCTTATATATGAGTGAAGTATTCTCCTGAGAAACTGAAAACATAAGACTTTCTCAAGAGGAAAGCAAGATCCCATGTAGGCGCTTTAAAAGCCATATGGGAAGTTAAAAACTTAAATACTTTCTATAAAAATAAAGCAACGCCTCCAAATAGGAGGTAAAAGCGGTGGAAAACCTTGTAAGGGCCACCCAATAACACCAACATGAGGAAAATCCATTGATGAAATCTTAAACACCCGAAATAGGGTGAAAGAGGTGGAAAGCCTTGTAAGGGCCACCCAATAACACCAATATAAGGAAAATCCATTGGTGAAATTTTAAAACATCCAAAAATAGGGTGAAAGGGTGGAAAACCTTGTAAGGACCACCCGGTGACAACAAAATAAGGAAAATTTCTTTGTCAAACTTTAAACACCAAAAAAAATCAGAGGAGAAAGACCTTACACAGGCTTTCATGCTTTAATCCTTATGTAACGATGATGACCCTTACACAGGTTCATATTTTTCTCCTCAAATAAAGGGTGTATGGGCCTTCACACTTATCACTTCCCTTAAAGAAGATAAGAAACCTATGTTTTCCTACTTCATTTTCCAGAAGAAAATGGTAAGCTAGTTCGAGGGAAACTCAAATATAAGTAATTTTCAAAGAAGAAGTCATAACCCTATACAAAAAGATCAAAGCTTCTTACAAGACACTAAAAACCTTATTTAAGAAGCTTCAACTTAAGAAGAGTGTACGACTCTATGCATGATATTTGCAAGTTCCTTACACACGATCTATAAATCCCAATTCAAAGTCCTAGCTTACTCAAAAGTTTTAACCTAAAACGCTCAACTTTGTCATTAAATAATGAAATATTTAGTCGGGCTAAGGAACTTTCAAGAAATCATAAAATCTTCTTTTGGCATCTTCCATACTTGTCATTTCTTCTAAAGAAAACATTGATCTACCAATGAAATCCTGGCTTTCCTATTGAATACTCAAAAGAAGAGGTATGCCTTTTAAAGGAGGGTCAAATCCACATCAAAGAGGTTCGAACCTAAACATTTCTTTTCGAACATGCTACAACCCCACACATGAGTTTCAGGAAGTCCAATGCGAGATCTTCGAAGAGCTTTATTCAAAAGTTTTAAAACCAATCCAGAAAAGAAGAAATCCATTCATACATGCCATGGTCCAAAGTTTCCTAGAGACAAAAGATGAGTCCCTTACACGTGGCTTGGTAAGCATGCTTATGCTATTTGTCACACCCCCAAATACCCACGTGTGGTGTCAGCCTACATGGGTGTGACGTGGCCAGGATCACAGCTCATGGTCATATAGAACGACTCTATATGAGTTCTACATTCACACAGTTTCTCAATTAAGATCAATATTATTTTAAAATGCAGCAGAATAAGTTAAATGTTTTGCAGCGGAAAAACATAGGTTTAGCAGCAGAAAGTTATTTGTGTCAGACACTACATAGATTCAGTTGTATCAAAATCAAACAAATGGGATCAAGCCTAGGATTAGAGTCTATATGCATGCAGACTCTCTTGTGAATCTCCATGTGCATCCTAGCTCGTGCTGTCTGAGAATACATGCTAAAATGTGTCAACATAAAGTTGGTAAGTTCACAGGTTTAAGTATTTGAAAGCAGTAAAACGGATATATACTGGGTATGTTAAGTTGTTTTGTTGGATCTACGATCCCGAGTGTGTATGTTCATCTTACCGAAACTTAGACTAGTTGTTTGCCTCCCTGGGTTATCGTGGTACCCAGCCAAAGCTCGATATTACACTCGTTATGACCTCTAGTCAATATTGGCGTCGAGTGGGGTTTGTCAGGCCCAGTAGTACTACGTAATAACTACTCGTTCGTTACCCAATTAACGGTAGGGTGTGAGGACTTTTGTTAGCGATACAGTTACACTCAAAAGTTGTTTTACAACATACCAGTAATAAATCTAAAACAGTTGCATAATATTCTCACCCCAAAAGTTTATCAAAACAGTTGAGTAAAAGTGGGGCTGTAAACTCACCTTAGTGATAGATTGAGATTGCGTAAGCTCCGACTTGCTTTGGGTGACTCGTTCACCGGTTACCTATATCATACGGCTTACGTAAGTTTTATGTTTGTGATTGTCTTTTTTGTTCGTGTTCGTGTTTGTGCTCGACAACCCTCGGTTGTTATGTTTGTCCATGTCGGTCCACATTAACCGTGTTTGTTTGTGTTTGACCGTGTCAAGTCAACGTCCCGTTGGTGAACCGTGTATCGGTTGTGTTTCGTGTAACATTCGTGATTGTGCTCGTCGTGTGCAAAGCGCGCATATCGCGTTCATAGAAAACTTACTATTTATAGTAAGTTTCCATTTATAACAAGTTCCATAACTGATGTGTTAGTTTAACACATCCGTTTTTGTACATATTCGAGTCAATTTTCATTAGTTTTGTAAATATTTTGAGTCAATTTTAGTTCCTTTTTACATTTTAGTGTTTTTGTGCAGAAATGTGTCCCGGAGGAGCAGAAATGAAGGAAAACGGGCGTCGGAATCAAGAGCGGGTGAACAAGCGAAGAAAAACAAGAAATTTTGACCTAGGCGGTACGCCTATCGAGGGTTCCTGGTCCTAGGCGATGTGCGCGGCATCATCAGCCGCCAATCTTCCAAATACCCCGCGCGTAACGCCTGACCTTATGTAGGCACGATAGGCGTTACGCCCCAGATGAATTTTGAGCCTAAAACCCTAATTTCAAGCCCTCTATAAATTAATCGCATTCCAACCGTTTTAAGGATCTTTTTCTGCGACTTTGGAACCCTAATCAAGCTAGGAGGCTGCTGGAGCTTAACCATGGAAGGAACAACTTGATTAGGGCTTGTTGAAGTGAAAAAGGACCTTGATCTTGAGTATTTTCCTTTACTTTGCATGTTCTTAGTTTAAAGCATTGATCTTTGATGTATTTAGACATATTTCAAACTTGTTTAGCTACTGTTAGTATGATTTGTGGCTAGATCTATGGTTGTATCTAGGTTTGGGATGATAAAGTTGTGATCTTTGATGATTTTGGACTTGATTTATGCTTATGGATGATGTATGCTTTGTTATCAGCAGTAAAGCTTGAATCTTTGATGGTTTTTACATATGTTTAATGATTATATTTGGTGAATGTTTGATCCACATGTGTTTAGGAAGGTCTTTCCACACATAGATGCATGTTAGGCCTACTACTTTTGTTTTAGGTTAGTTTATGGGTTGTTGATCACATTCCATAGGATTAGACTTCATTACGTATTGTTATTTGCATGTGTGACCTAACCTAGAAATCCGGGAGGTGATAGGTTAGATGGTTGGTCTCTTACAATTGGGATTTTTGAGTTAAACGACCCAGGAGGGCGTTGTCTTAGATCTACTTAGTGTTAGTGTCATTCCATGTCAAAGTTGTCAACTTTATGGCTCTCTAGTGTCTTAGGATACAAACGGGTGGAGAAATCCGGGAGGTGATTCACCCGTTAGAGTGCAATTGCATATCGGGAAAACCGGAAGGTGACCCGATAGACTAGTGCATACATTACAGTCTTAGGATTCCCATTGGAGTTACCTGGTATCTGATCTGGGTCCCATTAGGTATTCCTTAGTCTGTTCCTTAAGATCCTAGTCTTCATCCTTCATAAGTCAGTCCAGATCAGAATCTGTCATACTTTTGATTCCCAGCCTAGATACACCAGTTTTCCTCACTACAGTTAGATTCCAGTTTCATTATCAGTTTTAGTATTGTTGTTTTAGTGTAGTTGTTAGTTTAGAGTGTTTTAGTCAGTTCAGTCAGATCAGTCAGATTAGGTTATCAGTTGCACCAAAACCCCCCTCTTTTACCTTAATTAGTTCACAGTCTAGGTTTAGTTTGCTATACTAGTGTCCATTGGTTCGATATCCAGACTTCCATCAGCTATTCTGCCACCGACAGGTACACTTGCCTTAGGAGCGGTTTAGTTTAGGTTTTCCGATTATTACTAGGTGTTTAAGTTAAGTATAGGTCTAGGATTAGATTTTGAGTCTTTAGCTTAGGTTAAATAGCTTTAATTTAGTCTTGTTTTTAGTATACTGACCGCTCGCATCAAGTTTTTGGCGCCGTTGCCCGGGATTCTAGGCAATAGCAACAATTACTTAGACTGTGGCCTTTAGTTTCTTCTTTTTCTTAGTTTCTTCCCCCCCCCCCCCCATTAGCTTAGTTTTCCTTTTTAGGCTTAGTTTTTATTTTTCTTCTTAATGCCTTTATTTGTTATCTGTTATTTGAGCCTTAGATTAAGGATTTTTCTTTGTGCATATGTGAGTCTTACTTGCTTGTTTGATTAGGGTTTTCGTATTTGCATGCCCCACACCCGATCGCAGGGAGCGCCAGAGTTCGAGCTTACATCACCAGAGCAGATTCTGAGGGCCCGACAGCTGGTAAGTTTTCTTGATCCCTTTCTTGTCATGGATCCACCACCACATCCTCCACCGAGGCGGACTGTTCACGAGCTAGCCAGTCATGAGGTTGTCGGTGCCCGGTCTGCTATCACAAGACCGGGCGTCAACGACAACAACTGGCAGATCCCTTCTCACGTGATGTCGACGATCACGAATTCGACCCGGTTTCATGGCCTGGACGACAAGGATGCACCAGGCCATCTATCTCTCTTTGTGCGTATATGCGACACGTTCAACATTAATGGAGTTTCGGAGGAGGCCGTCTACCTTCGTTTGTTCCCATTCACACTCGCCGGGCGAGCTGCTACATGGCTGAATCTTCTTCCCAGAGACTCGATTACTACATGGGCTGACCTTCATAAAAAGTTCCTGAAGAAGTATTATCCTCCTTCTAAATCTGCCAGATTGCGGGATCAGATCCATTCGTTCCGAATGGACGATGATGAGCCATACTACTTGGCGTGGGAGAGGTTCAACTCCCTTCTGAGCAGATGCCCTCAGCACGGCCTATCTGATTGGGCCCTTTGTCACACCTCGAGCCGGCAGGGTAGGATCGGGTTTCCCCGACAGGCGAAAGGTTCCCGGGGCGCGATATCGTGAGTGATAATCGTAATGATCAGATTGTTTACATTGCACATGATATAAATGAGAAAAGCTAAATATAATAGAATTACAAAGTTAAATTACATCAGTATTGTTTATAATTTAACAATGTAAATCTACTGTCAACATCATGAATTTCTATCTTGTATTTACACAAGATATACAAAATAATTTGTATAATGATGTCTCCAAAAGTATGCAGGTCCAAAATACTAAGTCTTCTATCAGAAGTCCTAGTCCAAAAGAAATGACTTCTTAATTGACCTGTTCGTCACCTGAGAAGTCATGCAAAAAGATCAAGTCAACACATGGTTGGTGAGTTCATATAGTTTAGTGAATGAAAATGATTTGAAAACCTCTTCCGGTAAAGACCCTAACCTCATTAATTCCACATGTAATATCCACATCGGTATGCTTATATATAGGGCATATGTAAGGGACAAGCCCTAGCCAACATCCCACCACATACTAATATGCACATGACACTGTTGTTAATGATAGTTAAGCATTTTTACCCATTACACCTCTGATTTAGATTATGATATCCAAAAATTGATTTGCCTTTGATTCTTCTGAGTTCGTCATAGATACATGATTTCCCCAAAAGTCAATGATAGTAATAAAATGTTAAATATTTAATTAAATAATTAAATAAAACATTTAAATACAACTAAGACATGATGATTGGGCATTATTTCACTCAATCAATTAGACTTAGTTGTTGGTGGTTGTCCAAGTTGTAACCTCTCACACGTGACCTAGGCATAACTCACAAGGAGTATACCTGGGCGTGACGGGATTTTAATGATGCCCATATCAGCTTGATCTAATGATCTACTGTACATGTCGGGACTTTACGGATATCCTGTGGTTCTTGATCTCTTTGATTCTCTTGATTTGTGATATTGATTCCTTTGATAGTTCATGTTATTGCCCGTATAGCCTGACTACAAGAGTCTTCTATACCTGAAGGGACTTTATATGTGTGTTACACGTGGTCTTGATTCCCTATACAACTGACATCCACCTTAACTTGAATATTAATGATTTCATTAGATTATAATGATTTCATTATTTCCATGATTCACACACATTTATGATTTCTGATTCATTGAGCCTCTTGATCTTGATCTTTTGAATTTCCATGATTCATAATGATGATTGATTTGATTATGATTCTTGGTTCTCAGATCACACACTGAGTTAAGTTTCCTTTGAATATGATCCTTTGATTTTGTTCGTTTGATTTCACTTTGAATTTAGATTCTTGAATTTGAGCTTGATGGACTAAGGGTTGATTTAGAGTTCAAATTAAAGTGTTACTCATAAGAGTACTTTAATTAAGTTGGTTATTTGATTTGTTTAAATAATTACCTAGACAGGAGTCTAGGAGTATCAACAAACATATATATGTAAAAACATATAATAAATAAAAGCATTTAAATAAACAGTTTAAATAAAACAGTTTACGCATGCTTCTCAGCCCCGTGTTTTAAAACAAAAATGTTAGAAAAAGGGGCAATGAACTCACCTGTGTTGCTGTGCAATGAATCACAAAAGATAATGCACGCTCTTCGATTGTTGCTTATGTATCTTTAGCACCTGAGTTGTTTTAAGAGATTTAAATACAATAAGTAGTTATAATAGACGAAAACTAGGGTTTTGGCCTCGATGTGCAACTACGTGTCCTAGAATACTAATGTATTTCTAAGACTCATCTAACTTAATCTAACTTATTACTCTTTAGTAAACCCTTAACCCACAACGGTCATTTAAAACCTTTTAATTAAGATTTTCAAGTTAATTCAATTTAGATTAAACATTTAGAAAACATCCTTTAATTTAATTTAATAAATTTTACAATAATCATCTTCTATTAGAACCATATTTAGTTTAAATGTATACCATTTAATATGTGATGGACTTAGATGAAGCCCATTGGGCCATCCTCGGCCCATTCAATAGACTTTGATTTCTGAATGATTTTCTGCAAAGAGTTAAGGGTTAAAGATTTACTCCAACACATTTAACTTTAGTTCATTGTTCTTGACCATTATGATCTTTCAAATGTTTTGAATCATGACTTTTAAGTGTACCTTATTAGAAAACCCTAATAACCCTTGTTTGTCTAATTCCCATATGATTGACACAACCATTCATACATGTTCACGTGGGGATTTACATGTATCCCATGCACACACACCCATATATGTATATATACATGTATTTCATGGGTTTCATGCATTGTTGATATGCATGGGATGTGTTAAGTCTTCCATGCAAAACCCTAATAAACACCCCATGCACACATGCACCTTAGATCCCCATGTATGCGAACCATGCAATAGCTAGTATTTCCAGATCGTAAGGATAATCCACCCATCCCTTGACCGTTTGAGGCTTGGTCGAGTGCACCAGGGCTTGGGCCGAATGGAAATGGGCGTATGAATCTAGACCGAATGAGAGGTGGTGTGAGAATGAGTTGGGATGAATGAGAGCTGTCGAAGGAGCTATGGCGACTGGAACCTTGCCGACCGAATGGTGTTGCTTCGGTGATGCAACCAGCGAATGAGTCTTGGCCGAAATGGGTGTGGGGACGAATGTCTAGGGCCGAATAGGGCTCTAGTCGAATGGGTGCATGCGGCGAATGATGATTTGCCGAAAGAACATGGCCGGTCGATTGAGGCCACTGCCGAAGGGAGTCCCTGGCCATTCGGCGAATGATTAGACCGGCGAATGGGGCTGGTCATTCGGCGATCTGGGCTGATGCCATTCGGCCGGCCGAGCAACCCACATGCAGCCATGGTTATTCGATCCAGTGACTACTCCATGATACAAAACAGGTTCCTAACTCATTCTAAGGGTATATGATGGTGTTTCCTAAGGATTTTCTGTAGTTTTAAAACCGATTCCTAGGGGTTCGAACTTAGGGTTTAGAAAACCCTAAAAACCGAAAAGAAATGTGGATTCTACCACGAATCTGATGGATGGAAGCTTAGATCCGCTGTACTTTCGAGTTCTACAAGTTGAAATGGTTGTTTTGACACCGAAATGGCTCGAAATGGTTGAGATTTAGGGGTGTTCTTGTAGAGAGAAGGTAGTAGGAAGGTTTTAGAGAGAGAGAGTAGAGAGGAAATGTGAAGAACGAAAATGGTGATAAAATTTTGGTTGGTGGGGAGGGTAGGGGAATTAAATGTTCTCATAAATGAGGGTGAAATACCCGGTTGTGTCCGGGTTCGTTTGGTTTCGCGTGGTTTCGCGCAGAAACGTCGTTTTCTCGCGGTTTTAGTAACGAGACGACTCGGTTTTAAAGTAGGATTAATAAAATTATTTTAGATTGTGATTCCTAATAAATTAACTAAATATCTTTTAATTATTCAAATTACAAAATATTTATTTAACGTTTAAATCGAATCGCGCTGTCATCGCGCGTATTTGTTCGAATCGTCACCCGATCAAACACGACGATAACTACACTTTTCAATATGGTTTTCTAATTATCAGATATCATTCAGAACGTTAAACTTTCAGATTTATTCGTACAGATCGTCACCTATACGAATAATCTGTCGGTTTAGCATTCACATAACGACATCCGTGTTGTTTTATTCTGCAAAGCCTCACATACGTTTATACTTTAATAACTTCCTAACAAATAGTCACTTGATGGTTCTGTGTTGCCAGATAATTATCTGACTCAAGAACCATTGTTCTTAACTCGTTTCTCTGAAATGATTTTGACTTCACTGTTTTGATAACATGAAATGATACTGAAACTTGACATGGATATGAAATACACGGAATTACATAAAGTTTGTACCTGATTACTGTTCATGTACTGTTAATGATCACTGTTCCGGTGTCGGTTCCGGCACTGATGTTACACCCTTGTCGAGAAGTTATACAATGGACTGACATTGGAGACAAAGTGGAGATTTAATACAGCTGCTGGGGGGCACATTATGGACAAGAAGGAGCCAGAAGAGTGCGAGGCGATGTTTGAGGACTTCGCCTTAGCAGAGTATGTGGACCCGTCCTATGTGAGGAGAGCTGTGCCGGCTGCGAAGCCCACTATCGCACCACCTATCCCGACTCGAGGGATGCACCATGTTACACCCGAACGAGCACTGCCGCCGCCTTAGAAGCACTGGCGAAGGACATTAAAGAGCTGAAGATGGCAGCTGCTCGGTGCGAGATTTGTCGTGGTGGACATAGTACTGCTGAGTGCCCGGTTACCGATCAGGCACAGGTTGAGGCCATAAATTCTGGTTGGAACATGTCTTTCAACCATAACCATCATTGGAATCAGAATTCAAACTGGCGAGGCCAGAATCAGGGACAGCATCAGCAGCAGCACTCGAATTGGCGGGGCAACCACAACAGCAGCAGCTCTTACGAGAAGCCACCGGCTCGCCAGATCCCGATCACCGAGAGAGACACACCCGAGGGCTCAGGTAGCAGAGATCGAGACATGAAGCTGGAGGACATGATGGCGCAGCAGATGAAGATGCTTCAGCAGGTCGTGGATAAATATAAACTACGGGACCAAAAGATCGAGGAGCACGATACGTTGTTGCGGAATCAGCAGGCTGGCTTTCTGGATTTGCAGCGGTCAGTGGGAGAGTTAGCGAAGAGATTTGATGAGAGGCCGGGAGGGTCGTTTAGGGCGAACACTGACCCTAACCCGAGGGGTCATGTGAAGGCAGTGACCACACGAAGTGGTCGGGGAGGAGATGTTGAACTGCCACCACCGGTCATACCTGATGATGATGAGCCGGTGGACGAGGAGATAGAGATGGAGACTCCTGCAGGGGCGCCCGTGAGGCTAGTCCCAGCAAGTACAGCGCCGAGCAGCGAGTCTTCAGTTGATAGGTTGAGGAAGGAGAAGGTAGAAGAAAAGAAGAAGGGTAAGAGAGTGACTGAGGAGCCTGAGATTGATTTGACTAAGCTTCCATATCCCGCTGTGCACTTCAGATGAAGCGTGATCAGGAGTATGGAAAATTTTTTGGAGATGTTTAAGCAGCTTAAGATCAATCTCCCATTTGTTGAGGCCCTCCAGCATATGCCTAAATATGCTAAGTTCTTGAAAGACCTCCTGTCTAACAAGAAGAAGTTGGAGACACTCTCTACCGTGACTTTAGGAGCTAGGTGCTCGGCTCTGGTTCAGAATAAGCTGCCAGAGAAGCTTGAGGATCCAGGGATTTTCACTATTCCCTGTCTGTTTGGCGGTTCTTCTGTGAACCATGCATTGGCTGATCTAGGTGCTAGCATCAATTTGATGCCATATTCCATTTATAAGAAGCTAGATCTTGGAGAGCCGGCACCTACACGCATGAGTTTGGCATTGGCTGATCGGTCAGTCAAGTATCCTAGGGGGATTGTTGAGAATGTCTTAGTGAAGGTGGATAAGTTTGTCTTCCCCGTGGATTTTGTTATACTTGACATGCAGGCTGATGACCGAGTTCCCCTCATCATGGGACGACCTTTCCTTCGCACGGCGAAGGCGATGATTGATGTTTATGAGGGGAAGATCTCATTGCGTGTTGGAGATGACACTGTCACCTTTGATGTGGTGAAGTCCATGAAGAACTCCAGTGGTCAGGACGATCAGGTCTACTTTCTAGATGCATTTTTCTCTACTATGGATCGTTGCCTAGACTACATTAGTGGAGTTGATCTGTTGGTAGATCAGGACTTGGGTGACAGTGATGAGAGAGTTGAGGGTGTGGGAGTTGAGGTCCAGGCTGCTGCTATTGAGGCTTATCTTGATTACATTCCTAGCAGTTTAGCAGTGGAGCCTCCTGTTTATCCCACAGTTTTTGAGGTTGAGAGTTCTGAGCCGGCTGAAAAGCCATCTGTTGAGGCTACCCCATCATTAGAGCTAAAGGAGTTGCCACCTCACCTTGAGTATGCATTCCTTGATGGGGACTCGGATCTACCTGTCATTATTTCAGCAGCTCTGACAGATGTAGAGAAGAGTAGACTTATTGATGTGCTGAAAGAGCACAAGCAGGCGATAGCATGGAAGCTGATGGACATTAAGGGTATTCACCCTTCTTTCTGTACGCATCGCATACTGCTTGAGGAGGATTTCAAGCCGGTGGTTCAACCACAGCGAAGGCTTAATCCTAACATGGGTGAGGTGGTGAAGAAGGAGGTCCTTTGATTGTTAGATGCTGGGCTCATATACCCTATTTCTGATTCATCCTGGGTGAGCCCGGTACATGTGGTCCCTAAGAAGGGAGGTATGACTGTTGTGGTGAACGAGAAGAAGGAGATAGTCCCCACACGTACAGTCACTGGATGGAGGGTGTGCATAGGTTATAGGAAGTTGAATGACGCCACCCGGAAGGACCACTTCCCACTTCCGTTTATCGATCAGATGCTGGAGCGTTTGTCAGGACAACAGTTTTACTGTTTCCTTGACGGTTTCTCAGGTTATTTCCAGATCCCGATTGCACCAGAGGATCAGGAGAAAACTACATTTACATGCCCGTACGGTACTTTTGCATACCGCCGTATGCCTTTTGGGTTATGTAACGCTCCAGCCACTTTTCAGAGATGTATGGTAGCTATCTTCCAGGATATGATCGAGACTTCCATGGAGGTATTTATGGATGATTTTTCTGTGTTTGGAAGTTCTTTCGATCAGTGTTTGATTAACCTGGAGAAGATGCTTAGGAGATGTGTGGAGACGAATCTTATGCTTAACTGGGAGAAATGCCACTTTATGGTCACCGAGGGGATAGTTCTTGGTCATAAGATATCCCGTGACAACATCCAGGTTGACAAAGCTAAGATTGAGATGATCAGCAAACTCCCTCCTCCCACGAGTGTTAAAGCTGTGCGAAGCTTTTTAGGTCATGCGGGGTTCTACAGACGTTTCATTAAGGACTTTTCGAAGATCACCCGACCTATCACTCGTTTGCTTGAGAAGGATGTGGAGTTTGTGTTTGATGATGATTGTCTGAGAGCCTTCGAGTATCAAAGGAGAGGCTGGTGAGCGCCCCGATTCTGATAGCCCCTGACTGGAGCCAGCCATTTGAGCTCATGTGTGATGCGAGTGATTTCGCAGTGGGGGCTGTCCTTGGGCAGTGGGTGGATAAGCATTTCCACCCTATTTATTATGCGAGTAAGACCTTAGATGCCGCCCAGGAGAATTATACGACTACTGAGAAGGAGTTGTTGGCGGTAGTCTATGCATTTGATAAGTTTAGGTCTTACCTCGTCCTCTCCAAGACTGTTGTCTATACCGATCATGCGGCTCTGCGTTACCTTTTTGCCAAATAGGACGCAAAGCCAAGACTGATCAGGTGGATCCTCCTTCTGTCCGAGTTTGATATCGAGATTAAGGACAAGAATGGAGCTGAGAACGTAGCCGCTGACCATTTGTCGCGACTTGAGGATCCGGAGAGAGAGTTCATTCGCGAGGGGGCAATGAGGGATAGGTTTCCTCAGGAGACACTGATGTATGTGGGGATAGATGAGATCTGCCGCACGGATAGGCTAGATGAGGGATTACCGTGGTTTTCAGACATTGCCAATTATTTGGCCAACGGTTTCCTTCTTAAGGGTCTGACATCCCAACAGCGCAAGAAGTTCTTTGCCGAAACGAGGCACTACATCTGGGATGCGCCTTACCTTTTCCGTGTGTGTGCTGATCAGGTTTTTAGGAGATGTGTGAGCAGAGAGGAAGGATTGGAGATCCTTAGGCACTGTCATGAGGGCCTTACTGGTGGGCATCATGAACCTTCTTCCACAGCGAAGAAGGTATTTGATTCTGGTTTTTATTGGCCCACCATTTTTAAGGATGCTCATGAGCTGGTTAGGAAGTGCGATTCCTGTCAGAGGACACGAAATATCTCATCCAGGAATGAGATGCCCCAGCACCCTATTCAGGTTGTTGAGATTTTCGATGTTTGGGGCATCGATTTCATGGGACCTTTTCCTTCTTTCCGAGGGAACAGGTACATACTCGTCGCTATTGATTATGTTTCTAAGTGGGTCGAGGCACAGGCGCTCCCCACTAATGACGCGCGAGTAGTGGTGAGATTTCTGAAGCACTTGTTTTGTAGGTTCGAGACTCCGAGAGCGTTGATCAGTGACCGTGGCACGCACTTCTGTAATGTCCAGATGGACAAAGTGCTAGCCAAGTACGGGGTCACCTACCGCCTGTCGACCGCATATCATCCGCAGACCAGTGGTCAGGTGGAGAACGTTGTTGTTGTTGAGGTTGATAAGATTGGTGCTGACTGGGTTCCCACTTCCTTTTCTGGCTCTCTTGAGGCTTCAGGTGTTCACCTCGTTTGGGTAGCTTGCCCTGAGCTACCGCTTGATCTGTTAGTTTATGAGCCAGTCAGATCAGTGGTTGGATAATGGTGAGGTCAGACACAGTCACCATGCTCTGAATTTGCTCGGGCAGCACACTGATGAACTGCTCGATCTTCTTGTATTCTGGCGTCACCATTGACGGGCATAGCTTACACAGCTCGTGAAATCGAGTGCAGTATTGCTCGATCTCAGATCCCACCATTTTGAGTACCCAGAATTCAGCTTCCAGTTTCCTAATTTCATCACGAGGACAGTACTCCTCTTGTAGCAGTCGGGTGAAGTCAGTCCATGACATGGAGTTGGCACCGTCCAGCCCCAGTGTTTGTACATGGGTGTTCCACCATGTGAGGGCTGCTCCCTCGAGTGTACCGGTTGCGTACTTGACCCGGTTTTCTTCTGCACATTCACTCATGGCGAATACAGATTCAACTTTCTCCACCCAGCGGAGCATCCCGACAGCTCCTTCAGTCCCCTTGAATTTGTGCGGGTGGCAGTTCAAGAAGGACTTAAATGAACATCCCCTGTTGTTGTTGCCTTGCGATCCTGTCAGTCAGAAACCAATGTCGTGTGTTAGAGTGCGTCAGCTATACTAAGTTAGTCACGTTAGGCGAGTGTTAGTACCGTTGTTGTTCCCACTAGTTTCACTATGAAGACGGTTCGCTTCGTACTCAGCGTGTACTTTGTTGACTCGCTGGTCAACCAGCATTTTGATCCTTGCTGCTTCAGCTCTACGCTTGGGATTACGAACATAGGGTCCTTTTCCAGACATGGTTCTGTATGGGAAGGATAGAATGTTAGTTAGCGTGAGTTAGAGTGTTAGCCAAATGTCATGTTAGAAGTCCAGTTAGATGTCATGTTAGTTGTCAAGTCAGATGTTATATTATCAAAAAATCATGGTCAAAATACAATAAGTAAGTCAAAGCATAATTCTCATTAAATAAAGCTTGAAGTACAATAATTTCAAAAGAAAACAATAACATGAGTTCTTCGAGCACATCCCGCTCGTATAGGCAAATACAGAAAGAAATACAAAATAAAGTAACCTATCTAATCCGAGTCCATGGTAACATGTGAAATGTCACTGCCTGCTCCGTCATCATCATCCTCGTCCTCCTCAGGATCCTCGTTGAGATCCTCATCAAAATCCTCCCCTTCGAGGTCATTAACCTCGAATTGAGGACCATCATCCTGTGGTGGTTCCTCAATGAACTGTGCAGCCCATGCGTTCAGCATGGCGTCGCTGGCCTGAACCATCGCTTGAGTCTCCTCAGTGGCGACTCGATTCTCCGTGATGCGTCCGTCATGCTCCTGCATGATGTCCACCATCTGCCCATGCTAACTCATCAGCTGGGATACCTGGAGACGTAGGGCCTCCACCTGTTCTTCTAACCTTTCGTTATGCCTTTCCAGGCGGTCGCTCTTCTCTCGAAGAACACAGACCTCGTCCGATAGTTCCCCGTGCCTCCAGATCTCCCGTCGTGTGCAAGCCACATGTGCTGCAAAGGCCTGCTCCAGTGGCACCCTGAGCGGTGGTAGTCGATGACCTGGCGATGTATCGCCGGGATAACGGTATGGAGGTACCCGCTCCCCGATGATCCACTCCTGTATCATCGTAGGAAACCATCCCCAATACCGAGCTCGGGCTGCGTGTCGAGCCCGTCTCTCCATCTCGGCATCAACCTGGGCCACTATATCGTGGACCCGTCGTCGGCTCTCTGCAGCCATACCCTCAGTGGTCGGGAGTCTGTCTGAGCCTCTTCCGGTATTGTCGTTGTTGGCCATCCTGTAAGTCTCAAGTTAGTAATCAATAGTAATAACATAAGCAATAACATCATCAGTGTGTAAATTCTAAGTGTAGTGTCTAAAGTTTGAGCAATGGCTAGAGTCTAAGTTTACTATATGCAAACCTAGTTCTCTATAACCAAGGCTCTGATACCAGTCTGTCACACCCCCAAATTCCCACTCGTGGTGTCAGTCCACGTGGGTGTGACGTGGCCAGAATCACAGCTCAAGGTCATATAGAACACCTCTAAATGCTTTTACAAATCCCATGTTTGACACATACACATAATAAAATGGTTTGCAGCGGAAAAGTAATTTATAGCAGCGGAAAATAAATATGTTTGCTACATGCAGCGGAATGAAATAAGTTTAATACAACATTGTCTTAAACAGAATGAAAGTTAAATTGTTTTTGAAAAGTCATGACAAAATGCATGTAAGTCCCTAATGCTCGTCCTTAACATGTGCATTCTTGTCCTCATGCTAGCCTTGCTAGTTACCTGAGAATACAAGTTAGAAAAAGTGTCAACACAATGGTTGGTGAGTTCAAAGGTTTTGATATACATATAGTAATAGAAAGTGTGTCATGTTGTTTATCAAATGTTAGTACCGAGCCCTAGGCTCCAAGTGTCAGTGCGTCACTACCGAACTAGACTTGTTTGTCCTTGCCTCCGCTATGTCTTGTATACATAGCTAGTTAGGTCAAGTTTGCACGGGTTATGACATCCAGTCAACATTGTGCCCCGTGGGGTTAGTCATTCCCTAATGGATCCATTCAAACCTACCACGTTGTTCGTACATTAACGGTAAGACTTTGTGAGGGCTTGTTACGAGTTCAACACTTAATGTTTGTCCAATAAACCAGCATACACAAAAATGTTTGTAATAGCAATAATGTTTGACTCGATGCAACTAGTATTCTCCCCCTATTTAAAAGCATTTGAAAAAGAGTAAAGAGGGGCCGTAAACTCACCTTAGTGATGTGAATGAAAGTACGCGTAAGCTCCTCGAGAAAGTAGCGCGTCGGTCACCGGCAACCTATATCGTACACCGTACGTGAGTTCGTGTATGTGATCGTGCTAGTGTTCGTGTTTGTGCTCGTGTTTGTGCCAACAACCCTTGGTTGTTCATGTTTGTCCGTGTCAGTCCACAGAGACCGTGTTTGCTTGTGTTGGTCCACATTGACCGTGTTTGACTGTGTTGGTCCACAATGACCGTGTTTAACCGTGTTGGTCCATAATGACCGTGTTTGACTGGAGTTGACCAAAGTTGACCGTGTCAAGTCGACGACCCGTTGGTGAACCGTGTGACGGTTTGTGAATCGTGTAGCAATCGTGTAAGTGCTCGTCGTGTGCAAAACACGCAAGTCGCGTCTATGGACAACTTACTATTTATAGTAAGTTTCCATTTTTGGAAAGTTCACAAAGCATGACAGTTTTAAAGTTCTAACATGCTCGTTAGTCCTATGTGATCATGTTAACACATAACACATCATCATACGAAGTCACATAGGTCGTTTATAACATGTTAGCACATAAAAGTTTCCTAAAATGGAAAGTTTCCATTTATAGCATACGTGACATCGGAAACCATCTAACTTAGCGTCTAATCATCATGTTATAACATAATAAGCCATTTAGCATGCCCAAATCATACAACATGTTTACGAATCGGTTTTTGTAAAAATAAAGTTACCAAAAATAGTAACTTTGTGGTTCTTGTATAAAATGACCATCTTAACATATCTAAAACAATTTTCATGTCACCATTCATCATTTTAAGTCATCTAGCATCATTTAAACATACAAACATGGTCCAAAACATCATCTAACAACATCTTGACCCGAAAAGTTACTAAATATAGTAGCCATGTTGAAAATGACTATAATCACATCAAAATCACATTCCTAAGTTTCTAATTATCATAATATCATTCAAATAACATGTTCATACACATGCATGCTCACCATTTTCACCAAATCATCATCTTGTAACTCAAAAGTTACTAATAATAGCAAGTTCATCATAAACTCATATTTTAATCATTTTAACAATATTCAAACATGTAGATCATCACTAATAACATCAAGAATCATATATCATCATTCAAAATCATCTTAAATACTTTAGATCATGCATGCATGCCATTATATTGATCATCCATGACCTAATCATGCATCATAACAACACACATCATCACAACACACATCATCACACATCATCATGGATCGTTTGAGTATCGAGTTACCTTCTAATCCTTCAAGAATCCTAAGATGATGATGAGAACAGTCTCTAGAGCTCCTGGACAGCAGGTTCGAGTAGCCTCGAGGTAGTGATGGTGATCTTCAAGCTACAATATCCTTCTCCTTCAAGTTCTTGATAGAAACCAAGCTTCAAAATTTCAAGAAAGGTTCTCTAATGGCTTCCACAGGGTAGAATTAAGTGTTTCAGTGGTTTGGGAAGGGAAATAGCCGAGCTATGGCGTGTAAAAATGATTAAGATTGGTGAAATGATGATCTTGGAAGTTTAAAAAGAAAATCTGCGAATCTAGGGGTCAGGCGTATCGCCTGTGGCATGGGTGAGTGTGGCTCCGTCGTTACGCGCGGGTGCACCGGATGAGGCGCCATATTCCTCATCCGCGCGCATCGCCTGGGATGGGGGCTTCGGGTCAGGCGTACCGCCTGGCCCATATGTAAGGCCCAATATGCCTATTTTGTTGTTCTGGGCCCATTCTTGCCCGTTTTTCGACTGTAGGACATTGTTCGAGCGTCGTTTAGACTCCATTAGTCAATTACTAGCCATAATTGACTTGTGAGGTGTTTCTGTGCTTAAGTGTTGTGATGTTCATCAACGTTCGTGTGTTTTGACACGTGTGTGCTGTTTGCCGATAATCCTCGAATTATCTAGTTGTGTGCTAGTGTTTGTACTGTCGTGCCACGTGTCACACTAAATTAAACAAATTCTAGTGCCACGTGTACATATAGCATTTAAATAAACATTTAAATAAATAACAAGCTGACCTGGAAATTACGGGGTGTCACATCCTCCCCTTGTTAGAAAGAATTTTGTCCCGAAATTCAACTCACGTTGCCAGTGTTTGTCTGTTCCGCGAACAGGTGTGGGTACTTTTGTTTCATCTGATCTTCACGTTCTCACGTGAATTCCGGTCCACGGCGCGAATTCCATCGCACCATTACAATCGTTATTTTGCTGAGCTTGAGTTTCTTGGTTTCCCGGTCCATAATTTCAACCGGTTCTTCAACGAAGTTTAATTGCTCGTCGATCTGGATTTCCTCGAGAGGAATAACAAGTGTCTCATCAGACAGGCACTTTTTGAGATTCGAGATGTGAAACACGTTGTGAACGCTACTCAGTTCGTTTGGCAGATTCAGCTCGTAGGCCACAGGGCCTATTCGTTTGGTAATCTCGAAAGGTCCAATGTAGCGAGGGTTCAGTTTGCCTCGTTTGCCAAACCGAATGACTCCCTTCCAGGGCGAGACCTTGAGTAACACTCTGTCTCCCACCTGGAATTCTAACGGTTTGCGTTGTTTGTCGGCGTAGCTTTTCTGTCTGTCTCGAGCTGCTGCCATCCGTTTGCGTATTTGCACGATTTTCTCCGTCGTTTCGTGCACAAGCTCTGGGCCGGTCAGTTGGCTGTCTCCAACTCCAGCCCAGCAGATGGGTGATCGACACTTACGCCCGTAAAGTGCCTCAAATGGTGCAGCTTGGATGCTCGTTTGGTAGCTGTTGTTATATGAGAACTCAACTAACGGTAGGTGAGTCTCCAAGCTATTGCCAAAGTCAATAACACATGCCTGAAGCATGTCCTCTAGTGTCTGTATGGTGCGTTCGCTCTGCCCATCAGTCTGTGGGTGGTAAGCGGTACTCATATCCAATCTCGTACCCAAAGCCTTATGCAAAGACTTCCAGAAATGCGACGTGAATCGACTGTCGCGGTCAGATATGATCGAGATTGGTACTCCATGTCGAGTGACCACTTCCTTCATATAAATACGAGTGAGTTTGTCCAACTTGTCGGTCTCCTTGATGGGTAGGAAATGTGCAGACTTTGTTAGTCGGTCTACGATAACCCAGATGGTATCGCAACTACTTGCCGTCTTAGGCAATTTAGTTATAAAGTCCATGGAAATCTGTTCCCATTTCCACATCGGTAGTTCCGGCTGTTGAAGTAACCCTGATGGCTTCTGGTACTCAACTTTGACCTTTGAGAACGTTAGACACTTACTCACGTAAGTTGCTATCTCAGCTTTCATGTTTGGCCACCAGTAGGTTGTCTTCAGATCGTGATACATCTTGTCAGAGCCCGGATGTACGGAATACCGGCTCTTGTGAGCTTCGTCCATCACTACTTCTCTTAGTCCCCCGTAGTGTGGAATCCAAATTCGATCCATTAAGTAGTAAGCTCCGTCATCCTTTACTTTCATTTGTCGACCAACGTTCACACCTCATCTCACCACCACATTTCACGCCTCACAAAACCCTAAACCCCCTTCGCTCGCCACCCCCACCGCCGTCGACCACCATCTCCAGTCGCAACCGCAACCGTTGCTGCTCACCACCTGATTACCATCATCCACCGCCTCTCTAGCGCCGCCGCTGCCATCATCTTCATCTCCGGTTCTCACCTCAGCCGCCACCCCTCTTCAGCCACCACCGTCTTCCAACCACTCGCCGTCGTTCCACTGCATTCTCGAAACACCACCGCCTCCACCTCCGACCGACGTCGGTTGCTGCTACATCACCATCACCTGTCACGCCTCAACCGCCATTTCACCGGAGTCACGAACACACCAATCACCGGTAACCCCCTTTATTTTTTCTTGATTTCATTCTTCGATTTTTAGACTAGGTTAGATTTGATCTGGGGATTGCTTGTTGTTGATGATCGACCGGACAGTTGGGTTGTTTTGGCCGGAGTTTGGCCGGAAAAGTCACCGGTGTAAAGCCCCCCTTTTCAATTTTTATTTTATTTTATTTTATTTTATTTTATTTATATTTTCAGTTAACAATAAAGTTTCAGGAAAATAAAAACAAAATAAATAAATAGAATAATTAAATAAAAACAGGAAATAATAATAAATAATAAATAAAATTAAATAAAATTTATAAATAATATAAATAATGGTTACAAAAAAGAAAAAAAAAAGTAATAATAATAGTAATAATGATGTAAAATAAAATAAAGATGAATGAATATGTTTCTAAAATAAAATAAATATTTGTACAATACAAATAATATAACATAAAATAAGCATAGTGATGCTACTTTTATATAAACAATATATAAGTAATATGTATGTATACTAACAACAATAATAATAATAATTCTTGTAAAATAAATAAGTGAAGAAATTAATAAAAATGAATGTAAATTATTTGTATGTAATACTAGTGTAATCTCATTGTATATTTAAATATTAATATGTAATTGTATATGTATATGTTTTATAAAATAAGTATATGTATATGTATATGTAATGATAATGTATGTATGTATGTAAATTATGTATGTTTAATAATAATGGCAATGTAAAGTAAAATAAATATATATGTTGTATGTTAAAAATATAAATGTTGTAAAATAAATAAAGCACTTGTAAAAATACATTGTAATTTTAAATAATAAATTCCTTAAGTATATAATAAAATAAATTGTATATTATGAATAAATAATTTTGTACAAACATAATTTTAATAAAACAATTGTATTGTAAAATAGAAAATATAGTATGTGTATTAAAAATTAATAAATTGTTATATGTATATATCATGTTGTAACTTATATGTACAATAATATAAAAAAACAATATATAAAATAAAATAAAATAAAATAATAAATCAATAAATATGTATAACATATATGTATAATACTTCTAATATAAATAAAAAAAATTATAAATGTATACTTGTGTGAAATAATTAAACACTAATGTATGTAACATAGGTATGTATAATTTTTGTTAATTAATTAAGTAATTAATTGTATATTAAAATAAAAAAATTGTTGTATATAAATAAAGAGTAACACACTGTACATATGTATATCACAAACAAATAATTTAATAAACAATTTTGTACATAAATAACAAAAACAACAAACTTTGTAAATAAATAAACATTTGTAACATCAATTTAATAAACACTTAGGATTTAGAATTGTAGTTAGTTTGTAATTAGTTCGGTATATGTTGTTGTATATTATCGCAGAGATGGCAGACGCTTCGACCTCGGGTAGCAGGCCTAAGAGGGCCCGCCGTGTGACCGTTGCAGAGGCACAGGCTCAGAGGAGACGGCAGCAGCAGCCGCAGGAGAGAGATATTAGGTACTCAGCTCCCATTCTCATCCCGCCGCCTGACGTACCTGCACCACTACCGCACCTACGACGACGAGCAGATCATACATTCTTACAGTTCGCGCCCGGCACCCCTAAGCACGTACGCATGTAGACACTCGTCGACTTAGGGACGATTCAGCACAGAGGATACGACCGAGACGTATTGCAGCAGCTTGGTCGCGTTGACGAGTTCGACGCGATGATGACCCCTCAGTGGGCATCCGTCCTACGCTGCAGCTGGCTGCAGTACGATGAGCTGACTGTGGAGTTCCTGTCCACATTTCAGTATGATACAGGTTCCCTCACACATCCTGGGGCTGTATCGTTTGCTTTAGGGCGACACACTCATACCATGAGTGTCGCCCAGTTTGCGGTCGCCTTCGGGCTGTATTCGCAGACGCAGGTGGAGGATCCTGACTTTGAGAGTCTTCTCAGAGGCTCTGCCCGGGTAGCTAGGCCCGGGTTCGTCGCAGATGACGATTTAGCAGCCTTCTGGGTGGCCATCTCGACCCAGCCGCACACTGATCGGAAGCTGGCCTCCCAGATCCGCGATCCTTTCCTTCGATATATCCATCGGATCCTTGGCAGCACCTTGATTCCTCGCCACTCCGGCAAGGACAAGGTAAGCGCCTTCGACCTGTTTTGCCACTACTGAATCCTTGGTCGCCACCCGGCGAACCTCGCAGGCATACTTCTCACGTCATTTGCGAGGCCACGCCGGGGAGGCAGCACGGCGCGCCTCGATATGGGGCCATACATAGGGCACTTGGCACATGTTCTCCAGGTATTCCTCACATATCTTGTCGAGCATGTTACTAGAGGCCCGGAGACGACGCCATACGAGCTGTATGACATGCAGACAGCTGGGATGGTCACATTTGACCGACCACCTCTTTGGATGCCCATCTTGCCGGCCCCTAAGCATGCCCCCGCCGTCCCGCCGCCATCGACGCGCCGCATTTTGCACCGGGGGGAGCGACCACCTCGTGATGCCCCGCCATGCAGCCTGCTCGTCCTCGTCTTACCCAGCGGTATCTCCTTCAGAGGTTAGACGCGCTAGGGGACAACCAGAGGCGCATAGCGGCTCATCTCGGGGTTGAGTTGGCCCCTCGGATGCTAGACCCTCACCTTCCATCCGACCCCGAGGACGACACAGACACAGAGCCAGATGAGGGCGCGGATGAGGATGAGGAGTAGTTTGTATTTAGTTTAGTTGATGTATTTTTCTTTTCAGTTGTATGTATTCGGACATAACAGTATATATGTTATCTATTTTGGTATGTCTGTTTCTTTTTGTTTATTCTGTGGTTGTGTTTAATTTATTTCCTGTTATTATTGTGGTTGTATATAAATGTTGTGCATTGGTTGTGTATTTTTATTGTAAAATATTTGTAATGTGTTGGTTGTATAATTGTTTAATTTTGTAATTTATTAGTTGTGTTTAATGGTTGTATATCCTATTGTGTGTATAAATTATAATTCATTTGTTGTATTAACAATTGTCTATGAGTGTTGCTGTATATTTAGAGGCGCGCGACTCTATTTATGAAACGTCTACATATATTCAGGGAGTTCGTGCTAACCTTTTGTACATTTATTTTTTATTTTTATTTTTCTTCGCCAGTTCTGAATCCACATTGAGGACAATGTGTTGTTCTAAGTGTGGGTATGTCAGGCTGGCGCCTTTTAGTTTTTAAATTTTGTAAAAACAAGTCATTGTATATATCAAGTCAAATGTGTATAAAATTTTGTAATTTAGAATAAATTTTTTGAAATTTTTTGTAAATAAATTATAACTTGTAATTAAATAATGAAATTGTAATTATTTTAAGTTAAAAACACAAAAAAAAAATTATTAAAAAATCGAAAACTTTACAAAAACATTTTTCTTTCTAATTGAGTCATTGTAAATAATCAATTAAGTCAGTATTTAAGTCTTTTTCTTTTTTAGTTAATCTAGTTGGTTTGTTTGAGATCTTAATTTGCAGTCTGGTTTTAACCACTCGTACTCAATTACATTAGGGAGGCGGCTACTTAGACTACTTCATTTGCAAACGGCCGGCTGTTGATTAACTTCTTTTCGGATTAGACTCACTTGTGCTGATGTTGCGTGATCAGCTAAGTCTTTTCCACTTTTTACCTTAGTTTTATCTTTCTGTAAATATTTGTTTGTTTATTTATTTGTTTTGCATTTTCTGATGGAGTCTAGAGTTTTAGGATGTATATAGCTAGAGTCTTGAAAAATGTCCTTGTTCCTGCTTGCATTTTATAAATGGAAGATGATCGGACTACGATTAGGGCTTTGGTTTTTAGAGGCTAACTTGTGTATCGATTTGGGATTTGTTGGTAGGCCCAGCCGATAGAAGGTTCCTTTGGATTGATAGAATAAACTTAAATTCAGGATTCTTGTGGGTTTAAGACTTAGAAAATTCGGGAAATCTGAAACTAAGTAATAGTGAATAAAGGAACCTCTGTAAACTAACAACCTAGATTTCTTAAAATTTAAACCTGGCACGTATGTTCTCTTTTTATGGAAATAAATCCGAGACTTATGGCGCCCGCTAAATAAAAGAAATTTCACAATCCACTAAGTGAGCTGAGCCTGTGCAATTAAAAGAAAGAGAGAATAAGAGCTAAAAAGCAGTTGTCATACCCCGGCTCATAACCGAGTGAAACAGTGTTGTAATATGCTCAAGTGAGGTAAAAGAAAAAGAAAAATGAGAGAATAAAAAGGCAAAATGCTCACACCTTCATCCATCTCCATCATTAGGTTAAAATTTTAACTTTATCTAGGTAGTTTGCATACAGAGGTGGGTTTAAGTCTTTTGATTTAATCATGTGCCTTGAAAGTTGTTGTTTAGGATTAAGATAACTCGGTTTTACCAAGGGATGGGATCCATAAGATGAATGAGTAAAATTGAACATAAATAAATCATGATTAAGGAGCTTGAAATTGGTGTTTGGGTTTAGATTGGACCATTATACCAACAATCGCGGTTAATACACAAGGATTTAAGATTGTTAAATCATTGCATATTAAAAACCTAGCCTTGATCTATGATTCCATTTTGTTAGCTTTTTCGAGGATGAAAAAGGTTTAAGTGTGGGTATTTTTGATGTGTTAGTTTAACACATCCGTTTTTGTACATATTCGAGTCAATTTTCATTAGTTTTGTAAATATTTTGAGTCGATTTTAGTTCCTTTTTACATTTTAGTGTTTTTGTGCAGGAATGTGTCCCGGAGGAGCGGAAATGAAGGCAAACGGGCGTCGGAATCAAGAGCAGGTGAACAAGCGAAGAAAAACAATAAATTTTGACCTAGGCGGTACGCCTATCGAGGGTTCCTGGTCCCAGGCGATGCGCGCGGCATCATCAGCCGCCAATCTTCCAAATACCCCGCGCGTAACGCCTGACCTTATGTAGGCACGATAGGCATTACGCCCCAGATGAATTTTGAGCCTAAAACCCTAATTTCAAGCCCTCTATAAATTAATCGCATTCCAGCCTTTTAAGGATCTTTTTCTGCGACTTTGGAACCCTAATCAAGCTAGGAGGCTGCTGGAGCTTAACCATGGAAGGAAGAGCTTGATTAGGGCTTGTTGAAGTGAAGAAGGACCTTGATCTTGAGTATTTTCCTTTACTTTGCATGTTCTTAGTTTAAAGCAATGATCTTTGATGTATTTAGACATATTTCAGACTTGTTTAGCTACTGTTAGTATGATTTGTGGCTAGATCTATGGTTGTATCTAGGTTTGGGATGATAAAGTTGTGATCTTTGATGATTTTGGACTTGATTTATGCTTATGGATGATGTATGCTTTGTTATCAGCAGTAAAGCTTGAATCTTTGATGGTTTTTACATATGTTTAATGATTATATTTGGTGAATATTTGATCCACATGTGTTTAGGAAGGTCTTTCCACACATAGATGCATGTTAGGCCTATTACTTTGTGTTTTAGGTTAGTTTATGGGTTGTTGATCACATTCCATAGGATTAGACTTCATTAAGTATTGTTATTTGCATGTGTGACCTAACCTAGAAATCCGGGAGGTGATAGGTTAGATGGTTGGTCTCTTACACTTGGGATTTTTGAGTTAAACGACCCGGGAGGGCGTTGTCTTAGATCTACTTAGTGTTAGTGTCAATCCATGTCAAAGTTGTCAACTTTATGGCTCTCTAGTGTCTTAGGATACAAACGGGTGGAGAAATCCGGGAGGTGATTCACTCGTTAGAGTGCAATTGCATATCGGGAAAACCGGAAGGTGACCCGATAGACTAGTGCATACATTACAACCTTAGGATTCCCATTGGAGTTACCTGGTATCTGATCTGGGTCCTATTAGGTATTCCTTAGTCTGTTCCTTAAGATCCTAGTCTTCATCCTTCATAAGTCAGTCCAGATCAGAATCTGTCATACTTTTGATTCCCAGCCTAGATACACCAGTTTTCCTCACTACAGTTAGATTCCAGTTTCATTATCAGTTTTAGTATTGCTGTTTTAGTGTAGTTATTAGTTTAGAGTGTTTCAGTTAGTTCAGTCAGATCAGTCAGATTAGGTTATCAGTTGCACCAAACCCCCCCTCTTTTACCTTAATTAGTTCACGGTCTAGGTTTAGTTTGTTATACTAGTGTCCATTGGTTCGATATCCGGACTTCCATCAGCTATTCTGCCACCGACAGGTACACTTGCCTTAGGAGCGGTTTAGTTTAGGTTTTCCGATTATTACTAGGTGTTTAGGTTAAGTATAGGTCTAGGATTAGATTTTGAGTCTTTAGCTTAGGTTAAATAGCTTTAATTTAGTCTTGTTTTTAGTATACTGACCGCTCGCATCAATAACACATATCGTTTTTATAGTTCTAGCATGCTTGTTAATCTTATTTGATCATATAAACACATAGCACGTTGTCACAAGTGGTCAAATAAGCATATACGTTATTTTTTTACACATTAAAGTTTCCTGAAAAGGCAAGTTTCTATATCTAGCATGATAATCATCAAGATCCATCTAACTTATCATACAATAGTCATATCAAGTCATGTTAAGTCATTTAGCAAGCACGTAACATACATAGCATTTCTAAATCAACATTTCACAAAATAAAGTTACTAAAAATAGTAATTATGACTATTATCATTCAAATGACTACTCTAGGCATTCCTAATCCATTTTCATATCAAATAATAATCATGTAATATCCTTTATCATCATCTAAATATGCATTTTTCACCTAAATCATCACTTAGCAATATTTAGGCCACAAAAGTTACTATAAATAGTAACTAGGTCCAAAATGACCCGAATCAATCCCAAATCAATTTCTTGCACATAATATCATCATATTATCATCTAAATAATCAATCTATACACATGCATGTTCATAATCTCACCAATATCACCAAGTTGTAATCTAAAAGTTACTAAAAATAGTAAGTACCTCAAATAATCCATTTCTAACCATTTCAACAATACCAAATCATGTAGTATATCAACATTAACATCAATAATCATCAAGAACTCATCTAACAATCTTAGATCATCCATGCATGTAGGTTTTTCACCTATTCTTGACCAAATCATACGTTATACATATACCTATTATCATAGATCATCATGAAACATCAAAATACAATCATAGATCATCAATATCAGTAAATTTAACATCAAAACCAGATTCAAACATCAAGAAATTTGTGCATGCAAGGCTAGAGAACTTGCATGTGGGTTTTAAGCATTGTGAGTGTGTTTTTGTGTGTTCTTGAGCTATAAGGAACATGTTACTACCTTTCAAAGCTTCAAGAATTCCTGAGATGATGATTTCTCGACCTCGAAAGCTTCTAGACAGCAGGGTTTGAGCAGCAACAAGGTGGTCATGGTGGTCTCCAAGCTCCTAGATAGATGTCAAGCTTCCACCTTCAAGTTTTTGAGCTTTCAAATGGTCTCTAATGGCTTCCAAGGGGTTTTCAGATGAAGATGGCGAAGTATAGGTGCCTAGAACTCGAGAATTGAAGTTGTAGGGTGGTTAACAATGATTGTGTCTTGGATTTATAAGATTTTTGCGTGTTGGCCTCATGGCGTACCGCCGGGATGGTCAAAAAGATGCTCAGCGTACCGCGATGGAATTCGGGAATTCAAACTCCCTGCCCACTCTTCGCGTACCGCCATGGGCCTCTCCGAGGTCCTTAGCGTACCGCGACGGATCCCGAAAGAGCCCAATAGGCGAAATTTCAATGGTTTAACCCGTTCTTCGCCGTTTTCACGCTTACGGATTATTGTTCGACCTCGTTTGAACTTCTAAGCTCCATATTTGAGCGTTTCGTGTGGTTTCTAGTGTCTGGTTACACGATGTGCTAACCGTTCACTAACGTACGTATTTTCTTGGACACATGTGTGCGTGTTGCGATAATTCATCGAATTATCGTGTTTGTGTCAGTGTTCGTACTGTCATGCCACGTGTCACACTAAATTAAACTAATTATAGTGTCACGTATATAGTTATCAATTAAATAAACATTTAATTAAATCAAATGCTGACCTAGAATTTACGGGGTGTCACACTAATTGAGCAAGAGAACATTTACAAAGGCCTTCACATTTATAAATCTTGTTTATAAGGAAAATTCGTCAACTAAATAGGATTCTACATGGCACACAATCACCTCCCTATATGTATCTTCACATCAAACAGGAATAGAATCCATTCATGGGCTTTAGTGAATTTTTTTCATCAAATAAGAAGATGATTGTCAGGATGGTCGGGCTAAAGGGCGTTCTAATAATCATCAAGTTCCTGTTTACAACATATTAACTTGTTACCATTCGAATGATCTTCTCAAATACAACATCATAAAGCTTAAGTATTATGTTCATGAATACTTACGAAGGATCAACCGAGCACCAAGACAAACATTGTACAAAAACAAATTGGTCGGTGAGCTCCATTAATGAATGCGGACGAACAAATTAAACATTTCCAAGTTTTACTTATGAGATACAATGAAGCGTGATCAAGATCATAATAAGATGCTCCTTACCCTTCACAAGTTCAATATTGCTAAGACATGTTAGCCACATTAAACTTGGGGGCTGACACTGTGTAGCACCATGATAAGAGGCTGATGTCCTTCTGGCACGATTGTATTTTGAGGCTAACCAAATAAATGGCAACACATCCGAAATGATTTCACAAATCAGAAAAACGTTGCAATAGTAAGGGTTGTTAGTCGCTTCATTATATTTATCGAGGACAACACATAACTGCCAACGCTCGTCGCAATCGCAGGATTTATCATTTACCAAGAGTAACCACACATGTTTCTGTCTATATTATTCAAGTTAAAAGAGACCAACTTCTAAAGAAACAAGCTCTATCAGAGGGCTAAATCAAACTAAAGGACTCCGTTAAACAGAAAAGTTCAACATATATCTCTCACAGTAAACTCAAGGGTAGAGTACAAGAGACTATTTATTGCTATATTTAGACGATGGGTCTGAACTATGACTGGATGCCTGTGTTCTACATGTTGGGGAAACCTAGATATTTCCAGAAACTAGATGAATTCCATGCTGATTATTAATGGATAAACAATCCCTAAGAATCATATATCTACAAGATGGAATTGTGACCACGAGATTCAAGTACATATAAAATATCGCTTGATGTGTCAAAACCCTTTTATCAGTCACAATAAAACCTCCTCATAACCAGCATGAAAATAGTCGCCAATGGATTCATTCTACTAAGATGATCACTATAGAAAGAACAAACTCATTATACGCTATTCTCATGGAATTTGAGGAGCCATCGAAACTATATGAATTAACCCCCATGGTGGATGTGAGAAACTACTGATGAACCATCGTATCACTCACTCAATATTGAAGCATAACCCCTTGAATGGGAAAGCCCAATCTTAGTAAGCCCATTATGATAAAAGATAATGTTAATAAAAGCCCAAAACCCCCTTATAGATAAGGGGGCTCCTCACCAAAAGAGTGGGCGGGAATTCTAGAGGGAATAAACTCCAGCAGATGGAATACTTTCTCTGCAAAGATAACTTCCCTGTTTTTTGTAGATTAAACACTCCTCTAACCTCCTTATACTCACTAAAAAACTCTTTTAACAAACCCCCTGCATTGTTTACACACACATGCATGAGGGGCCATGATGGCGATGGCGATGACGATACACGGATCTGAGCCGGAGGATTAACCCTTTTCACGTTGCAACCGAGTCCCTTACAGCTCACGGTAGGGATTTTGGCTTCAACAGAGACGAGGGTTTGGTATATTAGTATGGTGTTCACATTTCAATCAAAAGATTGTGTGTTCGAGCGGTAGGGTGATAAAATTATCCTAAATTATTTAGGTGTTGCTATTTTACTCTGCATATTCCAACAATTAAAATAATTATTAGAATTTAATAATTAAAATACTAATTTGCCCTGGATAAGTTTTAGTGTTTTACACACAAACAAATTACACTTATGTGTTTAATTTTCTAGAATTAATAGATTCACGTAAAAATATTATAATTGCGTAACCACTTTATAACATCATCATTATCATTATTATTATTATTATTATTATTATTATTATTATTATTTTCGTTATATATCTAAAAAAGTAAATTTTTTTAAGAGTTTACAGTGATACATTTTAAACTATTCATGAATGGAAAATAAATAGATAAAAGTTTTCGTATAATTTATAACTATCAAGGTTAAAAAACATTTTTAACATAGTTAATAATTTATTAACATATTAATTAAAAAAGCTTGTTTTTTTGTTTTTGTCTTCTATTTTTTTTACGGATGACTTTGATCTTTAGCTTGTCACATTTGAACATGAAATTTGTTCAATTAAATATGTATTTCTTTTTTGTTTTCTTTTAACAGTTAAATTAAGTATGATTTATAAAATGACAACTTGACTCTTCATCTAGAAGAAAACAAACACAAGGAAAAAAAATTATTATAAAAATGACTCGAATTTAATACTTTTTATAAAAAAATTAAGAGATTATCGGTGCATTAAAAGACTTTCGCTTTCAAATAAAATTTAAAGCAAATTGTCAAGATAATTTACATGGTTTGTTATATTTCAGTCTTGGTTCTTAAATTTCATAAATTACTCATATGATCCCATGTTGTTTCATAAATTACATATATGGTCTTAACCTTGTTAAGTCACATAAATTCAGGGATCAAGAGTGAAATATAAGAATTTTATGTGCTATACATATTTAAATGTTAGAACTATACGAGTACTTTATAAAACATAAGAATCAACAGTAAAATACTAACAAACGAAAAAGATTACCTCGATTCTTTGGCAATTACTCAAAATTTGTAAAATTTGTGACGGGGAAGATTTAATTGAAAGTGGGGTCAGGCAACGGGTCAAGTGTCATTATTACGGGCTAACGTGTCTCGAAGACAGACCCAACTAAAGTTTTTTGTATTTACATTTTCAAACGTCTGACGGTCATTTATATAAAAGTAGCCTAAACAACCCATTATATATATTGATTACATACTTAAAGCAAATCTTTCAAAACGTCCCACCTACTAATAATGCACATTTGTTTAAGTTTTTGCCACGTATAGGATCATTAATTATTAAGCAAAATTGGTGTCTAATTCCTCGTAATTATATGTTAGGAAATGTCAATTCCAGCTAGCATCTTGCTAGAACTTTGTTAGAAGAAATATAATTTCTTTGTTGTTCAAAAAAAATGTTGGAAATTTGATCCAAATTTAAAAAGAATATTGAAATTGCTTTATGAACAAGTGATATTTTTCTATAAGGTTGTGTGTTGTGGTGTGTGATTAGGGATCGAGAGGGCCCTCACCCAATTACACACCGGCGCGATGGGGGCGTGACAATTGGTGGGGTGAGAGCCCTCACGGCGTGATGACTGTTGGGGAGGGGGGAAATAATAATAAAGCGGTAATATTACTGTTTGAATAAAAAAAATAAAAAGAAAATAAAATTAAACATTATATAAACTCATTCAACACACTCAAAAAGATTTACATACTCTCTTAATTACCGTTCGTTGGTAACAACCAAACGAGCACGAAATTTTTGAAACGCGTTAGAGCCCAGTTTTTTTCGGCAATAGGTCGTGACTCCTACCGGACGAACAACATGATTTCCGGAAAATGGCGCGACTTACAACGTAAAGTCGTGAAATTTAACGGAGTATGGGTTCAACACCACAACAACCGTAAAAGTGGTGAGAATGGCGAAACTGTCAAGAACGAGGCGTTGGTGACCTATGATCGAGAAAACGGGTCATTTTCTCATATCGTGGCATGACAGGTTATGAGAAAATCAACCGAATGGCATCTCATCCCAAAGTTACAAAATTCGAAACGGACGAAGACGTCATCCTCCGAAAAGTACACGACCGATCAATCCGACTCAACCAGTCGATGTTTCGTTAACTTAAACGAGTCGGATGAGGAAGTCGAAATGGACATGTCCCCACCACCCTCTCCTCAACGTCCGCCCGGTCGAGACAACAAGGGTAAACGACTACAAGCCTCGTTTTCAACTGATTACAAAGACATGTTGCAGACTATCTCCGAGTCGTTACAAAATTTTGTCGACTTATAGGAGCAAAAACAATACAACAATAATATGAAATTATTGTGGACTCCAACCGATCACTTAACCGGTCGCGCTCGTGAAATGGCCGAGAAGACGAATGAGCGGATTTTGAAGAAATATAATACATAATAATTTTTTTATGTATTTATTTTATTATGTAATTGTTTTTATTATGTAACTTTCTGTTAGTTTTAGTTTGTAATTTTATATGTTTTTTTAATAATATTTTGTCTTTTTTAATTTAAATTTTAATTAAAAAAATAAAAACAAATAATAAAAATATTGAATAGAGGTGATGATGACATGGAGTGATATAGAAGTGATGAGAGAGCAATGATAACAAATGTAAAGATGTGACACCTCGCAAATTCTAGGTGAGCATTACTTTATTTTGAATAATAATGTGTATTATTATTATTATATACGTGGCACTAGAATTATGAACGTTTAGTGTGACACGAGGCACAACAGTCCAAACACACCGATAATTTGAAGAATTATCGTGAAATGCTCGCACGTGTCTTGAATAACGAACGTTGGTGAATTAAACGAACCACTGTACACTTTCACTGCATCTAGGTTCTAGGGAACCTAAAATAGTTAGAACAATGCTTATATGTTGAGAAACGATGATCGTAATCGAGAAATTCGCGAAAATCGGTTTGAAACAACAAAATTGGGCCTATTAGGCTCCTCAGGGACCCATCGCGGTACGCTAAGGCCTCCTGAATGGAGCTTAGCGGTACGCGAAGGATGGACGGGGAATTCGAATCCCGAATTCCATTACGGTACGCCGAGATCTACGAAGATCCTTGTGGCGGTACACGACGACTCCAGCACGCAAAATCTTTATAAAACCAAGACCAAATCATTACCAGCCACTCTACTATTACACTTCTCGAACACAGAAGCTACTTGCCGTCCATTTTCTTCATTATACATCATCTGAGACCTCTGGAAGCTATTGATACACCATTGAAGGAGCTTGGATTGAATGTTGGAGCATAGGAGAAGCACTTGGAGGCTCACCCACCACCACCACCCTTCATACTTCGACTAGAGAGCTTCACCAGCTGACTTTGGAGCTCTAAACCAACTGATCTCAACTCTATTTCACGAATTTGAAGACCCTTGAGGTAGTTCTAGCACCATTTTTGCTTAAAATCGCTTTTACACACACATGCAATGCGAAATACCCACATGCAATCACACTCACACCACATGCTCGAAATTTTGAGATTTTGAATATGTTATTTGATAATTTTGTCACTGATTTAATGATCTTAGAATGATCTATGATGATTTCGATAGTATTTGATGGTTACTTGTTGATATTGCTATGAAATGGGTACTTTTGACCACATGCATGTATGATCTAGATAGTTTTACATGATTTTGGATATTAAAGATGTTGTTGTAAATAATATTTGATATGATCTACAAGAGTTAGAAGTATTATAGATGTCAAGAAATGTCAAAATATGATAGTTACTATAAATAGTAACTTTATTGTTACAAAATGTGAATGATTGATGAAATGGTCACATGTATGTGTTTGGATCTACAAGTTATGTCTAAAATGATGATTTGGAACCAATATAATGATTATTGATACACATGAGTTGTTAGAATTGTTAAAAGTATGATTTTCATGAATATTTCTACTTTTTGGTAACTTTTTGTTATGAGTTTGCTAAAGAATGATGAACTTGATGTTATAGTATGCATAACATGGTCATTTAGCATTAACATGATAATGTTAGGTGTTTTGAGTCATTAGAATGATGAAAATATGTGTATTGGGTACAAGTTTCCATAAATGGAAACTTTGTTCACATGACTTGTTCATAATATTCCGTTTTGGTTAAGTTGAGTTGCCATGATAATGTCAAGAGTCTTAGAAACATGTTAGAAATGATTATTGACGATTAGGACAATGTGTTATGTAAACTTTATATAAATAGTAACTTTTGAACATGAAACATGCTTAACCGGCTAAGTGTGACTATGTGCTATGTGATAACATGCTCATTTAGGTTAACTATGCATGATAGAATAATCTGACAGTGATTTCTTGCATGACTTGCTTAATTTGGGAACTTTCCTAAGATAGGAACTTACTATAAATAGTAAGTTTCCTCATGGATGTGATTTTGGTATCCGCACACATCACACGACACTATATAGCACGTTACACGGGCACTTGGACTAAAACCGTCACCAACGGGTCGTTAGGTCAAACACGGTCAACACGACCCACATAACAACTTAGAGTTGTTTGGACACGAACACGGTCCTGTGATACCCATACGAATGTGAACACGAACTCATAACACCTATGTGATATAGGTAACCACTGAAAGAGGCGCACTAATCCGTTCTTGTACGAACGCACGCTACAGAAACTCAGGTGAGTTTACAGCCCCACTTTTACTCTTAAACTGTTTTACTAAAGTTTTGGGGTGAGATTACAATGCAACTATTTTAGATATATGACTGGTATGTTGTAAACCATTTTTGAGTGTAACTATTATCACATTAAGTCCTCATGTATCCTTACCGTTAGTTGTGTAACAAACGAGTCGTTATTACGTAGTACTACTGGGTTTGACTAGCCCCACTCGGCACCAATGTTGACTGGAGGTCATAACGAGTGTAATATCGATGCTGATTGCCGGATTCAGCGATGACCCAGGGAGGCAAACGGAAACAGTCGAGCTGCGGTAAGATGAACTGACACACTCACGGATCGTAGATCCAACAACTAAACTTAACATACCCAGTATATTTCTGTTTACTTATTTCAGTCTGTCTAAACCTGTGAACTCACCAACTTTATAGTTGACACTTTTTCGCATGTATTCTCAGGTAACTGATGGATTGCAAGCTAAGATGCGCACAAGGATGCATTACAGAGTCTGACATGCATATAGACTTTAGTCCTAGGCTTGTGTTGTTGTGTTTGATTTATGTTATTTAAAAAAACTTTATGATCATGTAGTGTCTCAAACAATTTACATTTCCGCTGTACTGACGATTTATTTTCCACTGCTAATGTTTAACCATTCCGCTGCATGTTATTAAAACTTGTTATATTTGCAAAACTTTATGTTTGTGTAACTCATATAGAGTCGTTCTATATGACCATGAGCTGTGATCCTGGCCACGTCACACCCGCACGGTCTGACACCGCACGTAGGAATTTGGGGGTGTGACAAAAGATGATGTGGAGTGATAAGAGGGTGATGATGTTGGTTGATTATGCGACGCTTACGTGGAGTGATGAGGGTTTGATGATAACACAAAGCCTATAAATTTATAGTATATAATAAATAAAAGTTGATTTGACGCGTGTCAAATTTCTAAACTATTTAAAGATTGTTTTTCTCGCGGGTCTCTTCTAATAAATATTTGTATGTTATCTTTTATTAAATTTTGATTTTTTCATCATCTTTCTCATATTTAAGATTAATAGTTTTACTAAACGTGATATATAATATGATGACACTACAAATCAATTCTTTAATTTTTTATAAAACATATTTAAAAATATATAGTACGTTATTTTAAACAAATAATTTTAAAATTCAAATATTTAACTTGTGTAATACAAATGTTTTTATCTAGTTAGAAATATAATTTAGCTACTAATACAACGTATTTTAATTATTTATCGGATTTCAATTTGATTATCCTGAAAACTCATAGATGCTTTAAATACCATGTTACTTAATAAGATAAATTAAAATGTAACATATGAATAACATGTAACAAAAGGTATACAAGGTAGAAATATCTATGCTTTAACTAAAAGTAAGCGTGTTGTAAAAATCGACCTATGCGTCCTTCAGTAGTGTCGATTTGGCTCTAAGCGGTGCTTAGGCGGCCTTGTTAGTTTTTTTTTTTTTTTACTTTTTTAGGGTAAAAAGGAGCATATTCATAATTATTCAAGATATTTCTCAACATAAAATCCTCGATTTGTTTCTAAAGTATCGAATCCAATATCTGAAACATCAAAATCCATCTCTAAACTTTGAACTTAATGTTTAAGTTTGAACTTCGAAGTGCTTGACTTAGTATGTTTAAGTTTATTTTTTAAATTATTTGAAGTATTAAATTGAATTATTGATATTGATGTGTGTGTATAATATATTTGGAAAATAGCATATAAAAATTTCAATCAGTCTAGCGCCGATTAATTTGAGGCGGCATCTTGCCGCCCAACTAGCGTTTAGTGCCTTCTACAACCATGATAAAAATCAGTACATAAATTTTAGTTTATGACATTTACTCATGAAGAACCCACCCATTGACTTGGTAATGTGACCCTAACCAAGAGTCATATCGTACCCATAAACTCTTATCGTCATAATGATGATCAATTCGTTTTTGTATCATCAAATTCTAACTAGTCAAGCTGCAAGTATGCAATTCTTGAAAAAACATCTTTATCCAAGTAATTAATTATATAGACAAGAGTGATGTCTTATAATGGAGTGCTTCTACTACTTAGAATAAATAGGCAAGGATCAATCTTGCATCGCAAAAAGAAGGATAAATGTTTCCCATAAAAGAATGAGAAGCAAGAATCAAGCATTGCTTTGATAGGAAACTGTAACACCCGTGTAACATAATGTCTCATCCGGACATTTTAAAACATTATTTAAGAAACTACGTTTAGGTCTCAGCAAAAACTTTCGTATTTTAAACATTAACAAACCCATTACATGTTAATACATATTAAAACAAAGTTTAATTATGTTTACACACTTTACAAAACATTCACTTCACAAAAGTTTCATAAAAGTTTGTTTATCAAAACCAAAATCATCATTCGAGCCTCCACGTTCGATTCTGATCACCATCATCGCTCACCCGATTCTTTTGTGCCCGTAAACACCAAATAAACATCACCCGTTAGTCTATAAAGACTAAGTAAATTCCCTTGCTCGCTCCCCTAAGCAAACATGACCAAAATAGTCAATTTTGGTCAAAATCATCAACTGGCGTATTGGTTGACGTATGACAGAGAATTTGGGTCGTTTGAGCTGAAGCTGGCGTATCATACGTTGCGGGGTGGCGTATGATACATCGGACACTGCATTTCCGTGTGTTTTCACGTGTCGAACAATTCCTAATCGTACACAACATGTTCCATAGTTCCAAACTAACCCAAATTACTCCAAACCACCCTATAAACAATCTCAAACAAATTTGGATGATAAAACATACATTCAAACACAAAGAAAGCATTCCAAACAAGTTTCAATTTCATAAAATGGTTCAAAACTTGCCTAAACAAGCAATTATCATTTTAACCATTCTATAGCCACTTTAACACATCCATATACATATCATATAGATTATTAGCATGTTCAATCATTTTAAATCAACATAATACATATGTGCACACAAAACTCCAATTGTGCATCATATTTCCCAAAAGTCAAACTTAACCAATTTGACTCTTAAAATTGGATGTCTACACTCTTGCAGATCATCTTTTGTTCATACTTTTGTGAATCTACTACATTAGCTTTGCAAGTCTTATGTTCACACACTTGTGAATCAAAGCATGCACATAGCCAATTTAATGTCTACACTTTTGTAGATCAAGACCTCTACATTATGATGGTTGTTTACACTTTTGTAAATCAACTCAATTATTATCACTAATTGAATGTTCACACCCATGTGACTATGTGAGTCATTCAACTACAATAACGACACTAACTATGATCATTTATATCAAATTCAATCAAAACAACAAATCACATGTATGCTAAAATGAGCAAATACTTGTAGTGTGGACTCACCCAATCCTACAACTACAAGTCCAACAAAATGGGTAACTTACCTTGATTTAAAGAGCTGTCAACAATTTCCAATTCTTTTCCATGTCTTCTAGAAATAGATTCACCTCCTCTTCCTATTATATATCCACATATAACAAGATTTAATAACATGAACATACAACTTGTGTTATTTATGTAGTCCAATTCATTTGACCTATTTTACTTCCAATTAACCCAACTAATCAAAAGTGTATAACAATTGATTATATAGTTAGGCTTTTCTAATCATCTATACCATTTTACCTTTCATACTTAATCAAAACCTCATTGAGGCTTTTTATTAAACAACTCATGTGCAGAAACTAATCTACCCATGTTCTTACTTATATTCAAGTATCAAAATTCCATCTTTTGTTCAATTTCATCAATATCACAAGTTTAATGAATTTGTTAAGTTTTGACAACAGTTTTGTTTTTTAAAACATCAGCTTACATCTACTTACAACCAATTTCATCATGTTCATATGTAAACCCAAACTCACATGGTTTATCAATCACCCAAATCCTCTTCTTTTGATTCTTTTATGTAAGAATCATATGTTTGAGTGTTTAAAACATGGTTACAAGATCAAATCAACATATTCTTGTTATCAATAATACTCAATTCAAAGTTTGGATGAAAACTCATTTATGGCTTCATCCTCTTCAACATGAAATCCCAATCAAAACAAGAATATAACACTTACCACTTGTTAAAACTTGCTTTAGATGTTGATTTCTAGCTCCAATCCACGAATTTCATCTCAAGAACACTTCGAATTGGATCAAAGGATGAAATCTAGGGCTTGGGTCTCTTTCTCCTTTTATGGAAGTCGATCACCAGGCAACACAAATGTGTTGACCTGGTTTGACCCATTCTCTATTAAAACCCCTTATTCCAAGTTTAGCCAAATAGCAATTTTAGCCCTCATGTTTTTAACCCACTTAGCTAGCTTTTAACTAGCCTAACCAAGTTAATTACTAGTTATTTAACAACCCACTTTGTTTAAAACATATAATTATCTAATTACACACCTTGTAATTTAGAATTCACTACCAAACATTATTTTATTAATACAATCCCAAAATGGGTCGTTACAAAAACATCTTGTATAAAAGGATGCCTTACCAATTTACCATCTATTAATTTTAAAAATTCATTTCTCACACTCAATACATCAAAAATTTTCATCCCATAATTTGTAACATATGAACTCTTTAAGCACCAATATTTTTCTGTTTTGTCCACACAGAGCTCATGTGTTTTGTTTTTGGTTGTCTGGGTGGAAACTTGCATAGAGAGGTCACCTGTCCTGGATTGCTATCATTCGAGCATCCTTAACTGTTGAATTCTCCTCTCATCCAAAAACAATACGCCTTGGTGATATTAGAGGATAAATATTTCTTATGAACCTAAAATCTCTCACATACATGGCTAGTGTGAGATTTCCTAAGGTGCTACAATCACCCCACCCCCCCCAACTTTGGACTCATTGTCCTCGATAAGGTTAGTCCCTTGCATCAGATGTAAGATTTGCCTAAAGTGGACATCTAAACACCCCTAAGGACTCATCAACCCCCCCCCCCAACACACACACACACTTTGGACTCATCGTCCTCGATAAGGATAGCCCACCCATCCATGCATCAGATGTGAGATTTGCCTACGGTGTACCTCTGAATACTCCTAGGGACTCATCAGCTTCGATGAGATTTGCCACATCATCTAGAATAGAAAACGGGTGGCACTGACATCATATGCAACATCTGGCATCGTCTACCACCAATATTGTCAGTTTTGCAAACTCGGAGCTCCCATATTCGCTTTTGGTTGCCCGGATGAAAACTTAACATGGAGTTCATCTATCCTGGATTGTTGTCATCCGAACATGCTTAACTATGAAGTTCTCCTCTCATCCACAACCAATAGGCCAAATGCATTAGTGATATTAGAGGAAAACATTCATTATGAATCAGGAATCTCTCATGTTTGTGTTTGATATATGATTCTGACTCATAACAAAGTTATTTGTAGAGTCTGAGAAAACTAAGATATAGATAGACTTTACCTCCATTTATGATAAAAGTGAGACAGCTTCTAGAGAAATGTTCGACTCAAATATATACAAATATTTATCATAATGTCATATAATATAATATCAGAGGTACGTAGAGATAACTACTAATTTAAGTAAAATTGTGGAACAACATGTATAACATCATAATATCATAGAGTGTATACATTTATATGGAATAAAGTTGAGACAAAAACATTCAAATTTCTAGAAATATAATAGGATTTTACTTTTCTAAGACACTTTTATACTATAAATACAATATGTCGTCCACGTTTTCGTGAACTTCTGTCCTGGATCATGTGCCTTGAAAATGAATAATTTTGGAAAATTTTGCTTAATCTACTCATTCATGTCAATTTTGGTCTACCTATGGCCCACCTCCCCTCCATAATGAAGGTTTCCCCGCTCTAACTTGAGTCGTCGTTTGCTTCCTCTTCATATGTCTAAACCATCTCATCTACCCTTAAAATTTAAAACGATGATGACTAAAAACTAAAAATTAAAAATATTTGATTGAAAACATCATTTTGACCAAATCTTAAAGGCTAAAATCATAGGTTACTCTTATCAATAGAGAAGAATTAATTAATAAATATCATAACACCTTACACCATTGTTTTCAAAGTGTTATTTACGTGCAATCTTGAAGTTTTGTTTGGGTTTTAATAGTATCATAAATAATTATGATGCATATTACGTACCATGTTCTTAAAATCTTGATTAAGAAGCAGGTTAATCTCAAAGTTTAGTGGATATACCCTTTAAACACATTAGTTTATTTTAATTACATTTGTATTTGTTAAATGTTAGTAACATAAGGGTTCGAACATTTGTACACCAACGGGTGTTATAAATTCATCTCATGAGTCAAACAGAGCACACGGTTACTCAAGCAACACAATCGATAATAATAGACCTGCGTATGCTTCTAACTCTTCATCTCAATCTTTTACAACATAACAAATTAGTAAACCATGCCCATAAAAATCATACAGTGCCTCGATTTAGTAAATGACCGAGATGAAATGTTATGTAACAAGTTGCAATTGGTCGATGTGTTTTTTAAGTTAGAAGTGAGGGGTATGTTAAAATTATATGTAGTAGAGTTTCTTCTTTGGATTAGTGCTTTCATGATGGGATAGGCTCCTAAAAAACCTATTTCACGTAAAGCGACCAATATACAATAAAGTGTGTCTTGACAACCAACACATATTCATATCATTTACATATGATAAATGTGTTGGGTAAGTTTAATGTTGGATGGGTCAACTTAGATGGGTCAAAGAGGATTATTATTTACAATAGTTAGTTTAATGTTTTTAATATGTTTTTAATATGTTTTATTATGTTAAGTTTTATTTGTTAGTGGGTCAAAATGGGATGACTTCCTCCCATAATTAACACATCGGCACGTTTTCTTCACGTAATCACGTCTGCATGTTTTGTTTTGTGGCTTTGTGGGTTAGTAGCCTATGTAAGGGTGTAAGTCTTTAATTTTGAATGAAGTTTTATTTTGGTTTATTAGTACAGAAGCAATTTTATATATAGTTATTGTGATTTCTTGTGATCAAACAAAAGATTATTATACCAATACTTGGTATCAGAGCCGTAGGCTCATACCGGGAATGGCGCGAAGCAATTGAAGCTCAGTTCATGTAATCGGACCGTGAGAAAGAACGCAAGCAGCAAGAAAATCGATTGGTGAAAGTCGATCGATTAGTAGCAAGTTGAAGCAAGACGAAGCAAGGTAAAAGCAAGATAGCAAGATCGAGAAAGAAAGAAAGAAAGCAAGGCAACAAATGAAGGAACTATTGCAGTCCGCGAGCAAGGTAACGTACCACTTCAATGTCCAAAACTAACCAAAACCAACTACACTTCGTGGTCGATTTTGGTTGAAACGATGTTACGGGCGTATGGTCTTTGGGAGGCTATAGACCCGGTCACCGGAGCAACTGTTGAAGAAAAGAAAAACTACACCACTAAAGCAATTATCTTCCAAACCCTACCCGAAGATATCCTCCTACAAGTGGCCAAACACAAAGATGCAAAAGATGTTTGGGAATCGATTCGGGTTCGATATTTAGGTGCTTATCGGGTCCAAAAAGCTAGGTTGCAAACTCTAAGAAGTGAATTGAAGATACTAAAGATGAAAGAGAACGAGACTACCAATGAATTTTCAGGTAAAATTGGTGCTATTGTAGCTAAATTCAAGAGTCTTGGTTCAAGACTTGTAGAAGAAGTGATCGTGAGAAAGTTTCTCAATTCAATGCAAAAGAAATATTTACATATTGTTGCCTCTATTGAGCAATATTCTGATCTTGAGGTTATGTCCTTTGAAGAAGTTGTAGGAAGACTCAAAGCTTACAAAGAAAGGCTAAAAATCCATGATGAAAAAGATGAAGTTCAAGGACAACTCTTGTTAACTAATGGTGAACATGAAGATAGGCAATATGGTAGAGGAAGAGGTCAAGGAATAGGATTCGGTAGAGGTGAAAGAGGACGTGGAAGAGGCTCGGGTCGAGGAGATAAAAGTGGTTTTAGGTGTTATGAGTGTGGAGCATTTGGTCATTTTGAAAACGAATGTACCAAATGGAAAGACAAGGAGAAAGAGGCCAATTTGATTGAATTGGAAGAGCCGACACTACTTTGAAGCAAGAACCGACATTAAACTTACGGGCGTAATTGTTGGGTAAGTTTAATGTTGGATGGGTCAACTTAGATGGGTCAAAGAGGATTATTATTTACAATAGTCAGTTTAACGTTTTTAATATGTTTTATTATGTTAAGTTTTGTTTGTTAGTGGGTCAAAATGGGATGACTTCCTCCCATAATTATCACGTCTGCACTTTTCTTCACGTAATCACGTCTGCATGTTTTATTTTGTGGCTTTGTGAGTTAGTAGCCTATGTAAGGGTGTAAGTCTTTAATTTTGAATGAAGTTTTATTTTGGTTTACGAGTACAGAAGCAATTTTATATATAGTTATTGTGATTTCTTGTGATCAAACAAAAGATTATTATACCAATTTTTTTGTTGGTAATTTTAATGTTATCCATGATATTAGGAGTTTTCATCGAATCGAATTTCGAATCACTCGAATATTTCAAATCGAATGATTTCGAATTTTGATTTTTTAAGAGAATTTGAATTCGAAAAATCAAATTCGAATTGGTGAGATTTGAATTTAATTAAAAAAAAATTATACTTGCTATCTTTATATATCCAAAATATCAAATAATCAAAACCTTAAACATCCAAATATCAAATAACCAACATCTAAGTTGTAATATTAGAGATATCATTAAAACTAATAAAATGATAAAAATTCAATATATAATGACAGTGATAACATACAAAAAACATAAAGTGACAAGTAATCAAAATATTAGAAAGTAACAACTAAAATGATCAATTTTTCGTGCTTCATAATTTATGCTTATGTTGTGAATGTTTATGTTTAGCGTATTTAAAAGTTTTAGAATTATGTATATTTTATAATTAAATTGACATTTGTGTAATTGTCTTTTAGTTTTTATAAACTAAATCACCTAATTAAAAAGCCTAATTTTTAAATATATATAGTATACTTGTGTATATAAAATAAAAATATATAAATAATTTAAATACGAATTTCAAATTGAATCGAATTAAAAATATGAAATTCGAAATTCCATTCGAAAGTCAATATTATATTACAAATCGAATCGAATTTGAATATGAAAATTCGAATCGAATTTCAACTTAGTGTTTTTCGAATTGAAATCGAATCGAATTTCGATTTTTTCGAGTCATATTCGAGAACTGAACAAAAGAATCAAATCCTATATATATGTCTATACATACTAGTCGGAAACTCGCGCGATGCAGCGGTGACTACCCATTTTCAAATTACTAACTATGACAACTTATTTTTAAATAATAGTCTTATATAGTCTTCAAATTTCAGTAAGATGAACAAACAAAGAATTAGATTAACTTATGAAAAGCTTACAAAGACATATAAAGACAAGAATCACTCTTTTTATACAAATACACATCTAGGCATACCATGACTATATCTTGAGGATCCACATGCCATAAAGACAACAAGTAAGCACACTAAAGATCAATTAGCATGTATTTAAAAAATACAATAATAAATGCTTGTCATGATGTGAGACAAACATTATGAATTTACTAACGTAATAGAGTCAATCTACTAAGGTATTGAGTAACGGCGTATGATAAAATCCGAAAAATAACAAATCTTTCTTTTCTAAAGCGTTTTGAAAAATTCCACATAATATCAATTTCTATATGATATCAAACTGAGATAGTTATCTTTCAGAAAACTCTAATGATTGACAAAATGTCTATGTTTTATTATTCTAAAGTTGAGAGAAAAGATAAAAAGTAACATAGAACGGATTTTTAATCCAAGATTAACTTCTTTATCAATTTAGGTATCATTAGATCTTGAATCTAGATTCTGATCGGCACATATATTATTTAAAAATCTCAAAGATAAATTAATTCTAGCATATGCATGTTAGAATTACATGATGGTCATCGCAAAGAAATGTGTTTATGTTTCCTCTAGCAACATAATGTTATAACAGATCTTGATCTTAATCCTTAAGATAAAAAAAATTGGAGTTAAATTTTAATCTAATAAACCATGCCCATAAAGTGTAATGTTCAATTTGCCATGCCCATAAAGTGTAATACTCAATTTGTTTCTTTGCCAAAACCTAGTGACCAGGATAAAATCAAGCATATCTATAGAAAGAGAAAATAAAAAAATGAGAGAAATATAAAGGGGGAAATAAAAGGCATGTATGTGACGTGTCATAAGCAAACGAACTTACACAAACGTTCAACAAGATAAACATAAAAAACACATCTACATCTATATCTATATCTATATCTAGAGTAAATTACTGATTATGTCCTTTAAAAATATAGCAATTTGCTGGTTTCGTCCTTTAAATTCAAAAATTACTAGGGATGTCCTTATTTTGAAAATTGTGCACTGATTATGTCCTTTGTCACTAACCCCATTAACTTATTCCGTTAAAAATCCCATGTGCCAGTCACATGAGGGTAAATTGGTCATTTCATCTCCTTCTTCTTCCTTACCTTAGGGTTTCCACCACCTGCCACCACCGGTTGTGGCGTCCGGCAACCACCACCATCACCAACACCATCATGTACAACCAAAAAACACAAAATCACGATACGGAAATCAAAACGAACTCAAAAAACATTGCAATTTAACCGTCATCTCCGTCGCATCCTCCGCCAAATCCTATCGGAATCGAAAACCCTACCTTCATCTCTGGTACAAACCCAAATCCACCAACGTAATCGTCTCCCTCGATCGTCCGGTCACTGATTCAGTCCTTCCTCCGGTGATCATCTTCCTCGACCGTCCGGTCACTGGTACGTTTTCGGCGACGATGATACGGTGTTTTTCACCGAGAATTTGGTTAGGGTTTTGTCGAAGTACCATCTGGAACATCCGGCGAATCTGGAACATCCTGTGAATCTAGAACATCCGGCGATGTTTGAGACGGTGGCGATGGATTTCGGTGAGAAGGAGAAGGTGATGAATGATTTGGATACGTTTTTGCAGAGGAAAGAGTATTAACGAAGAGTAGGAAAAGCGTGGAAGAGAGGCTACCTGTGATGAATGATGATATATGCTTGAATTTGGGAACATGGTGGTCTGATAATGGAGGTTTTCTTGGGGTTGGATAATGTTATAATGTGCTCCTGTGTTTGCAGGGAGGAAAAGAGTGTAATTTGACCGAAATACCCATCACGTGAATAGGGCGTGCGTTTTTTAACGGAACTTTTAACGGTGTTAGTGACAAAGGACTAAATCAGCGCAAAATTTTCAAAATAAGGACACTCCTAGTAATTTTTGAATTTAAAGGACGAAACCAACAAATTGCTATATTTTCAAAGGACATAATCAATAATTTACTCCTATATCTATATACTCTATAATAAAAGACTAAAAAATTTGTCACTTGTCACATTCTTACATCATTAATGCCACGTGTCACCTTCTTACACCACAATTGCCACTTGTCAAAACCTTATAATTCCACTTAATTCTCTCTCCTATTAAATAATTATATTTTCTCTCTTATTAAATAAATAATTATAAAACTAATAACTAACATATTATTTATATTATTATTATAAAGCACACTTTAAAAAAATTTTATAAAATACGAAATTCTCTAAAATCAAAACTTTTAAAGTAAGAAATATTTTATTTTCAAAAAACAAAATTTATGTAAAAAAACAAGTTATCTTAAAAAATGATTTTTTTAAAATAAAATATATTATAAAAGGATTTTTTTAAATAATGAGATTTTTATCATCCAATGACGTTTTTTAATTTAATATTTTATATTAAATCCGTGTAATACACGGGTTTATAATGTAGTGCAACATATACAAGTATTCTAAAAACATAATATTTCATTTATTTCACCCGTGTAACACACGGGATTTAACCTAGTAGGATAATAAAACAATCAAAAGTTCAATCTATTTACAGATCTTATATGAAAAGGTAACCATTATTCTTTCAGCATTCACAATTTCCTTTTGCCAATTCTTATAAAGAAAAAAAAAAAGTTTGTTACAAAAGCCTGAACACAAACAGAGCAACCAGGGTTACCCTCGAAATGAATAAACTACATGCAACGGGACTATACCATAAAAAAAAAATTAAAAAAAAAAAAAAAAAAAAAAAAAAAAAAAAAAAAACACTTCAGGTAAAAAAAGGATTACAAAAAACAACACAAATAGTGCGAGCAGTAAAAACTTAAGGTAAAAAGAATTACCTAAATTGTTTTTTCATACATAAAAAAGAAAATTGCTTAAACAGAGCTGCAAAAATAGTGAGAGCTTGAAAAGCACAATTAGCAAAATTTAAAAGCACATACGATTGTATACGCACAATTCTTAATCATCATTCCAAAAAAGAAACATACATAGATTGCACATAAGGAATTTGTTTCATGAGTTAGTCACTCAGTTAAGTGTCCTGATATCAAGGAACACCAAACTATATATGTAGGAACAAATAACTTTTTTTTATTTTCCCAAAGAACATATTTAACATGTGTGAATAAAAAAAAAAACAAAAGCTATTTTAGGTCAAGCAGACCCGTTTTGCCAATTTGAAAGCAAGTAAAAAAGATACATAAGAAACATGTGTGCTAAATGAATCCAAAGTCATGTAAGTAAAACACTATTTATCGCACCAGATGCAAATTTTGCTTTCCTTGCACTTGAACAGATCTCAGCAAAGAAGCGAAGTCATATCGGCTATAATCAGGACAGTGAAATGTTGCCTTCAATGCAAGGACCTGGACTAATGTTACTATCTTCTAATGCTCTCAAAGATTTGTAAAAAAGGCAAAAACGATCTGATGAGGATCGAACTCACAATGAACTCAATCACATAATGAAATCAATCAATAGACAAATTAGAACACTGATTAAGAACTAAAATGAAAGAGATTACATAAAATGAAGTAGATCCAGGGCTCAGCCCTTTCTCACTGTATTCACAGGAGACCAGCCATACTTGGCTATTTTCTAAACAAATCTCTTCTCTCCTTCACTCAACCTCCTCACCTCTATTTATAACCCACTAACACACACACACTTGATATTACTATTACTAAACTACCCTTATCTAGAACATCACATTACTACTACTATTAATGATATATTAAAGTAGCTATAATCTCTATCATTACTCCCCCCTTATTTAAAAGTCTTGTCCTCAAGACTTGGGAGTGAATCATTCGTCATGCCTTGCGTCTTGCCGTCAGGACATTTGTTAGCTGAACCATATCGATTACCCCAACGCAAACACATTCTTTTCTTCTTACGTCCTTTCCAATCCAAACGTGAAGGATATAGAACTCCGCGATCATGATGCAAAACATGTCCCCACTTGGTTGAATGATTTTCTGTAAGGTCTTGCAGCATAAGCGAATGCTCTTCGTGGATGAATTTCATCCATGATTCAACCTGGTTAGGAGAATTATCAGCTTCCAACAACAAACGTTCACCCTTCCCATTATCGAATTGATCATGTCCCAACAACAAACGTGGCTGAAAATCCCTCTCTGCTAGAAAGAAATTAAAAGTGGAGTTGGGTTGAGGCTGGCCCACTTCCGATAGCCCATCATTGAGCAAAAGCCCATATCCGATTGAATAGCTAAAAGGAGCAGGAGATACCGTACTGGAGACGCTCGCTACATTCTTGCCATCGACGACATCAGGTAGAGAATCGTGAATCGAATCCGATTGCTTAGAAGGAGTAGAAATCGCGAAGCCATGAAATCGTTGCAGTAGCTCTGATTGAAACTCTGGCCATGTAATGGACTCCCAGATTTGAGTAAGCGCCGTGAACCAGTGATGCGCTACCCCAATCATACGAAATTGAACTAAAGGAAGGCGTAATTCATCCGGAAAATGATTGCAATCGAAGTAGAGATTTGCTTATAGAGCCATCCCTGAGGATCAAATCCGTTGAACTCAGGTAATTGTACCTTCTTAACCGCCCCTGTAATGTCCGTCGGATCTGTATTCTCCCCAAAAGTGATGTTAGGCGATGAAAATAAACCACTGGAAACGCCCGAACCCGATCCAGACGGTCCATCTACCTTCTGTGTGTCATGGTGTTTCATCCAAGTGAACATGACTCGGCGGAATGCAACTGATGCCCTACGATCAACCTCTAAAACTTGCAGAGTGGCTTTGATTTCATTGACATCAGCTTGCAATTGATGAAGTTGTTGCTCCTGCACCTCCAGGCGAGCGTTGATAGCACGAATTTCCATGGAGACCGACCGCTCAAAGGAAGCTTGATTCACCTGATTGAGGAAAGGAACAGGGAAACGAGCTTAAGCAAATCGTGAATTGAATCAATTTCGTGTTGAAATTAAAATCATGAATTGAAGGATACGACAAAAATCAAATCGCAAACACGATGCGAGACCCGTACTGGTGAAATTGGAATCGAAGTGAATGAAATTGGAATTGACGGAAATTGAAGGCGACACCTGCGATTAAAGAAAAACTGAAATCGGAATTGGAAATAGACTAATTGAACCAAATCAGAAACAGAAAACTGAAATTGTAATTGAAGGAATCTGAAATTGACGGCTAATCATACGACAAAATTGAATCGGAAACGACGATGAGACCCAGTAGAGATAAAATCGGAAACAACGTTGAAGATGGGGAACGGCTGATGTCCGGCAAATCAAGGGCAGGTCGGACCATTGATGAGAATCGAACTCACAATGAACTCAATCACATAATGAAATCAATCAATAGACAAATTAGAACACTGATTAAGAACTAAAATGAAAGAGATTACATAAAATGAAGTAGATCCAGGGCTCAGCCCTTTCTCACTGTATTCACAGGAGACCAGCCATACTTGGCTATTTTCTAAACAAATCTCTTCTCTCCTTCACTCAACCTCCTCACCTCTATTTATAACCCACTAACACACACACACTTGATATTACTATTACTAAACTACCCTTATCTAGAACATCACATTACTACTACTATTAATGATATATTAAAGTAGCTATAATCTCTATCACGATCACACGTATAATCTTGTGATTCTATAAAAACAAAATTAATGTTATACCCAAGTAAAACAAATATAGAAATAAAAAATTGGAAGTTGTTTTATTTACCCTAAATACTTGAATATTTTCGTGTTTTTAAAAACTTATCATGAAATCTAGCATCTTGCTGGCTCGTTTTAGTTTAATCGAATGCCTATTAAAAAATAAATAAATATTTGTATGGATGCATGAGATCATAACATGAACCAGACCATGCCCAAACATGATCATGATCAAATTTTAAGTTATTAAAGTTTTGGATGTGCCATACAAAATACAAAATAATTTTATCCTCATACAGAACCAATCCATGACTTGAAGAAGCCCATTTTCAACACATCCAGAAACTTAAAAAACAAATAAAATTCACATAGTTAAGCAATCACGCGCTCATGAGAATTTGAATGGTTCTTTTTTGAGTAATGTGTACCCTACTTTGTTTTTGAAAGCTCTACTTGCACTTTAACATTTCTAATACACTTTCTCAAAAACACACTGCTCGCAATCAAAGCATTCTCAATCGTAAATGAACCTGATGGCAATTTAGGACGGATAAGCATGTAGAGAAATTACAGAAAACAAGAACACCGGATGAAATTGAAAGTCGTGGATCGCACTTTCAGATCAAACTATTTGGTGTTCACCCAAATATTTGATCGGATAAAATTCAATTTCGCTCAAGAACAAGTATGAAATTCGTTGTTTTTTGTGAATGAACCAGTCTGTGTTTTATCGATCAATTTCTGGGCGCAGGAGTTTGGAAACTGCCTCCAGGCAGTTTTCCAACTTTCGTTTTTCACAATTTCGTCACTAAAGTTGTAAAAACAATTTCGACCCCAGCCAAGGCTCTGCCCCTTGGACCCCGCTAACGACCCCCGCCAAGGGGGTGTTGCCCTCTTGGAACCCCCATTGAATTTATAAAATAGTAAACAAGCGTGCACCCCACACCCAACTTGTTTAATGATTTCATAATTCATATTGATCGATAAAATTAACCCCAATTACACTAAAATATCTAACAAAACATACATACTTGACAATCAATTTACGTTTTGTTTTCTTAAAGCTTCTTAGTCAAGAAAAGCTAAGGTAAGTTACATCGCAATTTAAGGCGTTAAATACTGCAAAATTAAAGAGGATTCAAGTTCTTTGACCTTTTCAAGACTCTTAATCTTGGCACATACTGGTTCTATTGAATGCGAGTCTAAAATCAAATTTGGCCAATGCAGATTCCAATGTCTCCGCAGTTTCTAATGTGTTTTCGCATGCACTCACTGCAAAGAAGCATCTTGCTCAAAGCCTAGCAACAACTGCATAAACAACAAATATGAGGAAAAAACCACATAAGTCTCAGTAAATAGTTTAATTTAACTCTCTTTATAACATAACCATCATGAGCCTTCAAGCTTTCATATGTTTCTTGAACAACAGTCAAATAACGAAAAAAGTCCATGCAAAGTCCTTAAGCCGTCTTGTAACTATTGCATTTATATCCATAGGGCTATCTTCAATCTGCTTAAGAAGCTTTGCATGTGTTTCCATTTCAACATCAACCTACAATTTGACCATTAAATTACCAGATTTTTTAACATCAGGCGCATGACAGAAAAAGAAATTTAACATAATTAATTAGTATAAATCTTCAAATAATAGATTTAGCAGGAAAAAGTAACCCCATCAAAGAAATTATAGAAGCACCTGAAACTGAATCAAACCCAATGTATGAAAAAAGAAACTATAGAATCACCTCCAGTCATCCCATGTACTCCATATGTGAAGCATTAAACAATCGACTCTGATCACAAAAATCATGGCACATATGTTTGCAGTTGTCACAATCGATTTATCAAACATGCTCAGCCACGAAAAACAAAAAGCTTTAAGAATAAATAAATAAATAAACAAAACATTATAATGGCTACCTCCTTGATTCCAGCACATAATAACCCTGTAACAACAAACACTAAAATGGCTGCACGAGATAACTATTTTTTAAAATAAATGACAACTCATGAGATTTGTATAATGTCAAATGAATGGACAAGATTAGGTTAAATGCAATGAGCAACTGCTTATCCACCAATTGTATATTCCAAAAACAAAGCCCAGCGATTATCCAAGCAAAACTATTACAAGATTTTAATATCAACATCCAAAAGTTTTGCACCAGATTTTGATCTTATGCAAGATAAGCATAAGCTCCTTGTTTTACCCCTTCACATACAGATTGGGCTTAACAAAAAAAATTAGTAAAATAAAACAAAGGAAAATCAACATGAAACATGAAACCAACAACATTGTTCATAAAAACAAGTTAATCAATGAACCAAAATACCATCAAGTTATTAAGAAAATCAAGCATTATGTGTTTGCTTTAGAACAAAATAACAATTTAAATAAATCATAAAACATAAGTGGTGAAATCGACAATGCTTACCTCAAAAAATAAGTTCATCATTTCTTGAGTTAAAGGTATTTACAATTTCGCAAATGGAAATTGGAAAAAAATAGCTATTTTAATACCTAAAAAATGTAATCAAAATTTCAATAGCATTTGCATAAATCCACTATCAAGATAATCAATCACATAATAAGATACATTTGTAACATTTGCATAAATCCAATATCAAAATTATCAATCACACATTTACACTAGATAATTTTAAAACCAGATTGAAAATTTTCTATAGAAAATCAATTTGAAAAAATGAAAACATACCTGGAAGTTTAAGGCCGCTAGACGTTGTCCTTCATATCCGTATCATTTTCGTTACCCAGTTTCTCTAGAGCTCATGACAGATTCAATTATCTTAGGCACTGGCCACAACCATCATCAAAAAATAAACCCTAGAAATGTATAGATGGGAGAATATCAGAACCAAGGAAGCGAAGAACATAGAGAGTTTAGATGAAGAGTAAAAAATCAATGGTTAGCATCCATGGGGAAGTAGATGACGACGACAATGTAAGGAATGGTAGTTCTAAGGGCACGTGAATCAGAGAGGCGGTGGTCTGTGATGTCTAACATCGCCTGAATCGGAGATGCACCTGAATTGAAGATCGAGAAGCCGCAGAAGCAATGTGGGAAGGAGCAGATCGAGAAGAGTGTTGCGGAGTGTGTGAATTTGGGAGGCATTTGAAATGAGTATAGGTTTTTGTTACGCTCATTTTTCAAATATTAGAACATGAAAGGAAGGCTTGTCCCTCAAGCTTAATATATCTACTTTCACTCACCAATATGCATTATATATAGTTATAAGATATAAGATACATACTTGTCGACTAAGTAATTTATATATATATTAAAAATCAAAGACGGTGGCCTCTCACGTAGTTACTATTCATCTTGGTGCAACTTCAGATGCTGCACGTACAACTCCATATGCAATTTATTTATATTATATCATTTCTTACTTCTTTCAAAGCTTTTGGTACAACTCATCTCTGCTCTTTCTATCCAGATGCCGCTCTCTCTCTCTACAGCTCTCTCTCTCTCTACAGTTATACACCAGCCATAAGCATACCACCACTCAACCATGGCTGCAGGCTGCTTCAGCCACCATCAACCTCACATCTGCCCTCCTTTTCTCCCCTACATCTCCTCACCACTGCCGTAGTATGCAAAGCGGTGGAGGTGTCGTCGCCGGCCATCACTAAATATCGACTCAATTGGGTACCGCTGGTCTGCCGAAAAGGTGAACGTTCGGCCTCCTCTCCGCCCCTACTAAAGATTGATGCAATTTGGCAACCTATAACGCATGATCCTTCTAGCTGTTGGTCTAACCTTCCTTATCTTACAAGCTTCACTTTTGGGTCTTCCCTTTCTTGCTGCTGCTCTTAGGAGCTAGATGTGAAAATCTTGTATGTATTCCTACCTTTGATCTTCCTGTGTTCCTTTCTACAATTCTCATCTTTATACACACAAAGTTATTAAATATGAACCTATGTATTGTTCTGTCTTCACTATTTCTCCAGTTTGAGCTCTAGCTTTTGCTTCCCTTTCTTGCTAGTGCTCTAAGAAGAATTCTATTTTGTTGTTATATAAGATTAGAGAAGTGGAAGTGGTTTTGGTTCTAAATTTAATCGACAGTCCAAATTTTTGGTTGGTCCCTTATAGTTAAACTTTTGAAGATTATACTACCAGTTTTATTTTGTTTTGATCTTTGACCGTGCTTCATTTTTGCTATGCTTAATTTTCATTTGGCTTTCTCTCAATTGAACGCTAATTTTCACATCTCATGTGACTAACATGTTTTTCTCTTTATTCCTTATTATTTATCATTTATTAGGTGAGAGGCAAAATACAAGTACCAATAAAGATTATCAACTTCATATCTGTGTTAGAATCCTGTAAAAACTAAACATGTTATCTTTTTAAAAAAATAATTTAGAGGATCTTAAATGGAAAATGTTGCTTGATTCGTAGGTACTTATGATTGTTATTAGTATTGGTTTCTTTGGTGCGAAATATTTATTCTCCTTTGCATCACCATATTTGCTAGCTGATCTTTTTCCTCAATGATTTGTGCTTCCTGTAGTCTTGGAAGAAAGGTAATATTTTGTACATGGCTTGCTGTCCATTTTATTAAATGTGTATTTTAACTTCTGTTATTACATCTGACTTTGAAATCTTTCATGTGTTGGTTAAGTACCCTTCGTACCTACCTATTTGGGAAATCAAGATTTATAGCTGACATAAGAGAGCGAACACATAAACTTAAATTGTGAGCATGAATAATTAAAGCTAGGGTACTGATTGCAGTAAGCTTCTTAGTCTTTACCACCCAACGACTTTAGGCAATTCAGGGCATTTTGGTACTTTACCTTTTTAATTGATTATCAAGAATTGACATAGGAAAGATGGGATGCCTATATTGTGTTGTGGGTTATACAATCAATCCTAGATTGTTTTTGTGATCCCAACAAAACTTTATTACAGAGAGCCAATGCTTAAAAGAACTAACTGTGATCTTAGAAGTGTATTAATCTATTGGAATTCAAAAGTTAAATTCACACACACACACACTAATTGAAATGTTAGTATGTTACCTTTGTTTTCACATACATGAAGGCACTGTCTCTTTGTTTGCAGCATTAATTTCAAGTAAAATTCTGAATGGAAGAAAAAAAATGATTTTGGTTCTAGATATGTGTTCATGTACTAACTTTGAAAGGGTGCATTTTTGTATCATCCATGCTCCACAAACTTGCAAACTCTCTTAAAACGAAAACAAAGTTGCTCTTATAATTTGTAGTGATGTATTGAAAGTTGTGCATAGTTCACATTCGCCTAAATGATAGAGATTATTGCTCACAACAACGGGTATTATAACATTTTATCTATTATTTCAATTCTGATCTTTTAAGCAGGCTTTGATAGTAACATGCCGTTTACGTGCATCAGTATAAACGAAACTAAATGTTTCATGTCAGTTTGGTGAACCCGGCGCAACTCGCGGGTCGTATATCCTAGTTCTTATTAAATTTCAACAAGTTAATATTAATAAGATTTAATGATCGGTTTCAATTTGGGCCGTAGGCATGGGCCTTGATTTTGATTTAATAATTGTTGGGCTTCAACCCACTCTTTTGTTTTTTGTTTTTTTTTTATTAAAAGCTTATATGGAACCAATGGAGGCATGGAGCATCTTATAGGGCTGTTCAAAAAGTCCGCGGCTCGAGGCTCGGCTCGAAGCTCGCTCGAAAAAGCCCGGCTCGAAAAAAGCTCGTTAAAAACGAGCCGAGCCGGTGCCAAGGTTGGCTCGGCTCGTAGCTCGGCTCGATTTTTAATTTATATATATATATATTAAATTATATACACACATATATTTTATTACACACATACATATATATTATACACAATATATATACAATATTTATACACATATTTATATAAATATACATATTATGTATAATATATATGTATGTATGTATATACATGTATAATATAAATGTATATATTAGATTTTATATATAATTATATATATACATATATATTGGATTTTATATATATTAGATTTAATATATTAGATTATATATATATATATATATAGGGGATGAAATTTTTGATAACCTTATCTTTTGCTACAACCCATTAACCATCATCTAATGATTACTTGAAAAAGGTAAGTGTGTAAGATCGTGCCACGTGTCAATTCCTTTGTCTTTAGTATGAAGGGCATTTAGGACATTTGTCATTTATGTAAAGTTTACCCCCTTTTTTTTAAACATTCATAACTTTTTTATACCATATTATATTTTAAAAAAAATTGCACCATTATACTCGTCTCATTTTTCTCTTTAATTTTGTTATAGTCTCGACTAGTTTTTTTTTTTATTTTTTTGATGTCATGTATTTACATCATTGTAACGAGCTTAACGATAGCAAATTAATTAGAAATTTTTTCTAACAATGGTAAATTACAGTAATTTAACTCAAAATGAAGTAATTTACAATGACATAATTTACGGTGACGTAATACATTATTTACAGTGATGTAATTTTCTCTTTAATTCCCGTTATAATGTTGGCTAGTTTTTTTAATTTTTTTTTCTCATTATCCATTATTAACATCGATATAACGAGCATAAATATAACACATTATTTTGAATTTTTTTCTAACAATGATAAATTACAGTGATGTGATATAACACATTATTTTATTTTTTCTCTAACAATGATAATTACAATGATAAATTACAATGATGTAATATAAAACATTATTTTTATTTTTTTTCTCTAACAATGATGATTATAGTGATGTAATTTATCATTGTTCGAAAAAATTTCAAACTAATTTGTTGTATTTAGGCTCGTTACAAATTAGAGATGAGCAAAAAGCCAAAAAAAACCGAACCGAAACCGAATTAACCGAACATGAACCAAATTAACCGAAAAAAACCGAAACCGAATTTTACGTCAATGTAAATTACATCACTGTAATTTATCATTTTTAAAAAAATTTCAAATAAATTTGTTATATTTAAGCTCGTTACAATGATGTAAATATAGGGCATCTAAAAAAAGTAAAAAAATTAGTCGAGACTATAACAGAATTAAAGAGAAAAATGAGACGAATATAATGGTGCAATTTTTTTTAAAAAATAATATATTATAAAAAAGTTATTAATGTTTAAAAAAGAGGGGGGAAAACTTATATAGGTAAAATGACTATGATGCCCTTTTTAATATTTTAATGAAATGCTTATGTGTAAGTTTATGATTGGTTGAAATGGGTTATGTAGTTGTAGCAAAATATGAGGGTTATTTTTTATACCTTGCCCTATATATATATAAAGTGGAGGAAAAAACACGGAAAAAGAAAACGAGCCAGTTCGTGAGATGGCTCGTAGCTCGAGGTTTTTACGAACCGAGCTAGAGCCAGGATTTTCGGCTCGAAAGAAATTTCGGCTCGGCTTGAGCTCGACTCGAAAATTCACGAGCCGAGCTGGAGCCAGGCCTGGCTCGGCTCGGCTCGACTCGATTACAGCCCTAGCATCTTAACAGTTGTTGGGCTTCAACATACGACCAAATTTTATATCTTATTAATTCTCTCCAGAATCTAATCCGTTCAATCGATAGGGGTTCCATCAAATCGTTTTGAGCTACTTTGTTGAATCTAACACGCCATGCATAACAATCTATGTATTATAATAAAACAATGTTTTGTTTTGCCACGTTGCCACGTGGCGTTCATTGACCTAGGGGTGTTCAGAATAACCGAAAACCGTTTAAAACCGTTATCCGAACCGTATCCGTAACCAAAAAAACCGAACCGAATTCTGAATTCGGTTTTCGGTTCGGTTATTAACCGTAACCGAATTCCGAATTCGGTTTTCGGTTTGGTTTTCAGTTAAACCTTTTTTTTGAATTATGTTTGTTCGGTTAACAGTTTAAACCGATTATTTAATTAAATATATTAATTTTTTTACATTTTATATACCATAAAATGAGAACCCTAGTTCTCATTTTCAAAATTTAATTCCCGATCGAGGCTCAGGCGGCGACCAAGACCATCAAGGCATCGAGTATCGACCGGCAGTTTCAGCTTCTCAACTCTTCTCTGGCGGCGACCGGCGGTCCGGCAGGCGGCAGTCGGCGGTCAGCAGTCTCTTCTCCTTCGGCCGCTTTCAGTTTCAGCCACTTTCTGTCTCTTCTCCTTCGGCGACCATCAAGCTTTCAGTTTCAGCCGCTTCTTCTCCTTCTTGAGTTCTCTGTGAGTTTGGTTTATCCTAGTTTGGTCGGCAGTCTCAGCCGCTCAGTTTCAGCCGCTTGTTGACTTGCTTCACAAGAAGGATAATAGAGAATTTGGTTTATCCTAGTGTGGTTAATTTATCTAATTTGTTTATAATTTGTTTGAAATTGTAAAAGGCTCCTTGGAAAGCAAGCAGGAGACAAATTTGGGGGAAAATAGAGAATTTGGTTGAATTTGATTGTATTCGGTTAAAACGGTTAAAATCGGTTTGTTCGGTTATAACCGAAAACCGAACCGTTTTGAATTCGATTGGAATTCGGTTCGGATAACCTTATAATGAATTCGGTTCGGTTCGGTTCGGTCAACAGATAGAATTTTTTTTTTCAAAAACCGAACAAACCGAATAAACCGTTAACTGAATCGATGAACGCCCCTACATTGAGCAACCTTATTCACACATTTTCCCGCCCACGATTTCCACCAAAAAAAGACACGCGGATCTAAGAAACCCATGGGCATATCCGATTACCCATGAGTATACCACACATTAACCCACTTCTGTTTACATCGCAGACTCCAAAAAAACCCTAGAACCTTCATCGCTTCATGAAACACTACAGAATCGAAGATATCGAAGATACCGAAGATGGAAGCTGATCGTGATTAACAACGGTATCATCTTACACGATTTTGAGCAAGATTGAAGATAATTTTTTTGTATATACAGGAACGGTTTCTTTTCCACTACGTTCTCGGTGAAAAAGGTATGAGATTGCTCAACAAAATGGATATAATCGAACTTATTTCATGCTATTGATTCATCGTATTTGTTTTTTTAAACACAATTGTGGTTGGCTTCGTAAATCCGCGTTTAATATGATCATTCATACAATATTTGTTTAATCTTCATTTTATTGATTTGTTTGAAACAAATTTATGGTTTAATCGAATCTGATGACAATATGATGAAAAACCCTAAATTTTTATATCAATTTTATGTTATGTTTCTGAAATTACAAAAAGTAGACCATATGATATCGGCTAATAGTACTTGCGATTATTGGTTTGTTGGTTTAAAATGTTGTTTTATGATTCACTTTTATACTTGTCAGAGAGTCATTAACCATTTTCTCAGATATATTTGTATTGACATAATTATGACTGCAACACAAATCAATAATCTTGCAATAAGGTCAACATTGCCCTCAGTTATCTTGAAAACATGAGTTAACAGAAGAGAATAATTGGTCAAATATGCACAAGTACATTGTGTAATAAAACATAAGTACAAAACTAAGAAAATATTATCAAGTGATGGATTTACCAGCAAAGCAGACAACGTAGATTTGCCACATCCACTGGTACCACAAAGTAACACCGTCACATATTCTCTTCTTTCCGGATTCTGTGATACAGAAGGCCAAAGGGATTAAATTACTGTAATCATCCCCAACAACATTCAAATACAACAAAAACACAATGTTAGAACAACAAAAATCTTAAAACAAGATCCTTAATAGAAGAAAAGAGGCAGTAACATGAAAAACAAAAAGATGACATCATAAACATATGCTTACAAGGTTTTCAAGTTGGATAGCATATTTGCATACATTAACTAAAAAAGATTAAATACCTGCAGGCTAAGATCAAATCAGCCCTCTGATTAGGACCAACATACTTATATTCAGCTAGAGCATCACAAACAACACCTATGAATCTTTTCCTTTTGACAATAACCGTTGTCAGTTTTTTATAGGATTCAAATGGTATGCTCCTTAGCTTATCATCATTCTTTAAACACAGTGTTGCTACTTACTGTTCTTTCCTTATCTGACTGAGTATTCTCTTTCTTCAAGAAATCTTTTCCAGTTTTAATCACACCCATATCAGCTAAAGTGCCCCCAAGCATTCTGTTCTTATAATTTCAAAAACCCTCTGGCTAATATGGTCAGATAAGCATGTTTTAGTTATTGTAGGTTGCATATAAACAGTTTTTTGGTCCAAATTAGTATCACAGTTTCAATGAAAATGCATGTATATGTGCATAATGTACAATCTCCAACTTTTAGGTTACAATTATTGACTTTTAACAACATTAGTGGTCAACAAAACGTCCTCTAAACCTTCAATTTCAATTCAATCTGAAGGGGAAAAAACAACAGCACCAGCAGCAAATTCCAACAAGAAAAAAAATTAACAGAGAAGTGAAGGAAAGGATCAAGATCAAGAATTTCATATTTCATTGGTTGCTGAAAATAAAGAGATGAAGGTAAAGATCAAGATCAAGATAGGATACAAAGGAGAAAAGGCTAATTATGTCTTTTACTTGAACACCAGAAAATGCAAGGCTTGTGGGAAGAAAGTTTACCCTGCAACCTTTTGTCATCTGATTGTATTAATAATCACAAATCTTGCCTCAAGTTTAGCCATTAGTCATTGAAAAGTGTAACATCACTGTACTTCAGGTTGTCCGTACATATGTACGATTATACTGTTACGACCTAATATATATTAGTTATTAATGATAATGAATTATTGGATGATATTATTGATAATTGGTATACATTGAGAATATATTATTATACGCGTAAACCATGGGAAATTTAGTTGTAACCCAACTAAACAGAACCAGAGAGTTTATCGCAGTTACATTGCAGATGATATGGATTATTGGTTTGGAATGGAAGGGGATTGGAGTTGGTTGTTGTATGGTTGCTAAACATATTCAATGACACATGGTCATGGTTTATCGAAATAGCGGTGGGACGGTGGATGGGGCGGTTGCGACTGACCACTACATATGCCCTATACATATGCATATTTCGGTCTATCATGGATGTGTCAGTGATATGGTTTAGTGGGATTTGGATTGGGAAGTTATAATATTTAAGATAATGAATTTATGTAAGTATAATTGGAATTTATTACGCAATGGTGAGGTTACGGTCATAACTTAAACGCGAATGTTATTTCAGAAATATTAACTTAATAATGCATTCGCGTGGATGACGATTCACACGAATATAATTATTAAGAATAATGTTCTGAAACGATATTTCATAAATCGTAAATCAAATCGAAATGCGATACGAGCATCGGATTCGCAAAGGTGACGATCTTACGAATACGTACGTGAGCAACGCGTTTCGACGAGATAACGAAATAATAATTTACGATATTAAATTAATAAATGAAATCTAAAAATATTTATTAGGAATCACAACCTTAAACAAAAACGAACGAATTAATTTATTTAAATAATTGATTTAATGAAAATAAACGGAGACATTTTATTTAAACGATTTTCTTTAAAATCATTTTATTACAACAAAACATAATTATTTAAAAGACTTGTGTTTTAAATATATTTTACGAGCAAAACCAAGCGTTTCCGTAATTGTGCTCGATAAAAACGAGACCGAGCACACGGGGGACGATACTCGATATAAGGGGGAAGATTTCTTTCTTCTTCCCCATAATTCACAAACCCTTTCTCTCTCTAAGTTCAAATTTGTCACCTACACCTCTCCCCAACTTCTCTCTAGCTTATCTTGCTCGATTCTTGACGGTTCCTCGAGATCTTGGCGCCTACACGACCGCGTGATCGAGGAGAACACAAACCCACGAAGAAATCTCGAGTTTGGCCAACGAATTCAGGTAAATCTAAAGTTTACTTTTCGTTTTTGCTACAAACTTAATGTGGTTGTGTTTTGAACATTTGATCGAGATTAGGGTTTTGTTTTATGTTAAACCGAGTTGTTGTGAATGAGGGAAGCCATAGATGGCTGCTGCTGGCGATGGGCATGGCTGCTGGATCGCGACCCACAGGTTGGCGAACCTGTGTATAATCGAACCTTGCCCAAGAAACCCTGGTGGCCGAACCTTAGTTCGTCCGAACCATCAGTGAGGTCACGAACCTTATGAACACATACACAGCCTCACGAACCCTCTGCACCACCCTTGGCCGGCGAACCCTAGCCGAACCAACTAGTTGTCACGAACCTAGGGTTTGCTCTTGACCTAGCCTAACCCTTCTTGGTCCAGCACCTTGGCCGAACCCTACTAACCAACCGAACTCCTCAAGGGCCGAACCTGGCCTGAAACGAACCTGCATGCAGCGAACCCTATGACTACATTTGGGACGAACCTTTGCTGCTACAAACCATGAGTCACGAACTTATTGGATTGCCGAACCTTATGCAACACCGAACCTACTACTTTTTTTCAGCCGAACCCTACCCTCTTTTGGGCCGAACCTTCGGACTTTAGTTCCTACTTGGGGGTAGCCGAACCTAATGGGAAATGGAGAAAGGTTTGCTGGTTCTAGGTTGGGTTAAGGGTTGTTAAAGCCTAAGCATATAAACTAAACGATGAGGGTGAACAAGGGATTACGGGAATAGAATAAACACATGCATGCTTGAATAAGTTAATAGTTGCCACCTTTTTATTAATGATATAAACTTTAAATAATGAAGTTTGATATATAATGTGAGATTCTTTTGGAATAACCTAAATATGATTTCACTAAACAAAAAGTGGATTGATAATTTAAATAATGATGGTGGAATTAGATAATCATGCATGTATTTAAGATGGTGTGAATAAATAAAGATAATAATATTTCCTTCTTAGTATACTTATCTGTGAGAAGTATACGTGTGAGTTCACAAATAACTATTAACAATAGATAATTGAAACTAACAAGTGTAACTCACATTTTATGATGATCATCGATAAGTCTTAGGCATTACAAGGTAACTTAGATTAAATACTAAGTTAAAAAGACATTAACAGATAAAAGTAAGCATTAAGATCACTAAATTAAGTAAATGTGTATACTTATGAATATGAAACACACTATAATTACAGATTGTTGATTGGCTTCTGATTTCATATACGCGAGCGCGCATCCTACTAAAACACTGATTGTAAGGACTCAGGTGAGTTCTCATAACCTCCTTTTTAAACTGTTTTGTTTTAAAACTCGGAGGTGAAACATGTATACCAATATCTATATTATTTTGATTCCACATGGATGACACTTGTTTAATTGTTATGATATTCATATTATTGGATGATCATAATTCCATGGGTCGTTGTTGTTGACTTCGGTCATATACAATGGTCGCATGTATTGTCACTATTCCGTGGGTTGTTGCTGATGGCTTCGGTCATTCGCGATAACTGCATGTATTGTCACTATTCCATGAGTTGTTGCTGATGACTTCGGTCATTCGCAATGATTGCATGTATTGTCACGTGGGTTGCTACAACTCCATGGATCATGTCTTTAACTTCTGTTAATCATATAGATTCCATGTATTGTCACTTATACTATTTGAGAATATTGATGATTGAGGTTGGTTGAATGATTATGTGATTGATTATCCATGACTTTCTATGATTCTTTGATAGATGTGATTGTATGTTGTGATTGTGTTGGATTATGTGTTGGATTATCTCGCATGTGCAAATGTGGATTTTCTCGGGGAAATTATTAACTTTCATAAACCTATTTATAAACTTTCATAAACTTTTTATAAACATTTTAAATACATAAAAACTTATGATTTCTCACCAACTACTTCGTAGTTGACACTTGATTTTCTACATGTTTCAGGAAATGAAGACAAGTAGGTTGAGGAGGATGATCTCTCATATTTTGGACAATCGTCACTTAGGTTCTTGGACTTAGCTAAATAACTGAAATTCTGAAGACTAGAATTTAGTTAGATAGCTAAATCTCTTTTGTATTTGATGTAACTAATTCATGATGAACATGCTTTTTGTGTAATTGATTTGGTTGATTAAATGATATGTGATGATTTAAATTAGATGCCTACGAGCTTATGAACAATCTACACATCCCTCGTGGCATCCCGACGTTTCCGCCATCGGTCGGGGTGTTACAAAAAGGTACCCTTAAAGGTATGATAATGGTTTTCTTCTCTATGATATGTATAATTTGATTTATAAAGAGCTTAAGTTAGTTTTTATTTAAATATACAAATGTTAGTTTCTATATTGATGAGAAAAGTGTTGGTAATCATCATGGATCTACTATGGTGTATGTATAATTTTTGGCTAACCACCATGAACACCAAAGACATTTATAGGGGAGGTAACATCACCGTTAGTAATTTGAGGTAATTCAGAAGGGACATTTTCATTGGATGTCTTTGAAATATATATGGTGTTTTGTAGTGTACCTGCACACACTTAAATATTTGGAGATTTTGTATACAAATTATGTTAAAGTAATTTTAAAACTATATCATTACAAAATTATTATGTTTAAAGGCATATGAATAAAATTTGGGTTTTCATAAATTTTTGATATTTTGGTTGTCATCTCACTGCCAGTTATTGGGTAGAATGTGCAATATTGATACATGTTTTTTTTTTGTCATATAGAAGGCCCATTAATTATAGTTGCATTCGGTTGTGATATTATATCTGTAATTTTGTTTCAAGCTTAATTAAATGATTAAATTCAAACCATGTATTCACTATAAAGGTTTAAGAGGAAATCATTAATTAGTGGGGTCCTTGGAAGGTCAGGGGGTTTTCCGGTGCGATTTCCTCCTGGGGTGGTGGTGGGGTCTCAACGAGGTCATGGTAACTAGACCTTGGTGAGGTGGCCTGAAAATCAGTGGTTCACATGTTGAGATCAAATGTCATTCAAAAAAAAAAATAAAGGTTTAAGAGGAAATCATTAATTAGTATGTTACTTTGTGTACCCCTTTCTTATACTTATTTCTTATATGATTTGACCCGAGGTGTAGTTTCATGAAGGTTTTATCAGTAACTACATGCCAAAATGGCCCTTTAACAAAGTGTATTCCAAATCAATGTAATTGATATATGACAACTTTAAGTGTGGAAGATAATATCAAAAGGATCTTTTGAAACTGAAGATTAATGGAGATTTGTCAATGCTCTTCAAAGTAGGTTTATTTCTTTATCATATATTTTAGTTCTATCTATGCCTTTTGAGTTCTTCTGACATTTTAAGCATTAACCCTTGAATTTTCATTATATAACAATTAAATTCGAAAAAGGGCTCTAATTTGAACTTCACTTCAGGATTTCAAAAAAGGTTGAGCCACCCTTGTGTCGAAGTAAATGAATTGAAGGATGAACATGTAACAGATCAATCAGATGGCCACACCAAATAAGGTATCATACCTCTTCATTTCTTCAGGGGCGGGGGTGCCCCCCCCCCCCCGTTTTTCTGGCCAGAAGCCCCGATATAGTAGTTTTCGGTCGAGAAATTTTATATGTATTGAGTCCGGCCCCTTCGGTTTTTCTTACAAAAATTCTTAGGGCCCCCTTTGGATTTTAAAAAATAATAAACTTGAAACCTTTAAAGGTTCACAGTGTCGGTTGTTATCTCGTTTTTTCCCGATATTACATTTAAACATTAATATACTTGTGGTGGGCCTGAAATTTAATTGGGCCACTAATAAAACCTCATTCTTATCAAAAGTTCAAGTCAGAAGAAACCCATTTCCTAGATTTCTAATCTTATCGAATTGCAGAGAGCGGGTAGCAGAAGGGAAATAGGGTTTTGAAATTCCAAATTCATAATTCAAGAGTGGCGAGCGCTCAGCTTCTGCCTTCAATAATCAGTGAATCAACCAACCACGAGACCCATGACTCCACGAGTGGCGAGCGGTCGAGCGCTCAGCTTCTGCCTTCAATGATTTTACCTTTATTTTCTTATATGATTCTCATACATTTTATTTGTATATGGAACTAATTTATGATTTTAAACATTACTATCCCAGTTAAGTGTGACTAACCACCATGAAGACCAATGATACATTGACGGAGGAGGTAACATCATTGTTTGTAAGTTGAGCTTTTTGTCAAATAGTATGCATTGTTCATGTTTTTTTTTCATGGTGTTTGTAGTTTTGGTTATAAAACAATCATCATATATCAGAATGAGATGAAGTGACTCTAGAATATCTTAAGGGTATCAAGTAGTGCAGAATACATAATTCGAAGGGTTTCAAGCTTGAATTTTTATTTTATATTATTTTTTTGATATTAATCAATATTTTAAAATTCAGTTTTTGATCAAAGTATTTTCGCTTGATTTTTTTTATTTCACACGTTTTAATGTAATTAGACATAAACACTTTTAATCTCATGTTATGCTTGGTACTTTACAACGCATACATTAAATGGCAGTAAAATGCTTGAAATAATATATACTAAAGAAGAATCCGAAATAAGGATCAAAGAATGCTAAACCTATCACTAAGATCAAAATTTGTGAAAGTTTCTCCAACTTTTAATGTTCCACAAGAACCCTGATGAGGAGGTTGATATTGATGAATAGGGTTGTTTTTTTCTTTGTGGGCACAAGTTGAGGCATTTAAATGATAGTTTTAATTATGAAAACTATTATTGACAAAGGGAACAGGATTATCTTTTTATGACCTACTTATTTTCATATTTTTATTCTTTCTAAATTTTCTTTCAGGATCATACTATAGGTTCATTTCTGTTCTAATGAGACTTGTCGGATGATGAGTATCTTCGTTTAATTAATTAAATGTGGCCATTTTAATTAAATGTACTAGCATACAAATACATTAATTTTAACTATTTTTCTTCATACATAAACAATTTAGATGAAATTACCCAATTTTTTGAATGGTCTTTATACTCACATGATGTTTTGTATTACCTGAAAATTTCACTGAAGAATCATAAATTACTGTTAAAGGTTAGGTGTTTTTATTAATGTTACTAAGAAACATTGACAAACAAAATGGTTTGTTTAATGACATTGGGCAACAAATCATATCTCTTGGTAAACATGTTATAGACGCTGAAATAATATCTGAAGGTAACATTGGTGCTCGCATATTTATTTCAAGAATTAATAAAATACCTTTAGACAAGAAAATTTATTTCGAGTTCTAGAGGAGACAATTTTCAGTTTTGGTAAGTAATGCTATGATGATATGTAAGATCCAATTACTCTAAGAGTTGGTTTCTATTTAAAATAACCGTTTTCAATCATGGACAATTTATGTGACACTATCAAGATTGAAGAATAGAAATGTAATAAAATTACAAAATATTAGATGGAGAAGTAAAAGTTAACAAATAAAACATCTAATGTTGGCCACACAGAAATATTTATAGATTTTTGATTTACTTATAAGTTTTATACCATCATTGTAATTTAACGTTGTGCTTATTTTGTATAAGTTTTATATCATCATTACACATGTCAATTATGCATGGCACTTTCAAGAGTAAAAAACAAAGATAAAGTGAAAATATTAATATTATATACAGATGGTAAACGTACAAAAATATGTCAAATGTTGTTTATAAGTGAATTTTTAGAAACTTGTAATACATTTATATCTTTGCATGCAATTTATGTTTATAACGTATGAAATGTTTATCATGTTTTTTTGTATGATATGTAACAATATTTAAAACAAAATTTGTATACTATATGATTAATTACATCTTTTCCCTTACTCCACCCGTGTATCACACGGGTTACAACCTAGTGTTAGATTATATAATAAGATAATTAACCAAGGGCTTCTAGCCTAATGGTTACCCTTTTGACTTTCCTGTGGGAGGTCATGGGTTCAAATCCCTCTCAAGGCGAAATAGGGGTCCTTGGGAGGTCGGGGTTTTCCGTTGCGGTTTCATCCTAGGGTGGTGGTGGTGGGGTCTCAACGGAGGTTATAGTAACTAGACCTTGGTGACGTGGCCTGAAAATCAGTGGTTCACACGTTGAGATCAAATGCTGTTCAAAAAAAAATATAACAAGATAATTATGTTATATTTTAAACACTAATTTTTCAGAATTTGTTTCTTTAAATATTTCGTTTTGTAAAACTATTTTTAAAAATTCTATAATTTATAATAATTTTTTTTTCTAAAAAGTGTTTTTAAACATTAAAATATTTTTAATGTATTAAAAAGTATTATTTTTAATTTAAAAATGTGTGAAAAATATATTTAATATAGAATATATATTTCTTAGGAGAGAGATGCGGGAAAAAAACATCAATGTGCTCTATGAATGCGTCAAGTATCTCTAGAAAACCTTTATTTATTAGTTAAGTAAGATAAGATTAAGAATTACTTATGTTTAATGGGCTAGCAGTGTAACTTTTTCTTATCACCTCTAATCTAAAAGGAAGAACCTCTATCATATGAGCAACTCTTATATTTTGATGGTTTATTTATTTTGTAGTAGGTAGACATACACAACTAGTTAACCGATCAAAAACTGGTTTTGGTTTAACCGAACTAGTCGATTAGGGTTTACATGAATTTCCAGAAATCGGTTTGGGTAATAGCCAAATTTTGCCTATATTCTCTAATTGAGCAAACCAAACCGGTCCAAAAAACAACTTATTTTGCATTCTTCTGTTAAAAAAATTAATAAATAATGAAGAGAATAATTAAAACTCAACAAAAACAAAAATATAAATGTTTTTATTTTTCATCTATAAACTAATTGGTTGAAAATGTATTTGACGTTCAAATCGGGCAACATGACTATTGTTACGTATCTATTCATCCATGTTCATTAAAAAGTGATAATATCATTCCTTTCTTAAATTATGTGATGCATATCGTCTCTAAATTAGTGAATGTTTCGCACATTCCATTGCATCCAAGTGGTCTTTCAAACAAAACATATTTCTAATGCCGATGGAGTGAGTCTCGTCCTTAGAATGAACACAACATTGTCATTAAGAAAAAAAGATTTTCAACTTAGTAAACCATGTGCCATAGTGTGATAGTGGTTAGAATGGAAATTAGGATTTCTCTTCTTAAAACCAGGACAAAGTATTAAAGTTTTCAAATTTCTTTAGATTTATACCGTAAATTCAATCCGTTCTCATGTGTCTCTCAAGTTAGCTACTTGTACTAGTACCTTAAGCCTGTTTAGTAACATTTTTGCATAAACTATTAACAAATCATAGTTAACTTCTTTGTTTCTACTCAAACTATTAGAAGCATCATACTTTATTTGTTTCACATTTGATGATGAACCATATATATATAACTAACCAGGTTAGCACCCCGTGTATTACACGGGCTGAATGATAAAAATATAATAAATAATCATTAATAAAAATTTAGATAATATCAGATTTTTTAATATAAAATATGGCTAAAATTTTGTATAATATAATAATTTAAGTAATAAAATAATTATATTATTTCTTTAAACAATAACTTTTTTCAAAGATTGTTTCTTAATTTTTTTAAATACTATTTTTAAAAATTGTGTACTTTAAAATAAGATGGATATTTATAATGTGTTTTTTTAATATTAATATATATTTTTAGTGTATTATAAAATATGTTAGTTTAAAAATGTAAAACAAAGTATTTTATATTTAATATTATAATTATTTGATATAAGGTGTATTTAATAGGAGAGAGAGGTGAGAAATCAAAGATTATGTGCTCTATAATCATGCCATGTGTCCCTCAAAACGTTGATTTATTAGAATAGATAGATGCTCAAACATACTTTAGAAGCATATGTTAAACTTTTTTTTTTGTATTTGTAACAGTATTTGGGTCATTTAAACAAACAAAAAAAAATCTTTCATCAATTAAAGTTTTAACACTGACACCATTAAACATGGGTTCAATGCCATGACACAAGTAAAAATGGTCAACATTCTTGAAAATATTCTAAAACTTTTAATTTCATTAAAAGTAAAATTATTGAATATATATCACCTTATGATTCATATTCTTTTATTATTCTAGACATAATAAGTAATTGTTGAAATACCCAAAAAATGTGAGATAATAGACCTTTAATAAAATACTAGTGTTTCCAAGAACTTAAACCGTCAATTGCGTCCTAACATAGGTTTGAAAAACTCTTAGCTCTATGCCTTTCAATTAAATTTTCATGAAAAAATTGCAAAATTTATCTTTGTCGTATAGCATTATCAAATATATGTCAAGTTGAATTCCACCTTGTAGGTACGTCATAATACAGGCCTATAAAGGTGACATTTTTGTATCCGAACAAAATTTTTGATAAATCGTGTATCTTTTACTAGTTAAAGGTAATATTTTAACCTCTGTTTAAAATTTTCTTTTAAGTGGTTCATTTAATTGACTACTAAGTTCATGTTGCATAATCAAATTAATGATATGTGCACTATAGAAAAAATATGTCCTAGCATATTAGTTGACATTTTATTTTTAATTAACCAAGTTAGCATTATTTGAAGCACTATAAATTATGTATTTTTTGTCTTACAAATTAAAATTTTGAATAACATCATCTAACATGAAAAAAAAATTCATCCGTTTATAGATACAAAAACATTTCGACTGCAAGAGTACATTTCATCATTTGCTATGTATTGGAATCATTCCGATACATAATTACACAAAGATACAATTATGACAAACCATGTGGTGCTGGGTAAATATTCATTGCTAACTTGACATCAATTTTAAAACTTATAATCTAATATTAATTCTTTTTTAGCTTGTCGTTGTAGCTTTGAGTGTTACAATGGATGGTTCAATGGAGGAAAAATCAACACTAACAGAGCTTTGAGCTCTTCTTAAGCATGTTATTTAAAATTTTAAAGAATTTTTTCAAATTTTAGTTACTTTTGTATTTGTTAATTGTTAATAACCATATCAATATAATATAATGTGTACTTTAACTATGGTATGTTAAGTTTTATAACACAAGGGTCTAAACATTTTGTAAATCACACTTAAAGTTCTTAAAATATCATATGAGTGTTTCAATTTCATCTTAAGAATCACATAGCAAAATAATATTCACAAAAAAACATCAAGCTAATGTGTTTGTAACCTAGTTCATAGATAATACAAAAAAAAAAAGAAAAGAAATTGAGAATCAACGACTTAAGTGTACTCGTAACTTAATTGGTCAAACATTTAATACATTTTTTTTTGAAATAGTTGATTATTTTCATAAAGAGCACTTTTTAAATCAAGCAACACAACATATGCTTCTAACTCTTCATCTCAACTTTTAAAACATAACATATTACTAAAATCATGCCTATAATAGCTTATATCAATCATATGTGTGCATCGGTTTGAAAAAAAGGACTAGATGTCAGTCAATACGTCAATGTGGGGCTAGCCCACTTGGTAGAGGCATTGCCTCTTAGAAAGGAGGTATTGGGTTCAAATCCAAGCAAGGGGAAAATTGGGTGTAATTTAGGAGTAGGAGTAGGATAGTATTGCCGTTCAAAAAAAAAAAGATGTCAGTCAATACAGTGATGAATGTGTCTACTAGTTGAAATGACCAAATGAGGGACGTTAAAACTACATTTAACGACCAAAGAGGCATTGCCTCAATGGTACCCTAAGATTCTTCCAAATGAGAGGTCTTGGGTTTAAATCCCTCCCGCAGCAAAAAAGGGGTCTGAGGGGGTTTTCCCAGTGGGGTTTCTTCCTGGGGTGGTTGTGGTGGCTCATGGGAGGTTCAGGTAACTAGACCTTGGTGACATGGCCTGGAAACAGTGGGTTCACACGATTGAGACCTTCGTCGTTCAAAAAAAACTACATTTAACGATGTTTCTCCTTCTGTGAGCTTCAGGATTAGCGCTTTCACGGTGGATCAGGTTGTTATAAAAGTTGCTTCATGTAAAGTGACCAAACAAAAGAAAGTGGATCGTGACAACCAACACATGTTCATACTCTTTGAATCTGATATTTTTGATTACTTGTGCATAAGGCTGTTGAACTACTTTATCAAATCTAACTAAACTTGTTCTTGTTATGACTCCAAGATCTATAAATACATATATTTAAAGACTTAGTTAGATGGTTGACGATGTAGCTTATTTTAATGACCTCTCTTCTAATTTTTTTAAAAAAAAACTTTTATTTCTCTTGACTTCTTTATGAAAGGTCTTGGGCTTGAATCCGGGCTGAAAGCCAGAAACTTATTTGCTGAGGTAAGGTCATGGGTTTACCCTAATTGTGGGTTCCTCCTACGATGGGCTCTAGCCAGTGACGGATCCAGGATTTTTTTTCAAATGATGTCACTATATTCTAATGTTCTAGTTTTATAGTACCAAACATAAAATTTTCGGGTCGGTTTTACCATTCGGGTCAGGTAATGCTCATTGTACTATAATAAAAAAGATACATTAAAAATTATGAATAGAAATTAAAAAAACACATTATATAAATTCGATAGTTTTTACACTAAAAAAACTACTTATAGTTGTTTCCTATAAGTTTCACCTTTTGATAACATAGCATTACAAGTATTTACAACTTCTATGAAAACTTGTTGGAATAGCATTACAAGTATAACAAATGCAATAATCATTCAGGTATCTATCTCCTATTACGTAGTTTTGTTTTCACATGTTTTATTGAGGAAAAATTCTTCCAAAACTAGCAATTGCAACCGATGTTGTCACTAGTCCAAAAACCGATGTTGTCACTTGAAAATACCTTTCATAAATGTCCATATAAACCGAAAAATCATTGTTGGTCCCAGGACAACATACATCCACACATACATCCGCCCATGGCTCTAGCGTACGCCCCAAAGCGTCAAATCCAAGGGGATGGTTCAAATCCCGTCTTAGGTGTCGTCGTACGAGGCTGTTCAAAAAAATTTTGAACTAGTCTTATGTTTCCATTCAACTAGAGAGATGGTTTATTTATTTTATGGCTAGTAACGAGCGATGGTTTATTTATTTTATAGCTGGTAGCAAGTGGGCTAAGTAACTGGGATTTTGAACTTGTTGTTGGGCTTATGACGTGCAGTTGGGTTGAAACTTGAAAGTCATATGTACCCGGGCTGGTGGTCGTCTATTAACCCATCTGGACCCATTTTCTCTCTAAATAACACGCGGTTTATATTAACCCGTTACAACCCGTTTAAGAAGTGGGTCGTTTTATAATATGAGTTCTTCGTAGTTGCATTCTCACGTTAGAGTTTTCATCTGGAGCAGATCCCTGCACCTTCGTTCGCATATTAGGGTTTCAAAGTTTTTATGATTTGTTCATAGTTTTGTTGACAGATAATCACCGGATCATTAACGGCGGCGAAGCATGGTCGCACCGGCATCGTTTTAGCAATCATTTAATCGGTAATTCTTTCAGATATTTTATTGCTACTGTGTTTCAATTTCTTTTGTGTATGAATGTGATATGTTTCTTTTATTGTTCAGATATTGATTTGTTTCTGTAACTTGCTACTGTTTTTGAACTCTTTGTTTTTGATTGGTTACCAAATGTTACGGTTTATGATTGGTGCAGCATGTTGGCCTTTGTTTCTTTAAAAATCGATAGATGATGATGATGATGGGAGAGAGGTGAAACCCCCGGTAGGAACAAAGGGAATTATTTATTTTAGGGTTTACCTTTTTTTCTCAAACTTAGTTGGTGGTGTTACAAAGAGTTTTTCTATCAGTTCCCCATCAAGAAATTTAGCCATAGAGAGCCAATTTTCTTTTGCTACAATTGCTAGAAGTAGAAGGTTTTGATTCTTATTTTCATCAGATTATTTGTTTTGAAGGTGTTTACTATTATGAATTTGTTGATTTAAATGTGTTTTTTAGACTTTAATTTTATCATAGCATGTGGTTGTGAACTTGTTTAATTTTATCAAACTGCTGATTTAATTTAGCACAGAAAGTACAGAAGTGTAAAATAGTCATTCTTTATATTTGTTCAGAGGTCCAACCAAACAACATTATTGATTCCGCACTTAACTGGTTCAGAGCCTCTTATTCGTTCAGACCTCTTACTGGTTCAGCACTTAATGATACAGATTTTACCAAACAGCCCCTAACTCTCAAATTCTCCTTCGATTTCAGAGAACGTTGATCGGTGTTCTAAATTTTGTAGACATGGTATGTTTAATTTCTGTCTCGTATTTCGATTCTTAATTTACTCGATTCAAAGATGATTGAAGAATCATAACAACGATTATGAATATCATTACCGCGAGATTATTATTATTTTTTTATTTTCAAAACGATTAGCACATGATTATTAACTGTAGATTATGTTTAAGTGGTAATACATGATCAAATTAGAATCCTAGATGCGCTTTAACAGGCTGAATTTCTTGAAGCAACCGATTTCATCAAATTTTACTGTGGCAGCTAAATTTCTTCAAACATCTTTTACCGGTTTATAGTTTAGATCGAATAATCTAAACAACACAGCTTCTGAATGAAGGAATGCATTTTTAAGAATCTGTTGTAGTTCTTTATAAGGATGCGATTCTCTTATAGGTCATTTGAGATTGAACTTTGACTCATCAATCAACTAACTTTGATCTTCGTTTTATAATTATTTACATTTATTTATTTGATTTTACAATCTTATGAAAGGAACTTTTTTAAAGTAATATGTGCTTCAGAAGCATAAACATGTATTGATTAGGGGCACTGTTATCATATTTAAGGGCGGTAATTCTTTGGAATTGAAAGTGACATGCTTTGATTTGAAAGTGCCTTTTGCTACTTAAATTGGTTATGCATTAAAGTTATCAGTTATTGCATATTATTTACTGAACATAGGTTCCCTATAGGCTAGAACTGCAAAATATCGTACAGTGTTTATGAAATGCATAACCTGTAGTGCCTTTTCTGTTCATTCTTGGTTCCATGGGTTACAAGCAGTACTGTTGAGTGTCTCCAATATCACAATCATAAGTTAATGCTTTAAATTCGTAAATGAACCTGAAAATATGTTAATGTTTATATAATTTCATTTTTCTCTTTAAGAAGCTTAAAGTTTCAAGGATAACTTATAAAAAATCGCAACTATTTGTAACTAAAATTGTGGTTTCCTATAGATGGAAGAATAATACACTTTGTATTGAGTCCTGTAATGTTTTTTTTGAATAATGATATAAACTTCTTTTTGCAGGCTGCTAAAATTCTTGCAAATTTGATTGTAATGGGCTCTGGAATCTTGATTAGGGGAATGGTCCAAGCATATCGGCAAGCCCTTCAAAGTAAGCTTCTGATACTATGCTTTATTTACTGCCAACATATGTAATAGTTTCTAACTCTGTATTCCACCTGAGAACAAAATACAAAAACCAAAAGCTACACTAACATAATCGGAAGGTATGAAGGGATAACAAAGACAGCCAAAAACTTAAAGGTGGGAGTCGTTTGGTTGTCGATGATATAGAAGTAAGGTAGGAGACTGGTTTATTGAGAAGTTTGTCAAGGAGTATGTTCAAAATACTTGTGACGGTGGTTAGGGATTTTGATGCCAAAAGGTTGGTGGGACGGAAGAGTAGGCAAGGAGTGTTCGGTTGACATTATACATAGAGCAGATTTTCCTTTCGGATTTTCTGTATTGAGACGAAGTATGAGGGCAAGAATAAAAAATTGCATGCCATTATGTCCACAAAAATTATGGAAAGTGTTATTGTTGTATTCCTGTCAGTTGTTACATTGAAAAGTTTTGATGTTAGCATTGAATTGTGTTTTGGATCTATTTACCTCCCTGGTTTGTCATGTGAGATGTAGCTCCGCTATCCATATGCCAATTTTGACCACGTGGGTTCAAAGCCATGGCCTGAAACGCTTGGTCCGAGTTTGTTGGGTAGGGCCACTAGACTGTGTGGGCCTGAGGTGGTTTTAAGCTGAGTAAAACCCGGCCTAGTGTTGGAGAAGGTTGTTGTGCAGATTGCAATGACCATTGGTTGGATATGGACAAGGAGGCGGAGTCCATGGAGAAACGGGATAGGGAGACGTTCATAGGTTATGCCATTGATATGTGTTCTGCCAGTGCTGGGAGTTCACGAATGTGGATGGTAGCTAGCCCTTGGTTGTGGGGAATTGGTTTCTGCTTTTACCATGGCCGCAACCTTGGTTGGGCTGATGATTATTTAAGTAGATTGGGAGTGGGAATGGCAGCTAAGTCCTGGGTAGACCGCAGTGCTGGTTGTTTGGAGGTCTGTTCACTAGTTGCAGCAAAGCATGTTTGGTTTGTGTGCTTGAAATGCCTAACATGACAGACTTTGCTTCTGGCTTGCTTTTGATCATTCTCTTTACTGCTGAGGCAATTAATATTCTGTTTTAAGAGTAATTATTAGTTATTACAATGCTGTACATTTGTTTGGCTCGTCTGTATGACTTAAAACAAAGCATCAATTCCTTTTTCTTTTAAATCTTAGTATTTTCTTAGCCGTTAGATCACATAATCTATGGTGGGTATTTCTGGATTGGATTTTCATGTTAGGTACTTATGCATAAAAATGATACAAACAAACAAATGTACTATGTAAAATCCCACTCTGCACCAAAAATGATAATTTTTCTAATTTGCCAGCACATATACTAGTGCTTTTACTTGGTGGAAAGGCAAGCTTGTAGTTTATAATATCAACTAATGACCAGTATTCATCTCAGATATTTATGGAACTATGTTCGCATTTTTTTTTTACTTTGATTATCATGCTACTAATAAAAATTACAGATGCCTCAAAGTCAGGTGTTGCTCAAGAAACAATACAGAATGCGGTGCGTAGAGGAAGCAAAGTCATGACTGAACAAGAGGCTCGGCAAATTCTTGGTGTCACTGAGCAGTCATCATGGGAAGAAATTGCACAGGCAAGTATTATTCTTATTATATTTATATTTTTACCAGCTGTTGATCAGAAAATAATTGGAAGGCTAGTACATCTTTTACTCCTAGTCCTAGTTGTAGTCTTAACCCCGATGTGCATTATGACTCAAGTATAGAGGTACTACATGGGTATGTAGGTAGGCAATGAGTCAAAGATATTGATTATTTGAACGGGCATAAATGGATTTGGGCCAGACGTTGGTTGAGTTGATCTGAACCTTTTTTTTTTGTTCAGTATATTTATTAGTATTTCTAATTGAAACCAGTGTGTAGATTGAGATTACAAAACATGTATTAATACAACTTTAGTAATTTGATGAATAATGATTTAGAAGGTCATGCATAGATTTGTTCGACCCATTTGACTAGTCCCATTTTAGCTATTTTCTTTTAACTTTACTTGTTTTACTCATTAGAGAAAAATCCTGACCTGAATTGACCCGTTTGAAATTGCCACCTTATATAAGAACGGTATGTAGTAAAAACCAACAGGCGACAAGAATGACCTCATATTTTTAAATTATTGTTTTATAAGAACAAGCTCACATATTCGTCTAATTTTTTACAGAAATACGATAATCTTTTTGAGCGGAATGCAACAAATGGCAGTTTTTATTTGCAATCAAAGGTTCACAGGGCTAAGGAATGCTTGGAGGCGGTTTATAATGATAAAAATCAGACTGTTGATCCTTCGGTTTGACTTTGACATTTTTTTTACCAGATGGCTTTTAAAAGATTTGTATATTTATAGTCTGATAGATGCCGAGAAGTTGAATTTTTGTATTACGGTGTAATGTGACTAGTGAACTGACTACAATGATACGGGTGTGAATAATTTCACATTCTTGATGATTTTTACTTTTGTTTTAATAACTAAAACTAATTGTAAGTTGTAAAAATCCGAAATTATCAATTACGTATGTATCAATCATAATGAATCAGGCCATAAATTTTATCCGTTTAGTTTTAATTAGCAACCACCGAGTGTTACATCTAAGAACATGTATAAATTTTAACGGTTCGGTTTGGTTTGGTTTGATTTGAGCGGGTTTATGTTAGTTTCGCAGGTCTATACCGTGAACAATTTACTGTTTTAATGGATTTATAGGTTAATCTATTTATTAAAAAAAACAAAGTAATATATGTTTAACTTAAACATAAACTTGATTAAGTATTTTATATTAACATTTACAAGATTCAAAAAATGACATTCATGCTTTTAGTTTAAATGTTATTACTTCATATATTGATTGTTTGGTTGTCAAGTAATAATTTTACCTTTTGCGCGTTGACATCGAATCATATAGTAACTAAAATTTATTCTATCAAATGAAAAATTATTATATTTGATCTAACTTGTTTCATAACAAAAATGAAGTTGAATTGTAGACCAACTAAAATAAACGTAAAATAAACACAAAACATGGTATATTTGACTTTACTTGTTTCTTAAAAAAATTACATCACAAAACATAAACATGTTACATTTGACTCAACTTGTTTCTTAAAAAAATTACACTAAAAGGTAGATCAACTTGAATTTATACCAATACATAAATAAAAAAATAAGCATGCAATTTTTTTTTAAGCTAAGGAATGAAAGAGGTAAACCAGAAATTTTAAACTCGGAGAAGTGAAAATAACATTCTATAAAGTTCAGGATGTAAAAATGTAACCTTAAAAGTAGAGAAATGGGCAATTAAGGAATGAAAGGAATTAATTTAAAACTTTAGAAATATTTAAAATGACCTTGTTATGGTTGAACTCTAATTTTATTATAGTTTTTCCCCCTCTCAATCACAGTAGTTAAGTTCTCAATCTCACATTTGTTGCGGGTTTTGAATAAGAACCTTATTATTAATGAAATTCTCAATCTCACATCGTTGGCTATAAGAAAACTTGATTGATACTTGACTTATAAAAGGTGAAACATAGAAAGCATATTCTTTTAAAAGCTTTTAGCCCGTGTGCTAAAAAAATCTAAATGGTCTTTTAGCCTATTTGTGGAATAAATTTAAAAAAGTTAGCCTAGCTAAAACTTTCGGTTAATAACCGATAATTAAAACCATAATTGATGGTTAATCTTAATCAAGTCATGCATAATTGGTTATGGTTATGTATATAGATTTAGCATTAACTGCAATTGACCATAATTACACTGAACCACACCATGCTCAACTAGAGGTGCACAAATTAGGTTTTTTTTTAAACCGTTTGCGGTCAACAAAGTCAAGATCCAGTTCAGGGTTATGACTAGTTCCGGTTCGGGTTTTGACCAAGTACAGGTGGAACTAGTTCCGGTTTTTCTGGTTTTAATTTGTCTGAAAAACCGGACCCGTTTGTACCCATCGGTTCCGGTTCTTTTTTTTTTACCAACCTCTATGCTCAACATGTGAAGTGGTTTGTACTTTGAATTTTGTAGAAGAAGCCCATGTTTAACCCATATCGTATTCATCTTTGTTTGTACTTTGGATTTTGCATGAAAAACTCATGTTCAACCCAGTAATCCATATCTAATTAGTTATATGATTATTTTTACATGAATGTCGCGCCTTTTATTCATGTTAATTTTATCAATTTGTTTGTCGCGAGACACATGTAAAGAATTATAGTTTAATTGTTTTTGCTCCCTCTTCTCTCTTAAATACTATTTTGTTTTTTAACGTTCATTGGTGTACGATGCTCACTTTCGTCTTATAGTTTTATGTCATAGTAACAACTATTATGACACGTTTTTATTTAATATGTTTTGATATTTAAGTAAGTCGGGTCACATAGTCACATGTTTCGTTTCTTGGTTCGAATATATTTACGCAAGCAAGTGAATAAACTATTTCTTCCCCTACCCACAAACACAACATGAACATCTCCTCCCTCGTATGCCACAACCACTATCTTCCGTCATCCCCGGTGAAATCAGTTCCAAATTCAACCGGTTTTACAATTCCAGCCAAATCGATTAACCGAATTCTCGGCAAGAAAACATTTGTATGTGATAATCTATTGAAATCGCGGAGTTCATAATCTGACTTTTGTGGTCAAATTTGTAATGTTTAAACTTCACTGGTCATACCGTCATACAAGTTATCTAGTTATCAAAAAAAAGTGGTACCTCATTAGTTCATTGGACACTGAAAGCAAGTTTTAAAACATAAAGTATGACTTTATCAAAATTTGTCACCAAAAACCTGTGACTATTTTGGATTTGGCAAGTCAAAATATTTGAACTGAGGAAGTAATAGACAGATGTGTGTTTCTTGACCATGTTATCACCTGTGGTTTCCATTCTGTTTTACATAATTGGACCATAGTTTTGTCACAAAAAGTAAACTAGATTCTGTTAGTTTTCCAATTGTGGATTTAATTAAGCAGAGTTTTACTTACCTAGACAGGCTTTGGAATATCTGCTGCTCGATCGGTTAAGCCTGCCTGATACCGGACTTATTTCTTATGGAAAAATGGTGGATCAAGGTCAACCTATTGTTGAGTCAATCTTAAAATTAAAGGGTTTATTTTGTAACTTGGTTTATTAAGGTTAATGTCTATCGAGTTGATGGATTAAGTCGATAGAGTTAGAGATAAATATCAGATGGAGTTGAGTTTATCTTTTCCTATTTACTTGTGGTTTTTCCTTTAAATAGGAGATAGTTTTTCTTATTCTTTGTAAGTTTTCTATCAAGGTTTTAATTGAAGAAGGAATTTCAGTTAATTGATCTTTTGTTTAGATTAAGTTTCTTGCTTGCATTAACTTTCGATCTGGTACCAATTGCTTCACTTATTACTCAAGCTGTGTCCATTCCAGTTATAGGTGATGGGGATAATGGGTATGGAAATGCCATGAATGTGAAGAGAACTGTTAAGGGATATATCAAAGCAGGATTTGCAGGAATAATTCTTGAAGATCAGGTTCATTTTTTAATCTTTGCTTGATTGTAACAAAAAATATTCTATTGAAAACTAGCACGACATAGGATATGAGTTTGCTTTAAAGAGGCAGTCATCTCTTCCAAAGATGCTTAATTAACTCAAGAGTATGTATCACATAAAACATATACCATTAATTTTCTACTAATGTTTTATGTCTAAAGCTAATAAGTTATGGTAGTAATATAGTTTCACTTTCTCATGTGTGTATGTGTGTGTAACTGTGTATAGAGAGAGAGGGAGCTAGGGAGATGTTCAATTAAGAACCAATATTAGTTAAGAACTAAAAGAATTATTTTTTAGCCACAACTTTTTTTATTTTAAAATTGAAGCGGAAGAAAGTTACTTTTATGCCTCTAAAATCATGTGATTATAAATGGTTTTTTTGGTTCTTATCAATTTAGTGGTTTTCATTTGAAAGCATATGTACACACACATACATATCAGCTAATTATTGTAATACGGAAGTTCATTATGGAAATATTAGAGCTACTATATATGCTACCTAATTAACCTTACATCATGATCTAACACTACTATCATCATGTTAATCTTATGGTTCTACAGTTCCAGTTTGAGTAGCTCTGCTGATATAGGAACAAAGGTGATGTAGATGTGCATTTTAAAAAATGATTACAGTGATTTAAATAGTTAGACTCATAACTGAATGATAAATTACTTAAAGGCATGCATGGTTAGGTAATTTAATTTCAGTCTGGTTAAGCATCATTTTTCCAAATCTTGGTATTGTGATCCTAATTAGGCAGGAAATTAGAATCATAGATATAACAAACAAACATACCTAGTAAAACTCCATTAATTAGTAGGGTCTGGAGGGGTGAGACGAATACAAGCCTTACCGCTATCTCTATCTCAATGCAATAATGAGGCTGCTTCTAAAGAGACCCTCGCTCAAAAATGCCAATTCATGTATATACGTGTATGGTATACACAAACACAAACACGCATGCATATATTTATACTTAAGTATGTGTATATGTATGTGTGTGTATTCATAAAATATAGGTCATTTTTTGACTGCTTTATGGCATAAAAATGATCCAAACCCTACATATGGAACACGTGTTGGTATTTTATGTAAGAAATCCTAAATTGATATTAACATTACTATTATCATAATATCATTATAATTATTTTTTGATTGTACGTAGGCCAACATGCTTGAAGGTGGAGGCAAAACCCCAATACTCACGCCTTTAGAACTTGAGGAAATTGGATATAAAATTGTAGCATATCCTCTTTCCTTACTGGGGGTATCTATTCGTGCAATGGAGGTTTGTTTTATTTGTAAAGCGATAAAGATTGTTGTTGATTATTTCACTTTGAAATTAAAATCTTGGTAAAGGTTGGAACTTTAGCCCGTTGGCTTACGAATGGCTCAGTTTGGGTCATTTTTATCTCAAATGGGACAAATGGTAAGAATTATCTATAGACGGAATGGGTTAATTGGTTAAATGTGTTGAACGGTTTATAAAGTCGCCTTAATTAAATGTGTTTTAAAAGCATACATTTTTTAAACAGTTGCAATTGAAGCTTACCACAGGGGCGAACCTTTGTTGTTTTTTCGTGTAGTAGTGTATATTTCCCGATACGTAGTGTAAAATTTTTTAAAATCCTTTATTTCGCCCCCTGGAAAAAAAAACAATTTCGCCCCCCTAATTTGTTGGTCAAGCTCCGCCACTGGCTTACCATTCACTTGTGAGTTGTGGCGTGACGTAGACAATATGTCTGATACATATACCATCTACTTTAGAAACTAAATTAAAAAGAACAAAATGAATCCCACATATAGTATACAGACACTAGCATTACATTTTGGTGTAAAATATATTAACGTTTTCCGTTGTAGTTCTTATCAATGGGGATGATCTATTTTTGTACAGTTAAAAAAAAGCAAATGATAAAAGAACCATTATACTTGACATCTTTTTTGTACATAATCTCTCATTCTTGCAATGTTGTGAATGCATATTATTATTATTTACAATTGAGCTTTTACTCTAAAAGCCAAATTAATTGATTGCAAAAATCAATCACTACTTTTTTGCATATGTAAACAGCAAAGTATAATTTCTACATAAATTTTTATGAAGTTTAGGATGACATCTACTGATCTGCAGGATGCTTTGCAAGAAATTAATTAAGAGAGGGCGCATGCCTTCTCCTGCAAGCATGCCATCCTTTGAAGAAGTCAAAGAAGTCTTAGGTTTTAATGTTGGTTCAGACCCAGGATTTTACACACAATATAAACACACACAAGCTCTTGGATGTGAAGATAAGATGCAAAGAAGAAGAATTGCAGAAAGCTTACGTTTATTCAATCAATAAAGTGGCTTTATATAGCCTACAAGACTCAACAAGAAACAAACAAAACATATCTAAAAACTAGCCCACTATTCCTAGAGAATAGGACATTTCATGACAAAGTTTTCAACTTTTTCATCCACTAAATTCGGTTAACATCTGACCACTTTCTACTACACATTTTGACCATATCTAAAACTTAACCCACGACCCGTTTGAAGAACCCGGAACCATCAAGATTATCCAACATTTAATGCCTATTATGAAGAAGAAAAGCGTTATGCTACCAAGAGCAATCAACCTGTGTGGCAAACAGGTCTGTGCACAACATGTTTTCCCAGCAGCATCTGTTTTTTTTCTTAATAAAATTGTTTCTTTGATTTTTACTATTTTCTACCATTAACATGGTTTAAGTGTCTCTCAGGTATAGTATCCAAAGAAAGGGTCAAGATGATACAGAACAAACAGGTCAAAGCTCAACTGAGCCTATATATTGTTGAACTGTTAAATCCAGATACATACAGTAAGTATGGTGGAGGTGGCACACCTAATCCTTTCTCAGGGATCTGGACTCGCACATTAATTGAGAGTCAAAATTATTGGGGGAGATGGCTTTGAAAAACTTGATGTCCGAATTCCTGTATGTCATTTCTTCTTAAAACTTGATGCACAAGTTTTTAATTAAAGTATTAAGTTTTTCAAAATTTAAATCATATTTTATTTTAAAAAATTGACTTATATTATAAATATTTTCATTAATGACTATATTTTTTTTTGTATTTAACCAAAATAACACAATGTTTATTGTCATACAGCTTTGGGAGGTGTGAATCTCAAGGCAGTGTTAGATGATGCTTCATATGAAGTTGGAGGAAAATTATTGCTAGAGTTTAACGATTCAAGGGGAGACCGGATACAAGTCTTTTTGGAATAAAGTTACGCATAGCTTTTAATTATTTCCCAGAATAAATAAATTTGTAAATCTTGTTGCCAATTTCATATCATTCTTATTGGACAAGGTTTTGCTTATATAAATAAAGCCTTATTAAAGTTTGGAGTAAATTACCTGGATGGTCCTAGTAGTTTGCTATTATTTCACTTTTGGTTCCCAAGTTTCATAAATTACCTATATGGTATTATGGTCCCAAACTTTTGGCATTTGTAACATATATAGTCCTTAGGTCGCCAAATTAACCTCACATAATTGACCAAATTACCCTCACATAAGGACTATATGAGTGACATTTTTATTCTTGTATACATATATTAAACTTATATGAGATTCTTTTCAATTATGCAAACAATTTATCAAACTTTATTTCTCACACGTAACAGGTTAAATGAAGCTAAAGAATACATATGATGACAAACATAGGAAATCTTGGACCTAGTTTAATAAAGCAAATGAGTATCATGCTTGGATCTGTATTCATATTGTATAAAAATTGAATATATGTAATAATATACAAACGATTGTTTAATTTATTTAAATGTTAAAGCAGCACCATGAACTTTTGAACCTTAGTTGTCGTTATAAATTGTTTTTATTTATTCTTTGATCAACATAATTGAGGTGTCGTAATATGCATGTCTTTGTTTACTTAAATATATTAATGTCATTGACATAACTCACATAATGAAATTCATCAACACGCTTTGTAGCTGGACTTCATTTTGCTTACTTTTCTTTTATTTTTTCTATTATATTACCTTTTAAAATGCTTAATAAAGTAACACATGAAGCATAATAGTGTTTTGTATCAACATTTTAATTTCTTTAATGTCCGTGATTTCATATGCTTTTCTAATTGTATAATCATGGCGCAACTCACAAATTTTAATCATATCTTCTTCGTTTCACAAATTCATCAAATGCATAGTCCACAAAACTTACAATTTACGAGGGACCAAAATGATACAATTCAAGAAAAGTTAATGATGTATCCAGAAAAGCAACACTGAAGTCTGAAGGGACCGAAGGTGATGCTATGCATTTTCTTAAATAAGGTTGTCGCTTTATACTAGGCGTCTTTCCCAAGTTCCTCTTTGCACATTCAAACCCTAAAATCGATTCTAACAACCACCGATGATACAGGTACTTATTTCACAGAGTTTAATGTATTTAAGATCCCATGATTTTGACAACTAACCTAAATATATGCATGAAAATATACGCACCAACAAATAACCAATATAGGTATATATATACTTAGATAAATAGCAATTAGTCTTAACTATAAAAATCTCTATGTATGCATGAAAAAGGATGTGCATGCATGCGTACGTAAAAGATACACACACAACCACACCAGAATGACTAAGGACCAACCCCCTTTATTTTAAATCCGGAGTCCACAAGTCAGCTCCTAACAAACTCATAAACTCGCATCAAGGGAACAACATAATTTCTAGTTTAGCACGATTAAACCATGTCACTCACTTCTAAACTATTATATCCAAGATGATCATCCTATGGAACCTAATGTTTCGGCCAAACCAAACTATGTATGAAAAGGACTTGTAAATGAAATCAAGAATGACCCTAACTCATGCATTCTAACATGCATTCTCTCTCCTCTTTTTAACCCCAACTCATCCTTCTCACATGCATAATCTCTCTTTTACATTATCATTTCTTTTTCTATTTTTTCTTAAACAAATATAATTTTTTAAATAGTTGGTATGAAAAAAAACTTTTTTTTAAAACATATTTTTTTTAGTATTTTGCCAAAGAGCCTAGTTTTTTTATAAAAAAAAATTGATTTTTATTGTTTGAGCCACATATTTAGGTTGCATGTTGATGCACTTCCTCAAGTGCAAAAAACAAATGCACCATGTCCTTAACTCTCTCTCCATTGGCACTCCCCACATGCACTATCCATGTCATCAAATGCATCCTCAAATCCACCCCATTGTGGGTAGTCTTATATGAGATTCTTTTCAATTATGCAAATAATTTATCAAACTTTATTTCTCACACGTAACAGGTTAAGTGAAGCTAAAGAATACATATGATGACAAACATAGGAAATCTTGGACCTAGTTTAATAAAGCAAATTAGTATCATGCTTGGATCTGTATTCATATTGTATAAAAATTGAATATATGTAATAATATACAAACGATTGTTTAATTTATTTAAATGTTAAAGCAGCACCATTAACTTTTGAACCCTAGTTTCCGTTATAAATTGTTTTTATTTATTCTTTGATCAACATAATCAATGTGTCGTAATATGCATGTCTTTTGTTTACTTAAATATATTAATGTCATTGGCATAACTCACATAATGAAATTCATCAACACGCTTTGTATCTAGATGTCATTTTGCTTACTTTTCTTATATTTTTTTCTATTAAATTATCTTTTAAAATGCTTAATAAAGAAACACATGAAGCATAAAAGTGTTTTGTATCAACATTTTAATTTCTTTAATAATGAATATTCCGTGATTTCATATGCTTTTCTAATTGTATTATCATGGCGTAACTCACAAATTTTAATCATATCGTCTCCGTTTCACAAATTCATCAAATGCATAGTCCACAAAACTTACAATTTACGAGGGACCAAAATGATACAATTCTAGAAAAGTTAATGATGCATCCGGAAAAGCAACACTGACGTCTGAAGGGACCGAAGGTGATGCTATGCATTTCTTAAAGGGACATGTTAAGGAGACGCCATGATGGTTCAAAATACACCATCCACACGACTCATATGGGCTTATACGAGTCGTATGGATATTTTATTTCTGACAAACTGACACATCAAATCACAGTTCTGACACGCCCTCATACGACCCGTATGGTTTTTATTTTTATTTTTCTAGTGTTTGATTTATGTGCCTGTGAGTGAGAATGAAAAATGCAACTTTACTGTGTCAACTTCACTGTGTCAATGAAAAAGCTGCACATACAGTTTTATATGTGTGGCTCTAGAGAGAGAGAGAAAGAGAACATCTTTATTTTTCTTTGTGTGGCTCAATGCACCTAGCTGGCAACAGTTCCCGATGCACTTAGTCGTTCTTCACATTCAGTTCTTTTTTTTTTTATGTTCAATAACCTTTTCATTGTAGAGTCACAGAGTACTTCACGTTTGATTTTGTTTTTGATGTTGGCCCTATGCGGGTCGTATAGGGCCATACGACCGTATGTACTTTTAACCGTCAGACATTTGTCTGACAAAATCTGACACTCATACGACCCGTATAGGGTAATACGACCCGTATGAGGCTAGGTGGTGTCAGCTGATCCGTATGGGTGTCTAAATAACCCGCCCCAGTTCTTAAATAAGGTTGTCGCTTTATAGTAGGCGTCTTTCCCAAGTTCCTCTTTGCACATTCAAAACCCCCAAAATCGATTCCGACTAAGGGGGTGTTTGTTTGCCTCTTAATAAAAAATAAAACCCTAGTAAAAGTTTCTTCCCCATTCACGCCTCCCATTTCACGCTGCTATCTCTTGTTGCTCTCCCTCCACGACCGGACACCACCACCCACCCTCCGGCCGCCGCTGTAAACCACCGTCGCCATCACCCTCAAGCTTCTGAGTTCTTCAAAGGTACTTTCTCAGACCTCCGATTCTCTCAACCTCCGTTCTCAGACCTCCGATTCTCTCACCGTCGCCACCACCCTGCCTTCGGCCAACGGCCACCGGCGGCCACCAGTGCTTACTACGTGGTGCCTAAGAAGTTTTATACAATATCTGTTGAATTTTGGTTCTAAAAATATTTGGTTTGATTATTATGATGAGATTAGAACACGGAGTCCATTTGATTTCAGAATTCCTAATTGATGATAGTGGCTGAAGTGGTAAGTTAAAAAGTTGTGATTCCGACGAAAAGATGGTTACTTTTTGTGTATGAATTCCGTATGAATGTGAAGAACGCAGAAATTTCATCGTTAAAGTTGTGTAACGAGATTTTCATTCATGTGAATTTGATAATTAAATTTGGGTTCAAATTTAGTCAACAATGCAGGAAACTGATCATAAAGCTTGCAACTTTTTTCTCAATTCTTTTGTGTACAAATTCTGTTTCAAAGTAAACAATGCAGGAATTTGTTCATTAAACTTGATACTGTTTTATCTAATTTTTTTGTATATTAATTTAGTATGAAACTAAGCAATGCCGGAATTTGATTGCTAAATTCGATTTAATTGTGAATGTTGTGTTAAGATGTCTTTTTTAATCATGTGAATTTGATCGTTCAATTCGGTTGCAATTCTGGTAGTGTGTTTCTTTAATGGTTGATGACCTAAAACATTAACGTGTTACAATTTCAATGGTAATAAGTTAGAAAGTGCTATTGGGATTGATCTTGGGACTAGCTCTTATTGTTTTCCTGTTTATATGAATGGCCATGTTGAAACCATACCCAGTGATGAAGGAAATCATACAATGCCATCATGGGTGTCTTTCACAGGCTCTGAGACGTTGATCGGTGAGGCTGCCAAGAATCAGGCGTTTGTAATTGAAGAGGACAACAAGTTAGGAAGTGCTACTGGGATTGATATTGGGACTAGCTCTTATCGTTTTCGTGTTTATATGAATGGCAATGTTGAAAACATACCCAGTGATGAAGGAAACCATACAATGCCATCATGGGTGGCTTTCACAGGCTCTGAGACATTGATCGGTGAGGCTGCCAAGAATCAGGCGTCTGTAAATTCCCAAAGGACTATCTTTGATGTTAAGAGACTTATTGGGAGAGAGTAAGTATGATTATACTTCCAATCTTACTGTTTTATTGCGTGTAGTACTATATATGTTGTTTAATTAAGACCTAAAAATAATCATAGTCATCATAATCACTATATCTACTATTTGAAAAGCTAAGGTAGGGTCTGAGCAGGGACGAAGCTTGAAATTTTTCGGTAGGGGGGCCAAAAGCCACGGGCCAATATTTGTTTTCCTATTGCTATATTTCTTATATTGGGTCGGCCATTCGGGTCGGGTAAAAAATTTAAATACTTTAAAGATATAATTTAAAAAACAAGGAAATCAACAAACAAAAGAGAAAATGTTTTTAACAAGCAAAAAGATAAAATGTTTAAGATAAAAGAGTAAGTACCCGGAAGATAAACTACAACTCAGCTTGCCGACCCTTAAGCTCTTTAAATTCATCAATGATAGAAGTTTTAGCAATTGAAGCTTGGAATGTCAACCAACGAACCACATCAACGGTTGTTTTTAATCTTAAACGGTTCTTCACAATTTGCTCTTCATTTTGCTTCGATATTAAATTTTCAATGTGTGCTTCTTGGTTCAACAAGTTTTCACTATGTCACATCATTTCTATGTTGGTTAGTACCAATGTGCTTTAAGAATGCACAATTTTTCCCATTAACTTTTTTCCACTTGTCAAATCCTTTAACTGTAAATGAATCATAACCAGAGCTTACACTTGGTTTATACTTATATTTAACTGAAAAACGAGTTTAAACAGTATACCGTTAAACACTTAAACGTCTTATTAAAATTCTAGTTTAACTTTAGCATTTTTTTTCTTTTAGAAACCAAGTAGGCCCAAGGATTTTTAGGAAGAAAAACCAAAGGGGCCGGACTCTATTAATATAAAATTTTCCGACCAAATCCTACTACATACATGCTTATGAGCCGAAAAACAGCAGTGGCCGGGGCCACCCCTGGCCCATGTCATCCTTCGTCCCTGGGTCTGAGGAAGGTAAGATATAGATAGCCTTATATCTACCTCGTAGGAATATAGAGACCACTTCCAATGAGACTCTTTTAAGGGCCGACACATATATATATATATATATTATGTTCACGCACTGCAAACGTGGCTTGTTTAATCAAGATCTCAAATTTTTGAGGACAAAGAGGTTCAAAGAATCATGCAACTCGTCCCATACAAAATTGTGAACAAAGATGGGAAGCCTTATAGTCAAGTTGAAACCAAGGATGGGGAAACCACGGCTTTCAGTCCCGAAGAGATTAGCGCGATTGTTCTTACCAAAATGAAGGCGACAGCCGAAGCATTCCTTGGGAAGATTATCACGGATGCTTGTTTTCAGGGGCGTACCTACACTTTGGATTGGAGGGCAACCGCCCTCCTTGAAAATTTATTTTCAGTACCATATATATGTTAACATACCAACCGACCCCCTTAATATCTTGTAAACCTGACAATCTTGACCCATAGCAAAATAAATGGGTAGATATGGGTAAACAATTAGTGTAGTTTGAGTTGAAATGGGTAGCAATATAACATTGAATGGCTGAGATGAGTAACTTAAAATATATTTGAGTATAATTGATTCAAACGGGTAAGAATGATATATTTATTGTGGAAAATCATGAAAAATTACTAAAATAAGCTATTTGTTTCATTACAGCTTATTTTAACCTGAAATTACTTGATATTTTTAAAAACAATCCATTTAAACCCAAACTAATTTTGCTTAAACCCGTTACCCAATCCAACCCGCCCATTTTGTCGGGCATAATATCTTGCAATCGCCCCTTAATTAGATTTTTGATAATAATTTAAGTGATAGTTGTACATGTTTTTATAGAAAGAGCTACTTAAATAAGTCTACGTATATGTTGTTTTGGGTAGATTTCAAAAAATAAAACCCCGTTAAGAACAATTATAAATGTATTGTATTTTTAGAATGCATTTATATAGAAATTTAGATTGATTGTCTTTTTAACATGACACAACACGACTCAATCCGACCTAAATGTAAGAAAAAAAATTATTATATAACGTTCCTCAAATGACCCTAAAATTTTTTCGCCCTCATGAAAAAAAAATCCGGGTTCCCTAATGCTTGGTTTGTTAACAATGCGTAAGAATGATTGGTTCTGTTTTCTTCTAGGTGAGGACTTGAACCAAAGGATCTTGGAATACTTGATCAAGTTGATTAAAAACAAGTATAGGAAAGACATCAGCAAGGACAGCAGGGCTCTTGCAAAGCTAAGAATCGAAGCCGAGCGTGTCAAGAGGGCTTTTAGTAGCCAGCAACAGGTCGTTGTTGAGCTTTTTGATGACTTGTCCGAGCCATTGACATTCGAGGAGCTGAACGACTTGTTGACAGGACTCGTGAAGAAAGCCATGACGACGGATGCTCGCTTGGAGAAACACCAGATCGATGACATTCTTCTTGTTGGCGAGAGTATAAACATTCCAAAGGTTCAACACCTCAGGGATTACTTTAATGGTAAGGTGGAACCAAAGAAGAGTGTCAACCTTGATGAAGCAGTTGCTATCGGTGTTGCTGTTGCAGGAGACCTGTTGATTGGCGCATTATAAGACGAGTTAACTTGAATTTTCGGTTTGGGTTTTGAATTTGTGTGGGTTGACTAGTCAGTAAGTTTTTTTTGAACAGCTAAACGAGTCCTCGGACCCAACAACCCACGCGCTGCGACCACAGACTGCTACCAACCCCCGGAAACATTTAAAGCCGGGCATTGGCGAGTGCCGAATCGAGGAACCGCCACACCATCTAGGAGGAAACTCACACTAAGAAAACCCCCTAGCTCACCCAGAACATTTTTTGCTCCAGGCGAGTTTCGAATCCAAGACCTCCCATTGCTGGTGGTCATGGAGTACCACTAGACTATAAGCCCAATTATGACTAGTCAGTAAGTAACCGTGCCTTGTGTTATGATATATTGCATTTTTAAGCTGCTAGAAAAGTAAATATATGTAGGAATTCTATAATTAAATATGTAGTAAACTATAAAGTAAATTGTCATTTTCGTCTCTACAGTTTAGTCACTTTCGTCATTTTTAGTTTGAGAATTTATCGCAGCCACTGATATTAGAGTTTAGGTTTTTGGCTTTCTAGTTTGGGTTGGACTAACTGGTTCTGACGCAATGAAATAAGTTAAACATGTATGTGCATATGTGTGTATGTTTGTCACAATGGTCATCGTACTCTATATATCCCACAAATATCAAAGCTAAGATAGGGTCTGAGAAACGTAAGACGTAGACAATCTTAGCTCTATATTGTAGAAATAGATCGACTGCTTCCAATGAGACTCACGGCTTATGACTCGTGATTAATTGACTAATCCAATGCTTTTAACGTTATTTTCACAAATATTTAGTATAATAACATTAAAGTTATCGCAATTTACTTTTTTGTCTCTCGAGAGTTGGCACGTGTATATATATAATATAGGGGAAAGTTCACCTAAAAAGTCTTTTTTTGCCTAAGAAGGCTAAGAAGTATTTTTAAAAACTCGAAAACCGACCCAAACAAACTCCGATTGAATTCATTTTTATATCATTGGAACCGGCTTGTAATTCTCTAGAACCTAAACTTTAAATCATAAATAATAAACCCTAATAATAAAAATAAATTATAAAAACAAACCTTAAACCTAAAAGCTAAAAAAACATGGCCTAAAATCCAAACTCTAAAACTAATTGTTAAAGCTAAAACCAAAAAGCAAATACTGTAGTGTTCGATGAGACGGTTCCAATGACATCGAAATGAGTTCAATCGGAGTTCGTTTGGGTCGGTTTTAGAGATTTTAAAAATCCTTTTTAGGCTTCTTAGGCAAAATATACTTTTTATTTGATCATTTCCCTATACACACGTACGTACTTACGTGTGTTGTTTTATTATGCATGCATGTTTAATTTTTCAAGATTATCGTTACTTTAAATAAAAACCAATTTCACAAATAAATGAAACATACGAATTCAAATACATAAAAATAGTGTCAAACAATCGATTATTACATATCAAACAAGACGAACTCGTGAGGTGTACGTGTGATGATCTGCACCAAGGTTTCTGTTATTCGGGATCAAACTTGTCGTTTTCTTTTATTTACTTTGAAACTATAATTGAATTTATTAATTATATGCATTATATATTTTTTTAACGGCATTTGATCTCAACGTGTGAACCACTGCTTCAGACCATGTCACCAAGGTCTAGTTACCATGACCAGTGGCGGATCCAGGATTTTTTTTCAGTGGGTTCACCATTTTCCGACTTTTTAATTAAATAGAACCGGACATAAAAATTTCCGGGTGGGGTTGACGGTTTGAGTCTTGTAATGTTCTTTGCGTAATAACAGTGCGATATATTAAGTCAAAGATTAAAATTACAAAACGTCGTCATTAAAGAGTTCGAAGGTACATAGTACATTTTCGTTTAAGATTTCTGAACTTCAGACCAAGCGGGAGTCAAGGGGGTCACGCGCCCTTGTGGGCTCCAAGGTGACGGTCCTGCTGGCCATTCAGCAAACATGGGTCAAGGGGGCAACGCCCGTTGTAGGGTTCGGGGCAACGCCCCGAAACCTAAACGAAATTTGCTAAGTTTGTATAACCAACATTAACTTGATCCGAGGGTTTAACTATTAATATCTACCATTTTGCTTACTAAGTTTATATGACCGGAAAGTAATTTTAACATGATCATATAGAAATTTAATCATCGATTATCAAGATTTCTCTAACAAAGATCACTTGTCTCAATTAAGTTGACAAATTTATGTGAAAATTATAATAAAAATTCACTCTTAAAAATCTTAATGGGTTCATCTCAGGATTCACCCCGAAAATATTAATGGGTTCACCCTATTGTTTAACTCTTTTAAAAAATTTTTTTCCTACTAACGAGTCGAAGCTCGGTGGGTTCCTGTGAACCCATTCCCATATGCTACATCCGCCACTGACCATGACCTCCGTTGAGACCCCACCACCACCCCAGGAGGACCGCACCGGAAAACCCCCTGACCTCTCAAGGACCCCTATTTCGCCTTGGGAGAGATTTGAACCCATGACCTCCCACAGGGAAGCTAAAGGGGTAACTATTAGGCTAGAAGCCTTTGGTTATATAATGAATTAGGTTAGTATCTCGTGTATTACACGAGTTGAATAAAAATTAAGAAGTATTCAATAATATAAATTTAATAATTGTAAATGATTTTTTGATTTAAAAGATGATCAAGAATAAAATAATAATATTATATTTTAAAAAATTCCTTTTCAAATTTTGGTTTTTAAACATTTTATTTTAAATTTTTTTTTTTTAAAAAATGTCATTTTTTACAACATTATAGGATGTTATTTATTATTATATAAGTTGATAAAAAAAATAGTTAATAATAATGGCTTATAAATTATAAAAATATTTTTTAATTTATAAATTTTTGAAAAAGTTTCATATTTTACAATAACTTATTTTTTAAAATTGTGTTTTTTAATATTAAAATATTTTTTGTTATATTAAGAAATCCTTTTTTAAGTATAATATATATATATATAATATAATATAATTAATATTTAATAATATAAAGCGATATATCTTTTTAATACTAAGAATTTTTTGATTAAAAAAAGGGATATATAATTATATAATTAGTATTTATTAAAGTTTAGTATTTTTTAGGAGATAGAAGCAGGAAAAATAGTGTGAGGATACTTTAGATTTGTGACCAGTGTCTCCCAACTATTTTGATTTATGAAATATAATAGAAATAGATACTTTAACCCTTGCGATGTATTAAATAAAAAAAAAACAAGAAAGTTATACGTATCATTTTATTTATAACTCTGATCACAGATATACTCAAGCAAAAAATTAAATTCCACATAATCCTTTCCTTTTCTAATTTTCATTCTTTATATAAGAAGATATATGTAATTTAAAGGTTTAGATAACAGAGATATGTAATTTATATATTTTAATTGTGTACATGTTTAATTTATGAAATTTATAGAGGGGTATACGTAATTGCATTAAATAACAATATGAGACTAATCCATTTTTCAGAGACTTTTCATTGTGAATGAGAGGTCATGAACTCATTTATAAACAATAGTGTAGTTTACTTTAATAGTATAATAAGTTTGTCGTTAAAAAATGTAATTGCATTAAATAAATTTCCAATAATATAAAATTGCAACGAACAAAAAAAATTAATGAAAAGAAATTTACGCACAAATTTATTTTGAATGTCTTATAAATAATGTTGCCATGAATACTCATCGGGAAAAAGGAAGCCAGCTGAGTCATAACTCACTCCACCGTCGCAATCAACCATCGATGGTACCGATGACGAGTAGTATTCCCACCCCGAGTCTACAAACACGTAATCTGCTGAGTCAAAACACTCTCCCAAACTCGGTAACTCAACTATCTCGTCCAACTCATCCGTTCGCGGTGTGCCAGTTGAGGTTAACATGGACTGGACGGATGAGTTGGACGATGTAGATGATGACGTTGAGAGTTTTACCTTGACCTGGTTCATAGCGGCAGCTTTTGTCGCTGCCGCCCGCACGTCACGTGGTGAGGACGAATCAGGTCGAGGTAAAACCCCAACCAATTCTGGAAAATTAAGGATCGCCGACGATCCTTTTATGGTTAGTGCCGCGACATCGTGTGCACGTGCCGCCATTTCCGGGTTGGAAAACGTGCCTAGCCAGATACGAGACTTCTTTTTGGGTTCCCGGATCTCGGATACCCATTTACCCCATGCACGCATCCGAACCCCTCGGTAAACTGGATGCTTACTGTTGTTTTTGTTATGATCATGTTCTCTCCTTCGTTTGCCCGTTTTAGTATTCGGGTCACCCGCAAACATTATTGAGTTGGAAATCTCATCCATTGCTGTGATGAAAAGAACCCTTGAAATGGATAGCCCGACCCGAAGAGGAAACAAGCTTGAAGAGAGAAACAGAAGTGAAGGAACGTGATGGTTAGCAACTGAGAGAAATAGAGTGGTTTACAAGTGGTGGGAGACTAAAAGCAACCACAATTGTCGGTGTGAATTCACACACACATATATATTTATAGGGGTCGGATCCATTAAAAAGAGATTTTTGTCTACTAAGATAAAGAATTAATAAGAGCTTGACATGTGTCATACTAAAAATATAAAAACAAAAATCTAGTAAAAAAACAAAATAAGTAAAAAAATGCAGCAAAAAAAAATGCTGTATAGAGATCAAAAATATAGTACAAAAAATAAAAATCTGGTACAAAAAATAAAAATGCGGTACAAAAAATAAAAAATCAATTAAAAAATAAAAATATAGTACAAAAACAAAAATACAGTACAAAAAACACAAAAAATCAGTACAAAAAAAATACAGAACAAAAAATAATCTAGTATAAAAAAATAAAAATTTAATACAAAAAATAAGAAGTTATACGTTAATTATCATGCTTTATGTCAAATTCCTATTATTTGTTACTTTTTTTAAGCAAAAATCTCTTTTTATTTGATATTTTTTGTCACACCCCCAAATTCCCACTCGTGGTGTCAGTCCACGTGGGTGTGACGTGGCCAGAATCACAGCTCAAGGTCATATAGAACACTTCTATATGCGTTTACAAATCCAATGTTTGACACATACACTTGATATAATAGTTTGCAGCGGAATCGATAAAGTAATGCAGCGGAATTAAAATAAGTTAAATACATGCAGCGGAAAACACTTGTTTAAACATGGAAAGTAAATTGTCAGACAACACAACGTTTAGTACATAAACTAAATGAAATTGTTTTTCAAAAGACAGATATCATGAATGCGGGATCCTATGCTCATAATCCCTAAGGTGCATTCCCGCTCCATAGCCTGCTAGTTTCCTGAGAATACAAGTTAGAAAAAGTGTCAACACAAAGGTTGGTGAGTTCACAGGTTTTGATATACATATATAGTAAGAATGTGTGTCATGCTGTTTATCAAATGTTAGTACCGAGCCCTAGGCTCCAAATGTCAGTGCGTCACTACCGAACTAGACTTGTTTGTCCTTGCCTCCACTGTGTCTCGTACACACAGTAAATTAGGTCAAGTTTGCACGGGTTATGACATCCAGTCAACATGGTGCCCCGTGGGGTTAGTCATTCCCTAATGGATCCATTCAAACCTATCACGTTGTTCGTACATTAACGGTAAGAATTTGTGAGGACTTGTTACGAGTTCAACATTTAATGTTTGTCCAATAAACCAGCATACACCAAAAATGTTTGTACAGTAATAAATGTTTGACTCGATGTAACAAGTATTCTCTCCCTATTTAAAAGCGTTTGAAAAGAGTAAAGAGGGGCCGTAAACTCACCTTAGTGAAGTAAATCGAACGTAAGCGTAAGCTCCTGCGTAACTGCACGTCGGTCACCGGCAACTTATATCGTATACCGTTTTGTGAGTTTGTGTAAGTGATCGTGCTAGTGTTCGTGTTAGTGCTCGTGTTTGTGTCCAACAACCTTCGGTTGTTCATGTTTGTCCGTGTCGGTCCACATTGACGGTGTTTGCTCGTGTTGGTTCACAATGACCGTGTTTGACCGTGTTGGTCCACAATGACCGTGTTTGACCGTGTTTGACTAGAGTTGACCAAAGTTGACCGTGTCAAGTCAACGACCCGTTGGTGAACCGGGTGACGGTTTGTGAATCGTGTAGCAATCGTGTAAGAGCTCGTCGTGTGCAAAACGCGCAAGTCGCGTCTATGGACACCTTAGTATTTATAGTAAGTTTTCATTTATGGAAAGTTCACAAAGCATATCGGTGTCAGAGTTCTAGCATGCTCATTTGTCCTACGTGATCATGTTAACACATAGCACATCATCATACAAAGTCACATAAGTCGTTTTTATCATGTTAGCACACAAAAGTTTCCTAAAATGGAAGGTTTCCATTTATAGCATACGTGATGTCGGAAACCATCTAACTTAGCATTCATACATCATGTTAAGTCATAATAAACCGTTTAGCATGCTCGAATCATACAAAATATTCATAAGTCGAGATTTATAAAATTAAAGTTACTATAAATAGTAACTTTGTGGTTTTGCATACAAATGACCATTCTAACATTTCCTAATCCATTTTTATGTCATGACCCATCATACTAATCCATTTAACATCATTTTATCATGTCAATCATAGTCCCATTCATAACAAATCAACATTTCACTTTAAAAAGTTACTAAATATAGTAACTATGCCAAAGATGACCATAGCCGACTTCAAATCATATTCTAAGCATCAATATCATCCTAAATACATTCAAACAACATATCTAGATACATGCATGCTCCTCATCTTAACCAAATCACCATTTTGTAAAATAAAAGTTACTAAAAATGGAAATAATCATCAATAAATCATTTTTGACCATTTCAACATCATCTAATCTTGCAAGAACACTTATACATTATCAAGAATCATCCCAACATCAACAAAATTATCTAGAATGCCTTAGATCATACATGCATGGCATCTTTTCAACACTTTATGAATAAATCATGAAATCCTTACATACACATCATCATGGATCATCACAAAATGCATTCTAATCATTTTAGATCATCATAAAACACCTTAAAATCAACAAACCCAGAAGTGAATCTCGTGCATGTGGTGCCATGGTGCTTGCATGTGTGATTTAACACATGCATGTGTGTGTAATGGTGATTTTAAGCTACAAGAAATGTTGTACTACCTTCTAGAGCTTCAAAGGTCCTGAGATGTTGATGAGAGCAGCCTCTAGAGCTTCTGGACAGCAGGTTCGAGTAGCCTTGAGGTAGTGATGGTGATCTTCAATCTACAATATCTTTCTTCTTCAAGTTCTTGATAGCAACTAAGCTTCAAAGCTTCAAGAAAGGTTCTCCAATGGCTTCCACAAGGTAGAATCAAGTGGTTCAGTTGTGTAGGAAGGAAAATAGCCGAGCTATGGCGTGTGGGTCTGGTTAAAATGAATGTGTAGTGTGATGATGAGTTTTGGGAGTTTAAAAAGGTGATTTTGCGAATCTGGCGCCCCAGGCGTATCGCCTGACGAGTGGGAGTGGTGCCAGGCGTACTGCGCGGGGCCGCCGGATGTGGCGCCCACTTGCCTCATCCGTGCGCATCGCCAAGGGTCAACGTGTCGGGTCAGGCGTAGCGCCTGGCCCACTTGTCAAGCCCAATAAGCCTATTTTGATGTTTTAGGCCCATTCTCGCCCGTTTCTCGACTGTAGGACATCATTCGAGCGTCGTTTGGACTCCATTAGACAATTACTAGCCATAATCGACTTGTGAGGTGTTTCTGTGCTTAAGTGTTGTGATGTTCACCAACGTTCGTGAGTTTTGACGCGTGTGTGCGGTTTCTGATAATCCCTTGGATTATCATGTTGTGTATTAATGTTCGAACTGTCGTGCCATGTGTCACACTAAATTAAACTAATTCTAGTGCCACGTGTTCATAAAGCATTTAAATAAACATTTAAATAAATAACAAGCTGACCTGGAAATTACGGGGTGTTACATTTTTCCAATAATTATATATAAATTATATCCTGTAAAAATTCAATCTTAAAATACAACTCTTAAACCTATTTGAGTCATCATTTGAAATATTAAAAATAAATATGTGATACGTATCAAAACACATTAAAATTAATTTGCTTACTCCAAATATAATTTTTTAATCAATAATAATATGAATCACATATTTAATTTCAAGATTTCAAATTATTGTCTCAGATTTGGTTTAATAGTCTTATTTCTAATACCAGGTTTACACATTTACATATGGGTTGTTAACTTTTTTTTTTATTGTGTTAACACTTATAACTTTGTTAATGGCAATCTAATTATGTGAGGGTAATTTGATGACCTAAGGACTATATGTGTTATAAATGTTTAAAGTTTGGAACCATATGAGTAATTTATGTAACCTATGTAGCAAAAGTGAAATAATAACAAACCGCATGTACCATCTCGGTAATTTACTCTTATTATTATATATCTACAAAACTTTTCTTTCATATATGTATATGCAAATTCATCAATGTTTAAGGTTTAAAAACTGTATAATTTTTGTTAGATTATCAGGATTTATAATTTTTAATATAATGTAACTTAAACTTCTTTAAATTTTAAAAGGTGATAAACTTACAAATATACGTAAAATAAGAAATTGTTATATATCACTAGCCACTACATAACACAGTATATATGACCATAGTTCCGATCACAAAACGGTGGCAATTGCCCGTTTATGACCGTCTTACGACCAAACATGCGGTGAGAAAAAAAGTCTCGTGACAAATGGCTTGTAGCTACCGTTTTACCACCACTATAATTTTTACTATAGCATCAAAACTTTTGCGATTTATTTGTGACCATATTTTTGCCATCTAATTGGTGACCATTTCGTGTCCTATTGGAAACTTACGGTGAGCATTTTTCACCAAACACATATCTATTTTTGTCATTAGCTACTATTCAGTCATCATTTTGTTATTGAATTTTTACCATTTGCCACTATTTTGCTGCCATTTGTCCATTGACTATTTTGTCGTTGGCCATTTTGCTACCAAAGCCATCATTTGCATATAATGCAAATACTATATTGCATCTTAGACCCAAATAACTCAACCTATAGTAACTAGTTAAATATCCAAAGAGTTGAATAACACAAACTCTCCAAGCATAATAAAAATCTAAAACAATTAAATGAAAGTGTTTTATAGTTTATTTTTGGACCACAGTTTTCAACATGTCTTTAATTTTTGTCGTCCTATACCTTATAGCATCTTTTTTACTTCAAAACCTCCTTGATAATCTCGTTTAACTTTTTATTCTACAAAAAGCCAATGAAAATTATGGGTCAATTCTAGTTTTATGGTACGTATATAATAGAATTGATAAGTGATGCGTATGTCCTATATAATTGTTGATTTACAACCCTTTATATAGTTAATAAACAAGTCAAATATCAATTTTTAAAACTTGTCTAATCTCTCACAAAACATAGATAAAAAATGAGTAAAATGAGAAAAAAATCGAACTCACAAAATTATCATTAATAGAAGAACATTTCTATTACACTAAATAAAAACGAGTCTTAATCTTGTTTTTGGGTTAAAGCTAATTAATTTGGTGAAAATATTTCAAGTTGCCACCTCAAACTTTTTTTTGTACGATCGTAACTAACTTATTGGAGCTTTTTTTAATTCATGATTAGATTTCTTTTCCAAGTTGCGACCTTAAGATGGTTGCAAATTTAATATATTTTAAATCATTGTTTAGATTTTCTCCAACCAATTGTAAAATTTCTGAACATTTAGCTACCATATCATAACAAATGCGCTTAATTTGTATCTTGGTGAGAAATCCACTCTATTTTGGTGGCAAATTATAGTGACAATTGCCTATTTTCTAGTATAAAGTGACATTAAAAGAAAAAAAAAACAAAGATTTAGATTGATTTCAACAAAGTTGTACATTTAACACAATAGTTATTATATGATACTACATATAAAATAAATAAAATAGATTTTTTTTTGAAATATCTTATTTTTTTTCAAATATTATTATTATTATTATTATTATTATAGTTAAATTTCAATTAATTTATGTATTGTTATAACTATAAATGCCACGTACTTTCTTATTTTTGTTAATATTATATTTATGTGACTCATATTTGAATATATTAAATGGTAGTAATGCTAGATGGCTTGCTATTTTATTTTATTTTATTTTATTTTTTGTAAAATAACACGCTTGTAGTTTTTTAGTTAATAAAAAACATGATTCAATTTAATAACCGGTGTTAATTTATTTGATCAATTGAATATACCATATTAATAGAAACCTGCCATTTAATTAAAACTGTATTCCTTGCTACACCTTGTGCAAGAAATTTCTACATAATCTCAAATATAGTAAAACTTAACTATTTTAAATTTATGATCAAAATAAAAAAAAGTTTATGATATAAACCTATGTGGTCAAAACAAATGAAAGAAAAGTTTAAGAGTTACATGTTAGAGTAAACAAACTTTTTGTAACGGAAATGAAAAGACAAAAAGTTTACAATTCAAACATTTGTGATCAAAGTAAAAGAAAGAAAAGTTTCAAAAAACTTTTGTAGTTAAAATAAAGAAACAAAAGTTTCGTAAAAATTTTGAGACCCAAATAAAAGAAACAAAAGTTTATTATTCCACTGATAGGAAATTCAATTTTGAAAGCGAAAACAAAACCAAAAGTTTACTATTTAAACTTTAATGACTAAAATAATATATATATAGGGTAAGGTTTCCCTAAAAAGTCTATTTTGCCTAAAAAGACTAAGAAGAATTTTCAAAAACTCGAAAACTGACACAAACAAACCCCGATTGAATTCATTTTTGCATCATTGTAACCTGTTTGTCGAACCCTAAAACCCAAAACTTAAATCATAAACAATAAACGTTAATACTGAATCCAAAATTTTAAAAACAAATCTTTAACATAAAGATATAACTTAAAAGCTAAAACTCAAGCCTTAAAACCTAAAATCTAAATCTAATTGTTAAAAAGAAAACTTAAAAGCTAATATTGTAAGGTTCGATAAGAGAGTTCCAATGCCATCGAAATGAGTTCAATCGGAGCTCGTTTGGGTCGGTTTTGGAGATTTTAAAAATCCTTCTTAGGCAAAATATATTTTTTATTTGATCTTTCCCCTATATATATATATATATATATATATATATATATATATATATATATAGGGGATTAATAAAATGAAAACCTTATTTTAGTGAGAAAATCTTGAAAACTTATGTAAAACAAACGTATTTTTTAAGAAAATTTTTTACAGGTTTGTAATATTATTGGCACATTTTTATTAAAAAAATCAAAAAAGCGCCGAAGAAATGTTTTTAAAAAAATATTTTATAAAATTTTTTTACGTTGTAAAACATACGTAACACTGCGTCAGATCTGATGTAATTTTTTTACGTTTTTACGTATGTTTTACAAAAGTTTTTTTAGTTTTGTTACGTATGTTTTACATGAGGTTTTCTGGGTTTTCACATTAAAAAGTGGTTTTCAAATTATCCATATCCTATATATATATATATATATATATATATATATATATATATATATATATATATATATATATATAGGGGAAGGATCAAATGTTAACCCTTCCTTATTGCGATAACCGCATAACCCTAGAATTTTTTGCGTTTTTTGCCCGAATCTTTTTTTTTTCATGGTCTTTATTATATATAAATAGGGGGGTTTCGTTCTTGTGTTTTTGCTAATTCATCACCGTTTAGAAGTTATTTACAACCGTAAGTAAGTGTAACGACTTACGGTTACTTACAGCACGTATCTGATGTAAGTGTGATGTAAGTAACCGTAAGTCGTTACACTTACTTACGGTTGTAAATAACTTCTAAACGGTGATGAATTAGTAAAAACACAAGAACGAAACCCCCTATTTATGTATAATAAAGACCATGAAAAAAAAGATTCGGGCAAAAAACGCAAAAAATGCTAGGGTTATACGGTTATCGCAATAAGGAAGGGTTAACAAAGGAACCATCCCCTATATATATATATAAGTTTCCTGATTAAAACTTTAAAGTTTATTATCTAAATCTTTGTGGCCAAAACAAAACAATAAAAAGATTAAAATTCCTCTGTTAGATTAGTCAAACTTTTGTGACAAAAACGAACAAAAAAATAGTTAATATTTAAACATATGTGGTTAAAACGAAAAAAAACCTTTAAGTTTACTATTTATGAAAGTTCATGTTCAATAAATGTTTTAGGCATCATTTACTCAAAATATAATCCAGTGTAAGTTTTATTTTACCCAATATAATAGGATGCCCAGGCATGCGGATGAAACATGTAGTTCTTCTAGCTTATGATAGTATTTGAAACTTCAAATAATTAAATATTCCTTACTAACATCCAAACAAACGTTCATTCAAACGTTCAAATAATATTGATTATATAATTCAGTCTAAACATGCATAATGAAATACTAAACAATGTTTAAAATTTGAACCAAGTGCCCTAAAGCTTATCCTATGTGTTAATCATAGTCTTCACCCTAATTTTTTAATTATGTAATATAAAGGTTTAGGTTAAGTATTTATATAGTTGGTGAGTATAGCATACAGTTTGAATAGATGACGCATTACAATTCAACTACATAATATTAGAATCTAAGCATGTATAACTACAAGTTTGCACATAAGATAAGTTTCAACAAAGTTTCCCAAACAAGTGTCAATGCATTGATTTTAATTAAGATTGATCAAGTTTTAAACTAAAACACGCATAACACAATGTTTGTAATAGATATAAAGTCTCTCAAATAAGTCCCTAACAAAGTAAAGGAAATATCTAACCATCCTTAGGTTTTTTAGAATATTTATACCAAAACCGTCGGTTTATTTTGGGTTTCGTTATTTTAATTTGGAATTTTTAGTTTTTGGGTTTTGGGTCGGTTTTTTCGGTTTCATGCACACCCCTAAGTTCGGGTTGGGTTTTGAACGGTTTTTATTGGTTTTTGACTGGTTTCTATTTTGGTCGGGTAAAGGTGGAATCGGTTCCAGTTACGATTTCCCAAAGAAACTAAAACCGTTTGTATATGCCGGTTCAGGAAGGACCGGTTTGAATTGTCGGTTCCAGTCCCAGTCCCAGAACCAGCTTTTATGCCCATCTCAACTTTCACCATTAGATTCGAGTTTAATCAAGTATTTATATAGTCACATCCGATCCACCTTTCAAAACTAATAGTAGCACCCACTCCTACATATGTCTCATTTACAATATATTCTATCGATAATAATGAAATATTAATTATCTTAATTAGAACTTTTCTAGTTTTCTTTTAATTATGATTTGAGCTTGGCCTTAAAGTTGGTTTAGAAAAGTTTTTGGTTTGATATGTAAAAGACAAAACATTATTAAAGTTGTCACTTAAGTCATTTATTAGGTTTTAAAAAGAAAAGATAAATAATAATACACTAATAGTAACACCCACTCTAAACTTTTCAAAAAACCCTCTTTGCTAATGACTTAATGTCACTTTATTGCAAACAAGGGCTACAAAGTTTTGAAACTTTAGATTATTCTTCGTATAAATAGTCAATCTTAATCATGTTTACAATGCTACGTTAATACCTCATTTATTATACATTTTTAAGAAAATAATATAATAAGTAGTCAATAATGAAAATTTAGACAATATTAGATATTTTTTAATATAAAATATGACTAAAATTTTATATAATTTAATACTTTAAATAATAAAATAATAATATTATTTTTAAAACACTATTTTTCAAATTTTATTTCTTTTAATATTCAATTTAATAAATTATTTTTGAAAATTTTATATTTAAAATAATTTTTATTAAGTGTTTTTTTTTATTGTTCATATATTTTAATTGTATTAAAAAATAATTTAGAAAAATGTATTGAATGTATATTTAATAATTAATACTATTATTTGATATGTGATGTATTTAATGGCAGAAACATGTGGAAAACTAAAGTTAAAGCATTTTAGAAACATGTTATTGTACTTAAAAATTTTGATTTATAATAATAAGTAGATTAAAGGGTGAATTATGTCACTCTATTTTAAGAATGTATTCTGAGTTTATATATATAATAATATTTTGCTACAAGATTTTTTATTTCTCTGGCTCTATTTTTTAAAAAAAATATTTAAATTTAATAATATATTTATTATTTCCAAAAACTTTTCAACAATAATTTTAATTAAGTTTTAATATTTTACATTTGCGTACTATTTATGATAAGATTTATCTTAGTTATTCTTTTCTGAAAGGTTTCCAAAAAAATATATATATTTAATAAATTAAATAAAAAAAAATTTTGATTTTTTTTTGTTAAGAATAAAGGAAATATCTAAAATATCAATGCAATTCTAATTCATAAGCTAAACTAAATCCAAATGTTGATGTTCAACAATAAAAATATAAACTGAACTAATATAAGTTCAATTTTAATCTATTACTTCTAATAAATAAAAATAAATATGAGTAAATAGTAAATATTTAAAATGTTGGTCATATACTGGTCAGAATTTCTTATAGTTTTCTTAAAAAAGTCATCACAAATAAAAAACTTTGGTCAAAGTTTTGTCGGAATTTCCAATAATCTTATGATATGAAATTTAAATATTATTAATAAATTTATTTTATTAAAAATTTGTTGGAAAATTTTCGGCATTTTTAATAATCTTCACATGAGAAATTTTTTTTTTATTAAATTAAATTGTTTGGGTTTGAAATTCGTTGTAAATTTCCAGCAACTTTCCAACATAAATACTTTTGGCACCATATTGTTAGAACTTTTTCGAAAAAATTGCGGTTTTCTCTTTCAAGGTGTTTTATCCCAACTTATTCGAAGGTTCAATTCCGACTCGTTTTGTTTGATAGGAAATTTTCGTAGGAATTTTTTTTTGTGGTAGTGGCTGGGGTTGTGACGGATTGGTTTTAAGGAAAAATTTTATGAAATTGTACTTAGAAGTAAACATGTCATAAATAGAGATGTTCAAAATATCCGAAACTTGAAAAAGTACGAAATCCGAATCGTATCCAAAACCCGAAAAAACCTTATCCGAAATCTATTTCGAGTTTTTTGGGTTTTTCGGATCGGATAATATGATTTTAGTTCGAGTCGGGTTTCGGATATGCAAAAACTAGTTTTTTTGGGTCGGATATCCGAATAACCCGAAAAAAACATGTTTATTCGGGTTGTTCGGGTTATTCGGATGTACAAATTCGGGTTTTTCGGGTCGGATAATATATTTTGAATTTCAATTCGGGTTTCAGATAAACCAAAAATATTTACAAACACGAATAACTCGTTATCCGACCCGATAAATACTCCTAGTCATAAAAGTATATGTCAACCTCCAAGGAAATAATGTGGTCCTTAAAGTTAAGGAGAGACAACCTATACGTTGCGACACGGTTACTTGCGATATTGTTTTACATGTTTCCCTTAGTTAGTCGGGTATTAGAGGACACAAGAGGCTTACCACATAAATGGTTTACCAATTACCACATAAGTGGATTCCCACGATTGTATTTGACAGATTCTAAGAGAAATAAAAAATATCGTATTTGACATAGTTAAACTTTATATAGATAAAGTTCTATCGAAATGTTATAAAAGGTAAACATATTATGACAGTGCATTCTTTATTATTAAGGCATTATGTTTTTGAATTTTAAAGTGAGAAAAAGTATTAAAATAATAATAATTTTGAGACATTGCATCCTTGTGCTTGGAGAAAATGTACCTGGGTCTATTTGAAACAATATCAAATCAAAACATAGTTTAAAATACGCACAACGCAACTATGCATTCTGAATTTTGTAAAACACATATCTTAAGAATTATAACAAGAAAACAAATATATTATTATTTTATTACAATATTAAGATAATAGTAATTTTACTTAGTTGTAACTCATTTTGAGTAGTGTATTAGTATCAAAAAGTAACTAATTAAAGGTTACATTTTGTAAATTTTAGAGATGGTTTAACTCTAAAGTCTAAAAACATAAAAGATTTAAGATGACATTTTATAATAATAATAATAATACCTAATAGTTTATAAGTAAAACCTAAAAGTTTTAGAAATTAGAGGACAAGAAATGCTAAAAATGAAATTTAATGTCTTAAAAGTGAAATTCTACAAAGTTCAAGGATACATACACGTTTATGAGTGAAATTTTTGAAACTTAAATGATTAAAAGTCTTTATATGAAATTTGAAAGTTTAAAAGTAAAACTTAAAGGTTACAATATCTATATATATTTCTATAATATATAATAAAAAAGTAACAATTTTGCCACTTGTCACATTTTTATACGAATACTGTCATTTGTCACATTCTTACAACATTATTAACACTTGTCAATTTCTTATCATTCCACTTAATTATTTTTCTTATTAATTAACTACGTTATCTCTCTTATTAAATAAATTCTTTCTTTTATTAAATAATTATAATACAAATAACTAATATATTGTTTATCTTTTTATTATATAAAATACACTTAAAATTTTTTATAAAATATGAAAATTTTGAAATCACAATTTTTAAAAGTAAGAAATAAATTATTTTCAAAAAAAAAAACAAAATATATGTAAAAAACAAGTTATCTTAAAAAAACATAAATGCACTAAATTATTAATATTAGATAAACATGTGACATGTGAGAATAAGATGTCGAATGTTGTATACAAGTAAATTTTTGGATATTTGTAGATTATTTAAAGTATTTGTACGCAATTTATCTTCGTAATATATCAAATGTTTATTATCTTTATTTCATTTGATATCCAACAATGTTTTGTAAATTATAATAAATTACATATTTTTTATGACTCTACCCGTATTATACATGGGTTATAACCTAGTTAAATATAAAGATAAACTCTAAACTTAAAACCTTCAAAACAACATTCTACAAAGTTTAAACATGAACCGTAAAACTTATGATAGAGAGTCTACCGATGTAAAAGAACAAAAGAAAGAAAAATACTACAAAGAAAGAAAGGTGAAGACTGAAAGAAAAAACTAAAAAAATAAATTAATAAAAAAATGATAACTAAAAACTAAGAAAATATAATAAGAAAATAAAAATGAAATACTAAAATGTAATAAAGAAAAAAAAGAAAACAAATGAAAAAAAATAAAATTATACATATGTCAAAAGGCAAAGTTGGCGCATCTCACAAATGTTATTGTTCATACAAGCCTCATGTACAATTATAATTTCTATATACATGATAAATAAAACAAAAAATCACAATTAATCTCTCTTGGCCAAACGATAGAGTTGCTCATTAGGAAGGAAAATGACGAGTTTAATTAAGTTATACATTTTAGTTTCTATCAACCTTTCAAGTGTGCACTTTAATTCTGTTAAATGTTTAAAAAAATTTATAAAATGTCATTTTATTCATTCGAGTTTTAACGTTTTGGATTATCGCTTTTTAATGTTTAATTGTTCCACATCTGCTTTAAAGGTTGACACTTTTCACCCATCAACTTTGTAAGATATTTGTAAAATATTATTTTGATCCTCATGAGTTTCTAAAGTTTTGAGTTTATCCATTTTGTTTCTTAACTTAAAAAAAATTCTTATGTGTTTATTTTTATGTTTATATTAGTATAAATTTGCCTTGAGCTGTTTTCATAATAATAGTTTATTATAAAATATAATAATATAGTTAATTACATGGATGGTTCATGTGGTATACCAGCTTGCACCGGTGGTCCCTAACTTCGAGAAATTACAACGGTGACCGAATAATTTACAAAAATATAACACAGGTGGTCCATGTAGTGAATGGATGTTAAATTCTAAGGTTAAAATTTTAAGTCCCTAATTACACCAACACGACACCACTATTATTAGATGACACCCACCATCGTCCATCACACCACGGTTCATACACCTTCAGCTGCCACTAGCCTCCCAGCTTTGCCATCGAGTGAGCCAACTCTGCCAACGTGAAAAAGCCGTTACCATCTAATTAAACATCTTAAATTGTAACGACCCATTTCGCGATTAATTATATTTTAATCGATCGGGATCCTATTTTAAAGTTAAATGTTATTTAAATTTGTTATTAGTAAATGAGTTAACTTGGTTAACAACTAACTAATCATTTAAACTAGCAAATAAATTAGTTATGTTAGATGAGAACTACATAAGATCTAACTAAAAGTTGAGGGGTTAAATTGCCTATGTTTAAAACTTATTTACATGGGTTAATAAGGAAAATTCTTGGTCAATAAAGTCAAAATTCAGATTTGTTTGTGTGTGTTTGGGGGTGCTTATTTGATCAAATCTCTTGTCATTCTTGGGTGGATCTTGAATGCAATCACATACAATGATTCTTCTTGCATCATAGAACATCTTGGTAAGTGATTTTATGAGTTTTTGATCAAAATTTTCGTAGGTTATGTAGGTGGATTGATTAGGATGGGTGCAAATCCGAAAATTGGTGTAATATGATGAAAAAGTTAGAAATTTTCATGTATACTAACTATATGGACTTGAAACTTACCTACTTTGATGCTGAATAATGATGCATGGGCAAATAGAAGATTCTAATAAGCATTTTTAACAAGTCTGAAAAAGTTATGCACACAAGATGTTTGTTAAAATGCTAGAATAAAAAGTTGGATAAGTGCAGATTGAAATTATATTGATTTCTGCACTGTTTTTGAAAATTCTTATAAAATCAAGTGAACCTCCGATTGAGGTGTATTTTATATGGTTTAAAAGGTATTTGAGAGTACTACATTTTTTCTTTGAAACTCATAAACTGATTCGGGTTATAAGGGAGTCAAAATGATCGATTTTTATAGCATTACAGTAAGTTCAGCATGCTGATAGAATTTCTTTTTGTTGTTGTGCTGATTTTTGAAAAATCATATAAAATCAACCGATAATCGGTTTGAGATGTATAATATATCGTTGGAAAGCTTATTGAATATACTTTCTATAGATTTCTAGAATGAGAAAATATATGGACACTAAGTACACGAAAAACTACAGTTGAAAACAACTTAACATATTTTTGTAAAAAGCTGAATTTTTGGGTAAATGGTGAATCTGTCCTATTCTTAGAAAAATCACATAAAATTGTATAAAAATCAGTATAAAATGTATCTTATATGGTTGGAAAGCTCTTTGAGTCTACTACAATCCATATTTGAACACCAAAGGCTGAATAAGATCATAAGTTGGTCAAATTTGGCATTTACAGCAGCAACAAAATCTGATTGTGGCTTTTCAAAATCTGATTTAAAATGTGAAAATGACTAGATATGCTTTGCAACAATAATTTATGATACTAGTAGATTATATACAAATACTTGGGTGTGTTCCAAGTATCTAAGATACTTGAAAATTTGATAGGATCCATATTTACACTAAGGGTCAAAAATGAGAATTTGGGAAATACATGTAGAAAAGAAGACCCTTGTATAAGTAAGTTGTTTGTTTGACTTTGGAAATATAAAGGGTGTGTGTGCCATATTAATTGTATAGGAAAGTAAATTGAGAGTGCAACTCATATACTCAAGAAGGAGTTACTTGGAGCTTTCCTACGGGCTAAGGTGAGTTACCTACTCACTAATATGCAACCATAAGACATATTAGTGTTTATGTATTATGTGATTATGTTTGTTGAAACTACTTGTAATTGACTTGTAGTAATTGTGACAAATTGAATGGTAAATTGACCATATATGTCATGAAATGTTAAAAATATGAATATGAAACCACATGGGGTGGTATTTAACTACTTGATAGATGTCTTGTAGCATTGGATGAATGTTATGTGCTAATTGCATAAGTTAAAAAGTGTTATTAAATGTTAATTGATAATTGACATAGAAAATGATGACAATCCACATTGTGTGGAAGTATATGAATATGAAACCACATGGGGTGGTATTTGGATTGTTGAATCAAATATTGGATGTAAGAATTTGAGTTTTGTTGAAATTGGATAAGGTTATGATGTAATTGCATGACTAATGAAAGTTTCATTATATGTTTTGAATAACTGACACGGATAATTGAAGACGATTCACATTCGTGTGAAACTAATGTAAGACTATGATATATGGCATTTGGTGATAAGCCACATTCGTGTGGAGGAACATGTAAGTCCATAATGAAATGGCGTTGGGGTTTGTCATGTAAGTCCATAATGATATGGCGTTGGTGTTTGTAATGTAAGTCCATAATGAAATGGCATTGGAATTATCATGTAAGACCACTGGTGTGTGGCATTGGGTTTGTCATGTAAGTCCACATTGTTGTGGCGTTGGGGGTAATTGGGTTTAAATGATAAGTTAATTAACATGGGTTTTTACCTGTTAGTGAAAAATTAACTTGAAAGTATGATTATACAATTGTTGATATGAATATTGGATAAACAAATTGTTGCAAGTATTCAAATGAATGATAAATTGCAATAGAGTTGAATTGACAAATTGAGGCTTGGGTGAGATAACCCATATCCTAATGTTTGTTTAAAAAATTTGATAACCATTTGTTTGATAATGTAATTTGGTTGATAAAATGATGATAAGTCACCACGGAAGATTTGAGACTTAGTTAGCTTCCATGTAGCGTCATGGAGCGGAAATTGGATTGGGTAAAATTGACCCATTGGTGAGTGTTTTGGAAATCAATTGTGATTGATTACTTTGAAAATGATGAAATTATAATCATAGATATAATTAGAAATGTGATATACTAAGTTTTGAATGTATCATAACACCCCGGAATGTTTAGAAATGGTTTTGGGTGATTAAAACGTGAAAAAGTTGAAAAATTATTGTAAGGGGCGTACCGTACGCTGCTGGGGGCGTACTGTACGCCGGCCACAATATGGTACACTGAAAAGCATTTTGTTGTACGCTGGTGGTCTGGCGTATGGTATGCCGGGGCTGGAGCACCATACGCGGGGCTGTGTAAAATTCTCGGATTTCAATCTTCGTGGTGAATTTGATTCCGGGGGTCAAAGGGGTTAACTCACTTAGTTCTTATGAACTAACACTTGATTAATTGTGGTGTTTTTCAGGTCATAATTAGGTACGATTCGGAGATCATGATTGGGAGTGCCTTGTGAATAATCAAACGTTATGCATTGGAGAAGTTTGTAAATCCCATACAAACTAAGTATTGATGATTTTATGTTGTTGCTAGTAACAAAACAAGTATGTTTAACATTTGTAATTAGTTTTTACGCTTCCGAATGAAATGTTTTGTGAAAATTAAGTCGAAATTTTCTGGGACCATATTTTGAACACGTGTAATCACGTAGAGTTTTTGGGTGTCACATAAACAGCTACTTCATCTGGTCATCCATGTATGGTGACTTCGTCAAAACAAGCTCCGGCGCCTCCGGCGCCACCAGCTCCACGAACTCCGAGAACTCCACATAACCGTTGATGTTATTGGCTTTTTGTATCAAGATATCGAGTTGGTCAAGTCTTGGTGTCAGAACCAACGATCGTAACAGCGAACCCAGTTTGAGTTGGGTTAGGATGTTGTCGTCTGATGAACATAGATCTTCGGTGGTGGTGGTTATTGATGGAGGTGGCCAGTGGTGGCGGTTGCCGGAGGTGGACTGTGGTGTAAGTGTATGTATATGTGTTTGTGTGTGTAACTGTGTATACATTTATCTTTTTTGTTTTTTTGGTGATAAGAAGGGCATTTTAGTCATTTCATACACACTTAACGACATTGTTAACGATTATCCGTTACAGAGACCATCAGTGTTACATTTTTGCAAATTGTTCGGCCGTCGTATTTTCTCGAAGTTAGGGATCACTGGTGCAATCCGAGCATACCACAACGACTATCCGCGTAATTAACTTTATAATAATATTTGAAGTGGATCCTCAGCATTTCAAGTTTGCAATTTTAGTTTATTAAGTTTATTAAAAATTTATAAAGTATCATTTTTATCCATTGGAATCATTTTTATCCATTGGAGTTTTTAAAGTTTCAGATTTACATTAGTTTTTAATTGTTAAACCTTTGCTTTATGAGTTGAGGCTTTCAGTCATCAACTTTTATAAAATATCATTTTGTCCCATATGAAGTTTCGAATTTACCCCTTTCGTTCTTTAATTCAAAAAAAGTGAATTTCTTAATTTATTACACGCTTAGTTTTATTTATGTGTCGGTATAAATTCACGTTTGTTTGGCATATTGATGTAATTTTTTTCCGAAATAATTTGGGTCAAAAAAATATGTTTTCGTGCTTATTTTATATTCATTTTTAGTTTCTCTAAGTTTCGATATAAATTTTGTTTGGAAACGAGTTGGGTAAAATATAATACGTTTTTATGCAACCGGAACACACATCGGGTAAAATTATATGTAAATTTTATTTATATCCTTTTTAAATATTGACATTCTTATAATTCTTTTATCGTAACTTACGAGACATTATACTATTTTATATCTACGATTTAATATCTATAATTAATTCACTGTGACTTCTAATGTTTAGTTTAATCGCATTGTGATGCTGTAACACGCGTCTTTTAATCGTACCTCTCCTCTGCAACGCACGGGTCTCTTTTGCTCGTTAGTTATGAAACTTAAATACATTTAACGAAAAACTAATATAGTAAGTATGCAGCATCGATGTAATTTAATAATTAGTAAAATATGATGAGAAGTTATATTTTACCATTTTTTTATGGTGTGCTAATAATTTGTAAGTTTTTCTTACACAAAAAGTCAACATATTATTTAACAATACAAAATGCATTTACCGTACATAATTTATAACATTAGTTGCATTATGTACAATTTTATAAAAAGCATGAGCCGCACCGGCTCAAATTTACACACGGAACCGCTTCAAAAGATATGGAGCAAGAAATGAAATGCTGCAAAATGTTCAGATGATAGTCATGAATATACTAACTTGGTCGCAATTACCTCACTAACATTTATATAAGTTTCGAACCTAAATTGTTGAAGAAATCGTGAGTGTTATCTAAAGGTTTATAATGTGTCCGTACATTAGAAGTATAATACCATGATCGAATACATGGGATGCCTTGGGGAGGGGCAAACCCGACCAACGTCCAGAGCCTATTTTTTGCAAGGGCACAAAAATTTTAAAAATCATTTTTAAATTCTATATATTTACTTATATCTACAAATACAAAACCGAAAAACACAAATTTATGATTCGTTAAGTGCCTTTTTTCTTAGTACATCCGGGACACTTGAATTCTCATGACCGCTCCTGATCGAATACTTATGTCAGCCAAGCAAACACATTTACAATAGCTACTCTTTAAGGCTTTACGTCATATAACACCGCATATTTACGTTTTGATATTAGGAATTGTGATAGATTACCCGTGACAGTGAGCTGGAAACCCACTGGCTATATACATACAACATTTTATAGAAATTCTAAAGCTTTATTTTCTTTTAGTAAAAGTATAAACATTTAATCATCATACCATGTAACCAAAATTTTCTTTTGATTTTGTCTTTTTCATGTTTTTGTCTTTTAATCACATTTGTGGATGACTTTATTATATTGGTTGAGTTAAAATTTTTTAATTTATCCTTTTCAAGAAAAAAGATACTCCATTTAAGGATAATCTATATGGTCTCTAACTAAAATTAAAAGCAACATGCATCACCTAGGAAACTTGGACCGCATATTTCAAAAGAACATAAGGTAGATATCATTATTTTTTCAATTATTGAACAATTAGACTAACATTAAATTTTTGTTTAACAAATTTAACTTTATTATAATAATTGATAAGTTAATTTTATTTAAATAGAAAAATATATTACCAGAAAACTTGTTGGTGTTATGTATTCCTCTCGTTTAACATCAAACCCGGACTGGACCGGACGTCGAACCGGTCTCTTTACTGGTCAGCGGTCGGACCGATTGGACCAGATTTAAGAACCGGATAACGTCATAAATATTATATAAATACATATATATAAGAAAAATATAAATTATTTTTAAAAAACCGGTTCGACCGGCCGGTTTCTTTAAAAAACGGTTCCGAGCACATAACCGGTCCGCCCTTAACACCTAATCCTGGTCCGACCGGCCGGTCCAGTCCGGGTTTGAAAACATTGCATTTAACCAATCAAATAAAACTAATGGAGATCACAAACACTCCCTTGTATAACTTATCTCTAAAAGAGATCAAATATTATTACTAGTTGCTTAGTTTTTCTTAAATAAATGTTTAAGTAATATGTGCTTATATATAACGGTGTATTTGATCAATGAAATTTGGATGTAATCTTTGATCATCTCTTTTAGTTTTTTATACATTATGCTAGGGGTGTTTAAAATACATGTATTTGAATCCAAATCCGAAATATCCGAAAATCCAAATCCGAAATATCCGAGAAATTTGGATATACGAAAGTTCGGATATCCGGAAGTTCGAAAATCCAAAATTCGGATTAGGATTCGAATGCCTATTTTGAAAATTTTCAGATAGTTTGGATACTAGATATTTGAAATAATTTTCTTCCGGATAATTTTCGAATATTTCAAAATTTTCGGATACTTTTATGATAGTTTTCAGATATTTCACATAGTTTCCAGTTACTTCCGATAATTTCGTATATTTTGAATATTTTTCGGATATTTCGGATAATCGAATACCCGAAATATTTTCTTTAAAAAGAAGTTTTCAAATATTTCACATAGTTACTGAATACTTCTGATAATTTTCGTATATTTTGAATATTTTTCGGATACTCGAATATCCGAAATATTTCCTTTAAGAAAATTTAATTTTTTTTCCTGAGTTCGGAGATCTGACTATCCGAAATTTTGGATACGTGTTCGGATATTGAAGAGCTCAAACTAATGAAGAAAACCATTCTAGCTCCCAAAATCACCATTTCTAGCTCCCAAACTCACTTCAGCTTCTATGAAGTGTTAGGTTACTCAAATCAAAAACCCATTCAAGAAAATAAGACGATCTACAAATAATTAACATTATTTCAAAATAACCAAACGTTCCTTTGAATCTCCTATTCATATTCCGAGATAGCTTGTGGCATATGACACCAACGTTTGTCACTGAATTATTTTCTTTCTTTTTTTTCATTGAATCAACAAGCACATTATTCTCGATGGGATAGAAATTAGCATGTTGATCGATTCCTTTGATTATAAACATGCATACATACGAAACATAACGGTAAATATGAGATTAGATGAAATATGTGAATTCGGTGAATGTGTTGTTGATTCCTGACATGTTACTTGAGACGAATCTTGACCGGATCGAATGGGTTCCCGTTTAGGGTGTACGGTTAGGATGGAATGAGATGGAGAGGTTAGAGAAGTTCTCGAATCCAGAGGGTTAGGGATTCGGTTGTGATGTTAACATTAGTCAATAATAAGAGCCTTTACCTCCTTATATATACACCCAAGAGGAAAACCTAATTAGGATAGTAAGGGTAATTACGTCCATCATATAATTACCTATCTAAATGGGTATTTAATTTAATTGATCAATTAGATAAATAATCATAAGGGCCACATATTAAATATATTTAGTCTTACATTCTCCTACTTGGCCAAGTAATTATTTATTATGAGCATCAAATAAGTCTGCAGATTGATGATACTCATTTTAGTTCTAAATTGTAATCATAGCAGAGAAATACAATCATTGAATCAGTTATTCAATTCAAGACCCCAATTAATCATACTACAATACAAATTTAAAACTTAAGTTAGGATCAATTAACAAGTAAGCCCTTTAACGAATGATTTGCGTTATTAGTGTCTATATGTCATTAGGCATGAATAAACATATACTTAGAGACAAACAAATCAAATAAGTGAGGAAATTTCATTAATCATAAGTAAGTACATTATGCAATAAGGTCTTTACATAAGCCCATCTTCGAAACATGTTCTTCGAATATCTTAGGAGGGAGACCTTTAGTCATTGGATCCGCAAGCATAACTTTAGTACTTATATACTCAATAAAAAGGTTATTTTTCCTCAACTCGCTCGCTCGCGAACAAGTACTTTGTATCAAGATATAAACCAGCACCGGTCGAACTGTTACTGTTTGATAAATTAACGGCTGCTGAGTTATCACAATAAAGCATCAATGATCTAGAGATAGAGTTAACGATTTTGAGTCTAGCAATAAGGTTTTCTCAACAACATTCCATGACAGGTTGCATTGTACACTACAACATATTCAGCCATCAAAGTTGAAGTTGTTTTCAGTTGCTGCTTATGACTTTTCCATGAGATCGGTCCGCCTGCTAACATAAAGATGTGCCCCGAAGTGGATTTCTTGTCATTTTTGCATTTAGCAAAGTCAGAATCAGAGTAACCAACCACTTCCAAATTATCACTTCTTCTATAAGTCAGCTTGAAGTCATTTGTCCCTTTAAGATATCGAAGCACTTTCTTAGCTGCTTTCAAGTGATCAAGGCCATGATTAGTTTGATAACAGCAAAGCATTCCAGCAATGTAAGCGATATCAGGACAAGTACAGACTAGAGCATACATAAGGCTCCTGGCTCCTGACTACTGATGCATAAGGTATTATTCTCATTTGCGTCTTTTCAGCCTCAGTCTTCGGACACTAAAAGGAACCGAAGACATCTCCTTTAACTACTGGAGCTACAGAGGGAGAACAGTGTTGCATGTTGTAGCGTGTGAGGACCCGTTCAATGTAAGTCTTCTGAGATAAACCCAAAAGTTCATTAACCCTATCTCAGTGTATTTCGATGCCAAGGACGTAATAGGCCTCTCCGAGATCCTTCATGTCGAAATTATGCGAAAGTAAGCGCTTCGACTTATGCAACATATCTAAGCTATTACTTGCCAAAACAATGTCATCGACATAAAGGACAAGTATAGTAAAGTTGCTCCCACCCATCTTGAGGTAGGTGCATTGATCCACTTGATTCTTCATGAAACCGTGCTTCTTCATCACTTCATCAAACTTTAGATACCAAATACGTGAGGCTTGCTTCAACCCGTATATGGATTTCTTTAGCTTGCAGACTAAATGCTCTTGACCTTCAGGCATAAAGCCCTCATGCTGTTTCATGAACACGTTTTCATACAAGTCGCCGTTTAGGAAAGCAGTTTTGACGTCCATCTGCTGTAGCTCCAAATCAAAATAAGCTACGAGGGCCATCACGATCCTTAAGGAATCCTTTCGAGAGACAGGAGAGAAGGTCTCTTGATAGTCAATTCCCTCTTTCTGAGTGAAACCTTTTGCAACCAATCTTTCTTTGAGGCGTTCAATGTTCCCATTCGGATCCAGTTGTGTTTTTAACACTCATTTACATACTACGGGTTTTACTCTGTTGGGCAGTTCTACAAAATCCCAAACATCGTTTTTCTTCATGGAATCAAGCTCATCAGTCATAGCTTTCTTCCATTCATAAGACTGATCACTAGTAATGGCTTCATGATAAGAGGTAGGATCAGAATACTTTCCGGCATCCATTTCAGCTTCAGTCAGGTAGGTTACATAATCATCAAAGTTAGTAGGCACTTTAGGCCTAGATGACCTCCTGAGTTGATTAGCGGGTTCAGCATGGCTGGTATTGTTTTGATGTTGATCAATTGAGGTGCATTCATTCTCGGTAACATTTGGAGTCATAGTAAGCCCTGATTGTGTCAGAGTTGGTGCAATAAAGTTCGGAGTAGCATGGTGTACAAGAGGAGTAATCAAAGGTAAGTTAGTCGACGAGTGTCTCCCCACATGTCTTGTACTTCTTGCAAATCAGAATTAGGATTTTCGCTGCTCCCACCGACCTTAGAATCCTCAAGAAAATGAGCATGCTTTGTTTCTACAATTCGAGTGACACGGGAAGGACAATAGAATCTATAACCTTTTGAGTGATCGGGATACCCGATGAAGTAACATGTAACAGTTTTCATGTCAAGCTTCTTTAAGAAGGGATTATAACATGTAACAGTTTTCATGTCAAGCTTCTTTAAGAAGGGATTATGAAGTTTAGCTTCGGCAAGACAACCCCATACTTTCATATATCTAAGACTCGGTTTCCTTCCTGCCAAAGTTCATAAGGAGTTTTAGGGACAAATTTCGAAGGAACTCTATTAAGTATATGAACTGTTGTCTTTAAGGCCTCGGTCAAGAGGAATGAGGGTAAATCTGAGTTGGCTAACATACTTCGCACCATGTTCATTAGGGCTCTATTTCTCCTTTCAGCAACACCATTTTGTTGAGGAGTACTGGGCATGGTGTACTGTTTCACGATCCCTGGCCTTTACAAAACTCATAAAATGGACTAGGAGCCTGACCCACATCAGTATGTATATCATAATATTCACCTCCTCTATCTGATCTCACAACTTTAATTTTAAGATTTAGTTGATTTTTAACTTCAGTTTTATAATCTTTAAAAGTTGTAAGTGATTAATATTTATCCTTAATTAGATACAAGTACATGTAACGAGAATAATCATTAATGAAAGTGATAAAAGAAGTATGTCCAGCTATTCTAGCAATGGTGTAAGTGCCACTAATATCAATGTGAATAATTTCTAACAAATTAGAACTCCTAGTGTCACCTTTCTTAGTTGTTGTTGTCATTTTGCCTTTAAGGCATTTGATACATGTTCCAAAATCAGTGAAATTAAGAGAAGGTAAAACTTCATCCTTCAAAGTTGAGATAAGTGATCCCGTGAGATGTGGCCTAAACGTTGATGCCACAACATGGATGAAGTTTCTAAGTCTCTTTTTCTTTTAGTCTTTGTTGAGTTCTCATTAATGTTATATGACAAAAAAGATCTAGAGAAATCACCATCTAGTTCTAATTTATAGAGACCACCATCTAGAAGACCAGTACCAAATACTTAAGAATTAGAACTAATAGTAAGTCTGCCATTACCATGAGAAACATAAAAACCATCCATGTCTAACTTTGGTCCTGATACAAGATTCCTAGAAAATTCAGGAATATATAAGATACCATAAAGTTTCATACATAGACCAGTTTTCATTATTAATTCTAAGGTTCCCATGGCAGCAACAGATAGTTCTTTTCCATCCCCAAGTTTAAGTGTTCTTTGGTTTCTTTCTAGCTTCCGGATTGTAAGGAATCCCTGAGTAGAATTGGTCACATGAACCATAGAACCAGAGTCAAACCACCATGTGTTAGTTGGAAAATTTAAATCAAAGGACTCATTTATCATATTAAGATGATTACCTCTTTTAGCTAGCCATTCCTTGAAATCAGACAATCTTTTTGTTTATGTCCTACCTTTCGGCAGAACTTGCAATAAGGCTTGCTATTGGAATTATTAGAGCTGGAAGCAGCACCTTGTGACAACTAGTACCTGACCGTCCGGCAAATCCGTACGGTGTGTGTACTTACACCTAAACTATGTGTGAACACTATGTGATGAAAAGTATGTGATAACAATTTAGTGGAAACAATTAACAGTTGTATATATTTCGATGAGAATTGAATTATAAATATACAACAACACAAAGTGAAGTAACCGTTGTGAAAAACAAACGACAAATACAGTCGGTTGTGATCTGATATCCACGAATAACAAGAATCAGATGGCCGATAATTCAGTGAGAAAACAATGTGAATTAAATTATAACAGGGTGAAAACAATTGGGTTAGTTGAGTTCTTCTGTGAGAATGTCCAATTCAAAACAACAACTCAGTATCGTTTACGAATAATAAACTGAGAGTGTGTTTGTGTGGGTGACGATTCACACAAACATATATGTGAGTTTAACGTTCTGAACGACATCTGACAAATAGAAAACCAAATCAGAAAGTGAAACGTACGATCGTATTCGTACAGTTAGCGCTCTGTACGAAACACGCGCGTAAGTGATGTTTTCTGACGAAACGGCAAAAATAAACGATTTCGAACCTTAAAATAATTAAAATAAAATAAAAATAATATTTATTGGGAATCACAACCTAAAAAGATTTAAGTTAAATTATATTTATAAAATTATGCATGATTAATGTACGTTACAAGAAACCGTAACTTAACGCGACAGATCAAGACCAAACACGCGCGTAAACACCCGATGTATAAAACCCCACTTTTCCTTCTTTCTTCTTCATAATTCAGTTCCCTCTCTCTCTAGAAAGCTGGTGAGAGTTATTTCTCTCTCTAAACTCTCTCTCTAGAACTCCATAGCTAAGGTACCTCAAACCTTCACCAAATTTGGTGATTTTGGTGTCTAAAAGACCCTCTCCACGAGTAGAACACGAAAGTACCAAGGATTGAGCTTGAAACCAGCTAAATCAAAGGTAATGTGAGCTCAAAGTCACGGTTTTTCTGGGTTTTTGTCCACCCAACGAGTTGCTGAGTTTTCAGCTCGATTCTGCCCATTAAAATATGTTAGATTTGTATAAAAACAAGTTTTCCATGCTTGGATTTCACTAGAATGAAGATCCGGAAAACCTGGAGTAATATCGACATAAGAAATCCTTAGTATCGACAGAAGCAACTCAGTCCTTGGTATCGATGTTGTTCATATGTTTCTGCCCTTTTTCCCATCGATTCTGATAAGATCGATGAACTCCAGCTTCTACCATTCGTCGATACTGATAGTGTCGGATGATCCCAGGGATTCAGAGCCAAAATCCCATCGATACATCTTAGTATCGGAGCTACAATATCGATGTGGGGCTGTGTTGAGTTGTTGGTCGATACTAGCATTCTCAGTGACTCGGTAGAGCGGGAACCCTGTCAATGCTAACACCCTGGCACCATCCAAGCAACATGAACTTAAAATTAAACTAAATGGTTAAGAATCAAGATCACAATGTCGATGGAAACAAGGAAGGGTCGGTGACAAGCCGATTAGGGTTAACGGTTGGCATGGTTCATCGATCTTATCATAGGTGCCATCGATACTAGCTCTCTTGCCCTCTTCAAGTGTGTTGAACTTCAGGTCAAATAAAGAATAACAGAAACAAGATCGACAAAGGGGTGCAGGGATAGTAATATCTATGGTAGCTATTGAGTTTGGGAAATGGGAAATCGATTAAGTGGAGCCATCGATAATAACACCAATCCATCGATATTAATCACTTGACTTAATATAAATGAGGCCAACCAGAATCAAGTGTTTTATGATATAACAAAGATTGTTAAATGAAACATATTTTGATTAAGTAACCTTAGGGTTATACTAAAAGGTGATAACAAGTTTTACTACAAAGTTGATGAAGTGTTTTACTAAACTAACTTAATATCATATAAATTCTTTTGTAATGGGTTAAATAGTTAAGTTTTGTAAATTAACTCTATTATTAACACATTCAAATAATGATGAGCATTTCAAGTTAATATAAGTGTAATAATTAAGTTAGTTAATAAACCTTAGTTTTATACTTAGAAATTTTTATGATTTTTAAACTTTTACAACATGTTAAAGGTTTAAGTCAAGTTCAACACATAAATCAATAATGCATAATACGCTAATGTTTAACCTAGTATTCGTTAGGTATTAGTGTATTACAGCACAAGGAGACTAGGGCTAAACAAATAACAAGACTTATAAGTGTTAACCAACTTTAGGGTTAATTCACAAAACAATAACTTATACTCATAAGTTACACACAACTTGGAATCAAACACAGGGCCATAAATACAATATCAAATACAACAAGTGAGCGCGTGCATTCAATCGAGTTTCAGTCAACCACTTCAACTACCAGGTGAGTTCATATGCCCTTTTTCTAATCTTTTGATTTTAAATTGCCGGGCTGAGAAACATGCTAACTCTTTTATTAAAAGTTTTAGTATATTATTCAAATACCATGTGATTAAAATAATAATGATTTTATCTTTATTATCATATTTTTATCATATCATTATCATTATGTGTGCTTGTGTGTGAAATAACAAGTAAAACATATCAGGTATGATATCATGATAAAATAATTTCATGATACCATCCCATCAAAATGAAGGACACAATGCATCAAGGCTTGATCTCATATCAACGGATTTATGACATTGAGACAACAAGAGTGATGCTCATGATAACATGATTTCATGATGACGTCATTCACCACATTTATTAACACTGTGTATTAAGACGAGCTCTTACAACACGTTGTTAAAATCATTGAGAATACATAACATTGAGATAACATTTGAGACAATCACTTGAGATATCAAGGATGACATCATGGTAACATAGTTTCAAGATGTCATCCCCCACATATGCTAACATTGTATAATAAGACAAGATCTTATAAAACAATGTTAAAGACTAAAGATCATAGCATTGTGTTCATTTCATTTTGATCACACCATTAGAATATATCAAGGATGATGTCACGATAACATAATTTCCTGATATCATCCAATCACTGAAATAACATAAGTGTATTTAATATGTGATCTTATAACACTCTGTTATTAACACTGAGGTGACATTGAGACAACCCTGAGACAAGTACAAGAGGTAACAAGAATGATACTCATGATAATAAAATTTAATGATAATATCATTCACTACAATTGCTAACATTGTGTAATAAGACTAGTTCTTATAACACTTCGTTAAATACATTGAGATAATAACAATGGGAGAACATATAATATCAACTGATTACTATCAATCATGTTTGCATTATATCACAACAATCATGTGTTCATGAGTTCATGTCCAGTCGTAAGTCCCTTACAAGTAAATCGTTTACCATTGATTTAGTGCGACTAAACTGACGATAGCATAGTGGTACCATAGGTTTGACAAACCGCTGGTGAGTGAGGCCGGTATGTTATTTGTATTTGTTATCATTGGCCGGTATCGTATGACCGGTAACCGGGCTGCATCAGTCAGGTTTGGTAAACGACACATGGTGATATTAATCTACAGACACTGATGTCATTAAAATCCTTCTATTCTATTAACTGGTAGACTGAGGAATTAATTTTCTCTCTAGTCACATTACTAGTAATAGTCTCGTTGAAGGAACTGATTCTATGGGAACACAAATGGGATAGAGGTGAATTGGAGGCACTGTGATTTGATTACATGAGGATTAAAATGGGTCCAATTTATGCTCTATACATTCAAATGAGATCAATATCAAAGAGTTAACCATTACTTCTTTAATTAGAAGCAAAATCACAGTTAACCCTTAAATGGAGAGTATAATAATAAGGATAAGAGTAATAAATCTATTTTCCTTAAATCATTGAGGGATTGTCATAACTTAGGTCATGATAACCGATTACCCTCATACACTTTTACTCTATACTTATAACAATGTGGGTGATGAATGCCTATGAGTTGAATATCAAATGGGAGGAACACATGTGAGATAGAAATGAGTATCCATAGTTGTATTTATAAGTGGTGTTGAATTCGGCTGGCGCTTGTCCCCTACGTATGCCTTATATATAAGCATGCTTGATTTGGATGAAGTATTATTTGTAAGTATAACTATGGAGAGGACATTGTGTGAGACGGGTGAGACATTTATCAAGAAGACTTGTGTATGACATTGTGATTGTGAATGACAATAAATCAATTGTTTTCAATTACTAAACTTATGAACTCACCAACCTAGTGTTGACTTGTTTAAATGCATGTTTTTCTCAGGTGACGAACATGTTTAGTCACCCAGCATTCAGGACTTAAGCTAGAGGACTTTTAGAAGATCTAGCTTTATTGTGTGTTGTGCATATTTTTGGAATGACAAAACTTTGAATCATCTTTTACAACTCTTGTGCAGATACAAGATAGCTACTCTATGATTCTTTTTGGTAGATTTACTTAGTTAAATTATGAACATGACAATTTAATTTAACTTTGTAATTCTATATCTATGTCATTTAGCATTTCTCATTATATATCATGTGCATTGTAAACAATCTGATCATTTCGATTATCACACGATATCGCGCCCCAAGAACCTTCCGCCCGATGGGAAAGTCTATACAGCCCGCCGGCTCGGGGTGTGACACACCTGCATTGGACTTAGGGACCTTAGAAGCTTCCCTATGAGTATTGTTCTTCCTTTTCTTCGAACCAGCAGCCATCAGGTAAGCAACATCAGGTTTCTCTAGCTTCTAACGCTCTTCCTTTTGTACGCACATGGCAATCAACTCGTTCATCATCCACTTCTCTTTCTAAGTGTTGTAGTTGATTTTGAAAGCCTCATAAGATGCAAGAAGAGAAGTCATAATGAAGTGAACGAAGAAACCATCACTGATCTCCATGTCTAATCCTTTAAGTTTATAGGCCATGTCGTTCATCATCATGATGTGCTCACGAATGCCACTGACTCCATCATACTTTGCAGACGCCAGTTTCATGATCAGGGTGCTAGCATGCACCTTGGAGGTTCCTTTGAATTGCTCATCCACTTAATTAAGGTAAGCTTTCACATTAGCCAAGTCAGGAATGGCTCATTTGATGATTAGGCTAATGGAGTTCTTGATAAACATGAGAGCCATCCGATTAGCCTTCTCCCATTTCTCATACATCAAGCTTAGCTTCAACAATGCTCTTGTCAGTGAGGGCAGGAGGTGCAGGCTCTCTTAGTTCGTAGTCGAACTCAGTAATCCCAAGGGTAAGCATCAGTGAATCTTTCCAAGCAGAGTAGTTTGCACCGGTAAGGGTTTCAATTCCCATATTAGGAGCTATGAATCAAATTAGATGAGAATGAGTAATATACTAAGACTATAGAAGAACTTAGAGTGATCTTATGGGGTAACCTAGATTAGTGATTTTAACAAAACTTAAGGTAAGGTTTTAACAAAAACACTTAGCCCACAATTAGCTCGAATCAAACTCCGCGGTGAGTTCGTCGGGAAAAAAAATTTAAGGGTTAGTTTTCGGTAAGAAAAAATTTGTTCTCGTGGAAGGAAGTGTTTTTGGTTAAGGAAATTGTTCTCGGGTAAGGAACTTGTTCTTGGTTAAGGAGAACAATTCTCGGTAGAGAACAGTTCTCGGTAGAACCTTAGTTCTCGGTTTTAAGCCGAGTTCTCGGTGAGAACCTTAGTTCTAGGTTTTAAGCCGAGTTCTCGGTAGAGAACATGGGTTTTTCTATTTTTAGCTGAAAACATGAATTTAGGATAAGAATCTTTGAATTTTTTTAACAGATTTAAAAAAAAAAATAATGTAAGTTTCCAAAATCTTAGGAAAACACAATTAAAATTCGTTTTTATCCCAAAATAAGGGGTTTTTTTTTATAAAAACATTTGAAGAACATTCATCAAAAATTCTTGAATGTTCATATAAACGTGATATGTAGGAATCGATTAATCAACATATCGCTCTGATACCACATGTTGATCGATTCCTTTGATTATAAACATGCATACATACGAAACATAACAGTATATATGAGATTAGATGAAACATGTGAATCCAGCGAATGTGTTGTTGATTCCTAACATGTTTCTTGAGACGAATCTTGACCGGATCAAATGGGTTCCCGTTTAGGGTGTATGGTTAGGATGGAATGAGATGGAGAGGCTAGAGAAGTTCTCGAATCCAAAGGATTAGGGATTCAGTTGTGATGTTAACATTAGTCAATAATGAGAGCCTTTATCTCCTTATATATACATCCAAGGGAAACCCTAATTAGGATAGTAAGGGTATCATATAATTACCTATCTAAATGGGTATTTAATTTAATTGATCAATTAGATAAATAATCATAAGGGCCACATATTAAATATATTTAGTCTTACACAGCAATCTTTGAAATGAGGTCATGCATTCGGCATATCATTTAACCAATCAAAAACTAATGGAGATCACAAATACTCCCTATTACAACTTTTGTCTAGAAGAGAATAATAGTAATAATTATTACTAGTTGCTTACTTTTTCTTTAGTAAATATTTTAGTTGTATGTGCTTATATATAATGGTGTATTTGATCAATGAAATATGGGTTTGATCTTTGATCATCTCTTTTAGTTTTTATACATTATCCCAAAGGTGTTCAAAAAAATCCATATTCGAATCCGAAATATTAAAAAATTCGGATATCCGAAAGTTCGGAAATCTGAACTACGAATCCGAAATATTAAAAAATTCGGATATCCGAAAGTTCGGAAATCCGTAAGTTCAGACGTCCGGAAGTTCAAATGCCTGTAAATTCAGATTCGGATTCGAATACATATTTTGAAACTTTTAAGATAGTTCGGATATATGATATCTGGAATACTTTTTTCTTGGATTGTTTTTCGGATATTCCGAATTCTTTTTCGGAAATTATTCTGATTGTTTTCGGATATTTCCGATAGTTTCCGGATAGTTCTGTTAATTTATGGATATTTTGAATATTTTTCAGATATGTCGGTTATTCGGAAATCTGAAATATATACTTTTAAAAAATTTTAATTCTTCCTAAGTTTAGATATCCGTAAGTTCGGATAACTAGTTTTGAACACCCCTACATTATACCAACATAGTGCTCTATCTAAGAGCCTTAATGATGCAAAAAACCATTTTAGCTCCTGGATTCATCATTCTAGCTCATGATTCTCTTCATTCTTGATCCCTCAACCATGTACCACCAAACATTACAACTTCTACGAAGTGTTAGGTGACTCAAATCAAAAACCCATTTAAGGAAATAAGACGATCTACAACTAATTAACATTGTTTCAGAATAATCAAATATTCCTTTGCATATCCAACTCATATTCCAACATAGCTTGTGGCATTTGACACCAACGTTTGGCAGAGAATTCTTTCCTTTTTTATTCATTGAATCAACAAGCAAACTATTCTAGATGGGATATAAATTACCAAATTTTGACATGCGATCATGCCGCAGAGCATATCATTTAACCAATCAACCAAAACTAATGGAGATGGCATACTCCCTATTATAACTTATCTCTAAAAGAGAACAAACATCATTACTGGTTGCTTAGCTATTCTGTAAAAAAAAATGTTTGAGTTATATGTGTTGATATATAATGGTGTATTTGATCAATGTAATATGGGTTTAATCTTTAATCATCTCTTTTAGTTTTTTTATACATTATACAATGGGTGTTCAAAAAAATTCACATCCGCATCCGAATCCTAATCCAAATTATCCGAAAATTGGAATCCGAAAAATTTGGATATCCAGAATTTTGGATATCTGGAAGTTCGTATACCTATTTTGAAAATTTTCGAATAGTTCAAGTATCCGTTATCCATAATAATTTTTTTCAGGATAATTTTTCGAATATTTCGGATATTTTTCTGATAGTTTTCAGATATTTGGGATAATATTTTCCACTTGCCCTTCAACTCAATGACGACCTGTTTTTTAAAATTCCTACTTCCTAGGCTTGGCAATTTCAGTCACGAACACATTAGCATGACACGACACGATTATAACATTTTTCGTGTTTACCCTATCATGTTTACCCTTATCATGTTTCGTGTCTAAATCAGGTCGACATGTTATGACCTGTAAAATTTAAAATAAATACTATAATAAATTAGGTGTTTAACCGATTAGCTTCAAAAAATTTCTAATATCCTAGTTCTTTAACGAATTCCTTAACAGGTTTTTTTAACAGGTCATTTATAGTGTTAACGATTAACAAATTCCTTAACTTGTCATTTCGTGTTTACGTGTTTTTAATAGGTCGTGTTCGTGTATACCTAGTTTGTGTTTCGCGTCTTAACAGGTTGTGTCTGACCCGTTATGACAGCCCTAGACTCTTGTTTTAGTGGCTAATTATTAGATTATAGTAATGGAATTGTCGATTATTTTGTTATATTATTACTTGTATTATTGATATATTCAGTAGATTATTACTTGGAGTTTAATTTGGATTAGTGATGTAGTTGATTTTATGATAGAAAATAGAAATCAAAAATATAAATAATGATTTTAACAGTAACCCTTTGAAAATAACTCGTACTTTAGTTCTCCACTTCTCCCTATAAATGATTGAGTCGGGCGCGTACAAATATGCAATGGTTTTGTAGGACTTTCAAGAAGAGAAGGCTTACTTTTTGTATTTTTAATATTTTAAAATATGTATAAGTAAAAGTTATATGATTATGATGTGATTGATTTAATCTAAGTATGATATATAAATAATGGAGGTGATATATAAATATTAGAACCGATCGAGAATGCTCGCATGAGAAAATGGCTACAGAGGTAAGGCATAATAATGTCTAATATTACAACTAAAAAGGCCCTCTTGAAATGACACATTATATGATTAAATCAACTTATTGTTTTAAAGATTTAACTTTTTCTACAAGTATGGTTGAAAGAATCTTTCATAAAAAGAAGTCTTCCAGCTTGTTCTAAAGTCTTCATGTTGTAATAAAACATTTTAATTTTAATTATACCCAACAAAACTATAAAAAATATTTTCCAAATAAGGGGTTTTCTTTATTGTTATAAAAAATGTTAATTTTCACTCAAATGCTTTGAGAAATTACTTGTAAAATTCAAAATAATAATAATAATAATAAGAGTAAACTTCTCTTTTGCTTTATGTGGTTTGACAATAATAACCATTTTGCTCCAAAACTTTCAAAATGATCATTATGCTCCCTGTGGTTTGACATTTTAATCATTTTGCTCCTTGTGGTTTGACAATTATAACTCTTTTGCTCCCAGTGGTTTCGAAAAAAATGGAGTATTATGGAGATATATTGGAAAAGTTTGGAGCAAAATGATTAAAATGTCAAATCACAGGGAGCATAATGATCATTTTGAAAGTTTTGGAGCAAAATGGTTAATATTGTCAAACCACATGAAGCAAAAGAGAAGTTTACTCTAATAATAATAATAATAATAATAATAATAATAATTAAATGAACATTTTAGGTTATATAAACAATAGTTTGTGGCGTACCCATACTTTGGGTTGGGGACAGGCATCGTCTTTGAAAATTTTTTATTCTATAGTATATATATGTTAAAATTCTAACCGTTTTTAATATTTTGCAATTGTCCTTCTTCAATCTGCATAATTAGGTTTGTGACAAGAATTTAAGAGAACTGTACTTGTTCTTTGAAGAAAGAACTACTTAAGTATTTCTATATTAGAAAAAAAAAATTAAAAAAAATAGCAAGAGAAGAATTATTGAATATTTTCTTGGAGAAAATATTTTTATTCAACACTTAGAACTCTAATATGTAAAGTAGTAGCCCCTACTGATATGTGAGACTTAGAAGATGCAATCACCACCATGGTGATCATAATGTATCCTCATAGTATCAAGCGATTAGATACAAAGTGCGTATGAGCATATCGTTTTGATGCTGACTAGTTTGAAAATAGATATTTAACTCAAATTGGTTGCTAAAAAATATAAGTGAACTAGTTAGATATGAGCTTCATACATAGTTTGTCTCGACAATTATAGGTACACAAATCTTATGCTCAGTGAAATAGGTCATGACACGTGAGATATTACCATCTCATTGACTTGTGTATGGTTCACATAATTGAATTCAAACCTCGTCTAGAAATATATATTTTTCTTGATTAGTCTAACATTCATATGTTTATGTGAAAAAGATTGTGATGGATTGCTAACATGAGTTAAATTGCACTTGACTTGAGTATACAAATTCGTACGAGTGTTCAAAAAAATCCGTATCTAAAACCGAATCAAAAGCTGAAATATATGAAAATCTGAACTCAAAATATCCGAAAATTCAGATATCCGGAAATTCTGATTCAGATACCTATTTTGAAAATTTTCGAATCCGAATCTTGAAATGAAATATTTTAAAATCTGAACCCGAAATATCTGAAAATTGAATATCCGAAAATTTAGGTATCTGGAATATATTAATTTGGACACCTATATTGAAAAATTTCGAATAGTCATCGGATACCCGAACTATTCGAAATATTATTATTTTCAGATAATTTTTGAATATTTAGATATTTTCCAGATATTTCTGATAACGTTCCCCATATTTGGATAATTTTCGGATATTTCGGGTACTTTTCAAATATTTAGATACTCAAAGTAATTTTTTTTAATTTTTAATTTTTTCAGAGTTCGAATGTTAAGTGAACCAGTTTATGACTGGTGTGATATTCCCATCTCTTTGACTTGTGTATGGTTCACATAATCGAATTCAAACCTCTTCTAGAAATATATGTTTTTCTTTGATTATTCTAACACTAGGTTAGAAACCCGTATATAACACGGGTTGAATAAGAAAAATATCAAACAGTGAAGGGATCCATAAATAATAAAGTCTAATTTCACGTTCATTTTAAAGTTATACATGGATTTATAGTAGTAAACGGTTCAATTGACATAATTCTTCTTAAAGATCCATAAATAAAAAAGGATAAAATCAAAAATATCAAAAGAGCATTAAAATAAGGTCTCATTAACCTCTTCTAGAAATATATATTTTTATTTGATTATTCTAACATTCCTTTGTTTACGTGAAAAAGATAGTGATGGGTTGCTAACATGACTTAAATTGTACTTGTGCAAACTGCATAGTCAAATCAAGACTTTGAGTATACAGAACATTAGTACCATGAACATGCTATGACTGATTATTGTTAGACAAGAGCAATGGTGCAAAAATCCGTCTCCTCTACCTAGTATTTGGGAATTCGACATCTTTCGAAGCGATTTCTTGCATGTCGGTCACAGTTACTCGGACGCGATCAACCTTGGATATACGCGGTCTACTCGGCAAAACTCGGAGAAGTCCAGCTTTTGCTATTCTTGACCTGTTTTTATTGTCTTTGACCTATTTTCATTGTTTTTGATTAATTTTCGCCATTTTTTTCTAATTTATGTTTTCAACTAATAGTTGATATTACTCTTGTCTTGTGGAGACGCCTTAGAAGACGAGATTTAAATTATTACTAAGTTTATAATATTCAATGTTGTCAGAACCGGATCGGACCAGCCGGCCGGACCGGGAACCGGGGGGTCGACCGGCCCAAGAATCATATATGAACTGCCCTCAAGGGAACCGGACAGTTGAGCCGGTTCACCGGTCGGACAGGGGACCGGTTCACCAGTCAGACCGGATTTCAAGTTTTTTTTAACTAAAATCCAAAGATTTAAATATTAAAATCAAATCTTGTATTTTTTTTAGCATGATTATGTTTGTTTGAACATTATTTATGTTTATTTAAATGTGTTTATAATTTTATAAATTTTTTGGAATTTTTTATATATTTATTATGTCATCCGGCTCTTGAATCCGGTCCAACCAGTCCGACCTGCCCGACCAGCAACCAGTAAATCGTCCGGTTAGACGCCCGGTCCGGTTCTGAAAACATTGATAATATTATATAAAAAATATCAATTTTCAAAATATTTTATAATTTGAGCATGTTTTTTTTATTTGTATTGATATTCACTTTATATGTTATAAATATTAGTAAACAAATGATATTTGACATATATATAATTTTCTAAAAGTTATTCTTTATAATTTATCATATCCAAATGCTCCCTAAGTACTCTCCGCCTATGCCGAATACTCGCAACTCCCAATTCAAGCTTTCTAGTAGCGCATAACCACTTCTCCAACTATAAACAACAGTGAAATCGGGAAATGTTATATAGTTAACTAAGAGAATAACTGATTAGTGAGATTCCTTGAGCGTCAAATCTCATATAGCATGTGCATCATATGTATATCTCATAATACAAATATAGATAGTGTAATGAAAAAAAATGATAGGAAGGTTGAACTAGGATTCCGTTAGACTATGTGTTATCTATCACCTCCTCACTTCACGTAGACGTCACATAATCAACCAACACCATCATCCCTTACCACTCCACATCATCTTTTCCTATGTTATCAATCACTTCTCCATCACTCCACGTCATCACCACCTTTATTCAATATTTTATTATTTGAATTTTATTTTTTCAATTATAAATTAAATTAAAAAAACACATAATATTATTAAAAATATTAATATTACAAACTTACATGATAAAAAAAATTAAACTACATAAAAAAATACAATAAAAAAATTAATCTATATTGTATCGTTTCAAAATCCGTGTCAACATTGGGATCGAATTGATTCTCAGAAACGTTGTTAAAGACGGGTGAGTTGGCTTGGTTGAATAAGGGTTGTTGTTGAAACCAATTTGAGAAGGTTAGAAATTGGTTCGGGTTGTTTGGATTGTTTGGATCGACTTGAGATCGGTAACAATTCAAAAACGGGTTAAAGTATGGGTTGTTTTGGTTGTTTGGATCCGTGGTAGTGTTGAAGTTTTTAAAGATTTGAAGATTTTTTGATAATTTGAATGATTTTTGGAAAATTTTTGAAGAAATTTGAGTGGGTTGAATGAGTTTATATAGGGTATAATTTTTTTTTATGGTTTTAACGGTAATACTACCGTTGTAAACTTTATTTTTATTTTTATTTTTTTTCTCCTCCCCAAGGCCATCACCCTGTGAGGAGGCTCACGCCTTTGCCACTCACGCCACTCTCACGCCCCTGTGTAATGGGGGTGGAGCGCGACCAGAACGTGACCCAGAGGCATCACGCCTGGGTCACGGTGGATAACACATGGCCTTAGGGATAATTTGTTGAAGGTCAAATTTCACGATCCCATCAAGAATTACTTAGAGACTTGAGTGAAAATGTTAAAAAGACAGCGATGTTGACTCTATATTTTCATCTTTTTTGCAAGATATAATAAATGATAACAGGGTATGAGTTTTGTCACCATTTTTTAGAACACTACAAGAAAATAAGTGTCCTATGGAAACCTGATTGTTATTGTAATTTTTGTCCCGACAACACCTCGTCTGTATGGGTATGTCTCAGATTTTGAGGAATTCAACCCTATCCTGATGACAAACCGTTGATATTAGTTAAAAGATTTGAAGAGAAAATGCGTGTCATTTTACCAAACTTGTCTCGACGACTTTTCGTCGGGATAGGCTAATTATATAGTAATTTAACATTTTTTCCCCGGCAAAAATTGAGGAGACTTTTCTCGACAGAAATGAGAAAATGAGTATGTCCCTTAACCCTCTTTTGTTAAATTAGTTGTCAATTTAGGCGACTTGACCAAGTGAAAGACTGTAATGTTGGGATTCGTACGTAGGTTTTAAAATTTTTTTAAATCATTAAACGCAGCGGAAACATTAAACGTACGAACCAATCCAGTCAAAACCAGATTGCCCACCAGGAGTCCAGATGCAAACCAAACAGAATAAACAAACCATAGGGTGTTTAGTGATTATACCTTTCGAGAGTAAACCGCTAACATACGCGAGGCACCACGAAACAACGAACCCAGTCGTTAGATCTGGTTACACAATCTGATCCGTGACTGTTGAATCTTCACAAGATCTCAACACCGCTTAAAAATCAACTCCAAAATTGGATCTTGAATAACAGCAGATATGGAACCGGCAATGCGTAGGGGTGACGTAAAATTGGAAACCAAAACTTACGTAGCCAATTTTTCATTCCAATTGAATTGTGTTTTCATTCATATTTATCCTAATTTAAGATATTAATTTTAAATGAAAGAAATCCTTTTATTTAAAATTTAAATCCTTTTATTTAAAATTTAAATCTTTAAATTTAGATAATAGGATTTAATTAAATAAATATTAATCTAATTAATATTTAAATAATAATAAACGTAATTTATAATTATCAACTAATTGATAATTACAAATATCACCCCTTAAATATCAACTCTTTGATCCTCTATTATTCAAGATTGTGTCGATTTAATTAACTTTTAATTAAATATTATTGTTCGTTGCTCGTAGTGCAACCCTTACGGATCTTATCTTGATAGTAGTACGAACTAATGTCGTTACTTGGGCATACAAATCCAACAGACTCCCACTTGCACAAGTCTCGACCATTCAGTCAGCACAGACAGTGGTGGACGTCTAGCTACATCTCACTATCCCATCAAGATACGACGCTGTTAAGCCGTCTACCATTCACAAATAACTTAAGTAACATTCCTTAACTATTCGTAATAGTAATGAACATCAAATCAGTCATCCTTCTGTAATTGACATCCTGTTGAACATGAGACATGGATCATGTGTCATTCTCATATCGTGTTCAACCATTTTTATTCTCGATCCCATATCATAACTAGTTTAATCAAACTCCCAATTTGAGCATGGCCATGCAATTCTACTAATTTTGATAAACGAGGGGCCCAGAGACGTCAGCCTATTACCGAAGTATAGGAACAGATCCCGTTGACTACATATAACTCTCACTATGTTTCGGATTATCTCCAACTATAGATCCTTATTACTGCCTGGTCAAAGAGCAGTGTTAGATATGTCAAAAGATAATCTTATGCATAATGAAGTTCAATATGCATCTAAGGTCTAAGGATACAAAGATTATGCCATTCTCAAAATCTACTCATGACTATGATCCATGAAGTAATTTTGAAACGGGTTGCGTTCAATATCCATTCTCTATTGGATATCTGTGAATTTGGCCTCCAACTCTTTGGACTTTTCCTCCTATGAAACCAACCAACATTCACAATGGTCTCAAACTCAACATCTATTCCCATAGATTTGATTGACCACGAACATTTAGAATAAATTATATTCAAGGATATTAAACGTACAAAAATTGAACACAATTAGTATGATGATAAAGCAATTAACTCTTTAATTCAAAATCATTCAAATACAATTGTCTTAGTTCAAGAACATCCAAATACTAAAACAAATCATATCCAATCACTAGCAAATCTAAGTCCTATGTTTCTAGCATGCTCCTCATGTTTTGCTTGAGGCATAGGTTTAGTGAACGGGTCTGCTAGATTATGATCTGTATGCACCTTATTTATGGTAATGTCTCCTCGTTCCAATATTTCTCGTATATAATGGAACTTCCTGAGTATATGCTTGGTGCTGTGATGCGATCTTGGTTCCTTCGCTTGAGCAATAGCACCTGAGTTGTCACACATTACCTCGATTGGTCTTGCAATGCTTGGCACCACTCCAAGATCAGCTATGAACTTCTTCATCCAAACAGCCTCCTTTGCAACATCTGATGCTGCAATGTATTCGGACTCTGTGGTGGACTGGGCAACAACAGTTTTTTTGGAACTCTTCCATGTTATTGCTCCGCCATTTAGAGTGAATACAAATCCAGTCTGTGATCGAGAATCATCTCGATCCGTTTGAAAACTAGCATCAGTGTAACACTTTACACTAAGCTCCTCATCTGTACCTCCATATATCAGAAACATGTCTTTAGTTCTTTTCAGATACTTCAGAATGTTCTTTACAGCAATCCAGTGAGCATCACCTGGATTCTGTTGATATCTGCTCGTCATGCTCAAGGCATATGAGACATCTGGTCTAGTGCACAACATAGCATACATGATCGATCCTATTGCAGAAGCATATGGAACTCTTTCCATCCTTCTTTTATGATCTTCCGTTTCCGGACATTGCAACTTGTTTAGGTTTCGTCCCATGTGCCATAGGTAAAAAACTTCTTTTGGCATCTTGCATTGAAAATTGTCAAATGACCTTATCAATATATGTGCTTTGAATTAAACCAATAAGCCTCCTTGATCTATCTCTATAGATCTTAATTCCCAGAATGTATGCAGCTTCACCAAGGTCCTTCATTGCGAAACACTTTCCTAACCAGGATTTTACTCCGTTCAAGGTTGGAATGTCATTTCCAATAAGGAGTATGTCATCTACATACAAAATCAAGAACATCACAATGCTCCCACTTGCCTTCATGTAAACACACGGTTCATCTTCGTTCTTTATAAAACCAAACTCTTTGATTTTCTCATCAAAACGAGGATTCCAGCTTCTAGATGCTTGTTTCAATCCATAAATGGATTTCTTTAATTTGCATACTTTATTAGGATTCTTAGGATCGACAAAACCTTCAGGCTGAGCCATATAGACATCTTCAGTAAGGTGTCCATTTAGAAAAGCCGTTTTGACATCCATTTGCCATATTTCATAATCATAGTGTGCTGAAATGGCAATTAGAATTCTAATTGATTTAAGCATAGCTACTGGAGAAAAAGTTTCCTCATAATCAATACCTTGAGTTTGAGTAAAACCTTTTGCTACAAGTCTAGCTTTAAATGTATGCACATTCCCATCCATGTCGGTTTTCTTCTTAAAAACCCATTTGCTCCCTACTGTCTTACAATTGGGAGACAAATCAACCAAGTCCCAGACTTGGTTGTCATGCATGGATTGCATCTCAGCGCCCATGGCCTCAAGCCATTTATCAGATTCTAAATCTGAAATTGCAGTCTTATAATTGGTAAGTTCTGTGCCATCCAAAAATGATACATCATTTCCTTGAATGAGAAAACCGTATCTGTCAGGATCCCTACGATCTCTACTAGATCTGCGAATGCCTGACTCTTCAACATTTGACTGAGTCACTGGTGTTGTGTCAACTCTTAGTTGACTTGGTGTCTCAACCTCAGGTTGTGTTTCTGGAATTACTTCCATATTCACAATATTATCAGCTTGACTTCTCGCGAGAAACTCTTTCTCTAGAAAAGTTCCTATACGCATAATAACAACTTTGTTTTTATCTGGCTGATAGAAGTAGTATCCCATAGTCTCCTTTGAATATCCGACGAAAACTACCTTTTCGCCTCTGGGTTCTAATTTGTTGGGTGTCTCACGTTTCACGTAGGCATCACAACCCCAGACTTTTAGATATGACGTTTTGGGTTTACTACCATGCCATATCTCATATGGTGTTTTATCCACCTTCTTGGTTGGAGAAATGTTTACAAGTTTAGCAGCGGTTTCAAGGGCATATCCCCAGAAAGAGTGAGGCAGATTCGTGCAACTCATCATAGATCGAACCATATCTAATAAGGTTTGATTCCTCCTTTCAGACACACCATTGAGTTGCGGTGTTCCAGGAGGAGTCAATTGTGAAACAATTCCACATTGCCTAAGATGCTCTTTGAATTCATAACTAAGGTATTCACCACCTCGATCCGATCGAATGGCTTTTATTGTTTTACCAAGCTGATTTTCAACTTCCTTTTGAAATGTTTTAAACACTTCAAATGCTTCATGTTTGTGACTTATGAGGTAAACATATCCATATCGACTGAAGTCATCAATGAAAGTTATAAAGTATCCTTTACCAGTTCTAGTCATAGTCTTGAAAGGACCACATACATCAGTATGTATTAATCCTAACAATTCTGTGGCCTTTTCACCAACTCCTAAGAAAGGTGCTTTTGTCATCTTGCCACTTAAGCATGATTCACATGTATCAAAAGTTTCAAACCCGGTGGGTTCAACGATCCCATCTGTTTGAAGCTTTTCCATGCGTTTCTTGCTAATGTGACCAAGATGACAATGCCATAGATATGACTGGTTAAAGTCTGACTTCAATATTTTGGTGTTCATAGTGTACATAGAACTACTAGTGCATGAATTGCTCACATTAATCTCATATATTCCATTATGAGGCTTCGCCTCAAAATAAAACATATTATTAAAATAAGCAGAAATGTAATTACCATTAAAAACATAATCAAAACCTTGTTCATGCAAACGAGAAACTGAAACAATATTTCGAGTCACATTTGGAATAAAACAAACATTGTCTAATTTCAAATAAAAACCACTTGGCAGCAGTATCTCATACTCTCCAATAGCTTTGACTGCGACATGAGCTCCATTGCCAACATGGAGTTCCATCTCGCCATCTTTCAGTTCTCTAACGTTCTTTAGTCCCTGCATTTTATTACAAATGTGAGAACCACATCCGGTGTCAAACACCCATGACTTAGGGGAAAAAGAATATAGTTCTATTACAAAGATACCTGAAGTGCTAGCCCCATAGGACTTTGCCTTCTTCAGCTCAGCAAGGTACTTGGGACAGTTCCTCTTCCAATGACCCATCTCTTCACAATGGAAGCATTTGGCATCCTTTTCAATTTTCTTGGAAGGCTGCTTAGGCACAACAACTTTGGCCTTACCCTTACCTTTGTCTCTTATGTTCTTGCCTTTATTATTTGGCTTCTTGATTCTACCCTCATTGATCATGAGAACTGGAGAGGTTTTGCTTGGAATGTTCACTTCAGCAGTTTTAAGCATCTTATGCAACTCTGTAATGGACTTTTCCCAACCATTCATATTATAATTCATAATGAAATGATCAAATGATTTGGGCAGAGAGTTGAGGATCATATCCCTAGCTAATTCAATGCTTAAGGGAAAACCAAGCCTTTCCAGTTGATCAATGTAACTGTTCATTTTTAGCACATGAGTGCTAACAGATGACCCCTCTTGCATTTGACAACCCATGAGAGATTTCATGGTTTCAAAACGCTCATGACGCGTTTGCTCTTGGAACATTTCCTTAAGCTGAGTGATCATGTCAAAAGCTGCGAGATCTTCCAGATTTTTCTAGAAGTTCAGGAATCAGGGTAGCTAACATGAGGCATGACACTTCTGCAGTGTCATCAACATGTTTCTCCCATGCCTTTTTCACAGCCTGAGTGGCGTTTGCAGGAGGTTCATCAGGAATGGCCTTTTCAAGAACATATTGCTTCTTATCAGCCTTGAGAACAATTCTCAAGTTGCGATGCCAATCAATGAAGTTAGAACCATTGAGTTTCTCTTTGTCTAGAATGGACCTTAGAGCATAGTTGGAGTGAGAGCAATTGTTGTTTGAGTTTGAGGTAGACATCTACAAAATAGGATAGTGGGATTTTAGTATTTTCAATGTTAAAATCTTAATTAATTTGACCCTTTAATTCATTTTAACTTAAGAAGAATGAGATCCATATTTCATTATACTCCAATAATTGGTTAATCCAGTTCATGAAATATAACTATTTAGGTAGGTAACGATTACCAATTGTATCTCTATACAATTCTCATATTATGGGGTCGATCTGGACGAGTTATGTCCATGTCGGTACGTTTTACCCCATCTATGCCCGTTTCGCTTATTATAATTGGTTAATCCAGTTTACAAGGCAAAATGATAGTTGTCCTAAAATTAGCAACGTGTGATTACTGGTCTAGCTTGCTTAGACTAAACAGTATCACCTTGTCCCGACATCCGTAGTCCTTTCGTAATAGGTTAAGCCAGAGAACTTAAGGGGTTCGGATATATCGTTTCAAGTGCTCTAAAATTAGGGTGGCATAGACCTATCGATTTTTCTAAGGGATTTATTTTAGTGTTTTACCTTTTATGGGTCGAAAACACATCGTGTTGTATTTGCATGCTTAATACAATACGAGTTTTATAAAATTCCAAATTTTATAGTTTTGTGATCTAAACAAACTTTTACCTCACAATGCGCTTAATTTTAATATCCTATATTAATAAGCGTGTTTTTTGATCGCGAGTCAATTTTAAACTATTAATAAACTCTTTTATTAATATATTTGAAATTAATCTCCTTTCAAGATATTTGGTTTTATCCTTTAAAATAACTCTTTATTTTAAAATCCTTTCACAAGATAACTAAAATATTATTTAAAATATTATTTTAAAATCTCGTCGTTTTATTGTGTTGTTTGTTTTAAAACTCTTTTAAAACTGTTTTGATTGTTTTGTCATTTAAATCAAAATTATTTAATCCTAAATGTCATAAACAACCACAAACAAAATAAATGTAAATCAAGCCTTTTAGTGTTCGGTTTTGTTAGAGCCAATAACAAAACCGAACGGGTCACAATGGGACAAAAACCAAGAATCAACTCTTTGAATCTTGTGATCCTACCACTTGCTTCAAGATCTCTATCTTATCTCCGGGTTTGCCATCTGTTGATTTCCAATCTTCTATCTTGTCTTGTCTCGATCAGATTACATTTTACAATTTACAAATAAATTCAAAGTACAATTTACAAATAAATTTAAAATTAACCTATCTATTACAAGGTCTTCCAAAACAGCCAAAAATACAAGATATATAAAAAAAAACACAACCACATGTCAAAGGCTGATTTACAATAACAACACAATATTTAATAAACGAAAAGGAAGCAATCTTTGTTAAAATAAATTTAACAAAATAAAACCGGATTGCTTAATTAAATTAAATTATTCTGATTGTTTGTAAAAGTGGCTCTGATACCACTGTTGGGATTCGTACGTAGGTTTTAAAATTTTTTTAAATCATTAAACGCAGCGGAAACATTAACCGTACGAACCAATCCAGTCAAAACCAGATTGCCCACCAGGAGTCCAGATGCAAACCAAACAGAATAAACAAACCATAGGGTGTTTAGTGATTATACCTTTTGAGAGTAAACCGCTAACATACGCGAGGCACCACGAAACAACGAACCCAGTCGCTAGATCTGGTTACACAATCTGATCCGTGACTGTTGAATCTTCACAAGATCTCAACACCGCTTAAAAATCAACTCCAAAATTGGATCTTGAATAACAGCAGATATGGAACCGGCAATGCGTAGGGGTGACGTAAAACTGGAAACCAAAACTTACGTAGCCAATTTTTCATTCCAATTGAATTGTGTTTTCATTCATATTTATCCTAATTTAAGATATTAATTTTAAATGAAAGAAATCCTTTTATTTAAAATTTAAATCCTTTTATTTAAAATTTAAATCTTTAAATTTAGATAATAGGATTTAATTAAATAAATATTAATCTAATTAATATTTAAATAATAATAAACGTAATTTATAATTATCAACTAATTGATAATTACAAATATCACCCCTTAAATATCAACTCTTTGATCCTCTATTATTCAAGATTGTGTCGATTTAATTAACTTTTAATTAAATATTATTGTTCGTTGCTCGTAGTGCAACCCTTACGGATCTTATCTTGATAGTAGTACGAACTAATGTCGTTACTTGGGCATACAAATCCAACATGTAAATGATAGTTTCATTAATAAAGATGATGATGAAGATGATTATGAAGAAGATGATAATAAAAAAGACGAAGTTGCATACAATTCAGATAAAGAAGATGACATAAATGAGAGTGATGTGGAAGAATATTAGGATATATTAGAGTTATTCTAGTGATGATGCTGATGAGATATGTTTATTATATATTTCTTTGAATTTGTAAACACATATTATTTATGTTTATTATGTGTGTATATATATATACTATTTATGATTATTTTTTAGGAATGACAACACATATTGTTAGAGAACACGGTGGAAATGGTGGGATCAACCCCCTCATGGGAATCCATATAGGCTTCCTACGGGTTGCGAGTCTTGTAAGTTACTTGTTCATGTTAAATATATCTCTTTTCAATTGCTAACTTTTCAATATAATGTATTGATGTAGAACAACCCAAGAGGAGTTCTAAAGAAAAATGATTAAACTAATAAAAAAGGTTTAAAAATAACCAATGTAAGCCGCTACCTACTAAGGTTGAAGATGCGAGGGGACAATACAACCTTGTTGGAGGGAGCCGCTCCGACTATATAAAGCTAATCTCTAATGAGATTGGAAAGATTGCTCATTTTCATTATATTAGTTAGCAATATGTTCCTAAGCAGTTTAATAGGCTCATATTTGACACTTTTTGCATTTATATATTGTATTCTTATAATTATTATTTGTATTTTAATATTATAATTATTATGTGTCTTATAGTTACTTTGTTTTATAAGAATATTTTGATCTCTAAAGTTTCAGAAACAGAGATCGATGGGATAGCATAAGATTCGAAATCCAAGCCGAGTGTGAAAGAGTTTATAGGGAATACAAACAAGAATTCAAAAAACATTTTGATTCTGTTAGAGATTAAAAGGAAATTGAGAGAGCAAGGAGAAGTCACCCTGACGAGTTGGATGAAGAGTATTATGAGAAATGACATAATGGTAAATAATGAGATGGCACAATGGTAAATAAAAGATAATTAGTAAAAGACATGGCATGCATTTAATACAAGCCGTCAATGATACCTGGATATTTAATTCAAGATAACATGCATTAAATGCAAAGATTGAAAGAAGCTAGTGAAACAGCGGTCCAAGCAAAGGAAGCAGGAGTTCGATCCTTACCTAATAGGTAAGGACCGGCTACAAATAGACGGATGACATCTATCATCTAAGGAAGATAAGACGCGTGAAAAAAGGCAAATGGTGGGAGAGCAAATAAAAGAGGAAGGTCCGAAGAGTTAAGGGCATTCAATGTGAACCAACAACCAGGAAAAAAGGAGAGTTTAATTATATGACAGTTACGTTTGATGATTACGTCATTAGTGACTAAAGCACATATCGTCGTGCTTGAAATCCACGTCAATTTAGCAATTGTGATTATTACGAGTTAAAAGTATGCGAGAAATCGTGAACGTGAGCGAAAACCGTGCGTGAAACGAAGTTCCAAATTCTCCGGAATCGTAAAACGAAGAAAAATTCAAAAATATTGATATCTAGGAGTCTGCGCTGTACGCCTAGCTCCATTTCGCCACTCTAGGCGGTACGCGCGGAATCAAAAAAATCTGAGGCCTCCGTAATCCTTCGCGGTATGCCTAGCCCCATCTTGCCCCGCTAGGCGATACGCGAGGCTTAGGTCGGTTTGAAAAATCAGAATTCCATATCAGATTGTATGCAGAAGAGTTCTATACTCTTTTTCTCGAACATACTTATCCCAGAAATGAAAATTTTGAATTTTAAGCTCTCAAATCTCAGTTCTAAAGCTACGAGAACGTCCGGATCGCGCTAGGGATTGATTCTACATGTGCTGATCATCATTTCTGTCCGAGAAATCCGTCCGATTAGGTAACGATTCGTTTCATCCTACTAGCTTGATAATGGTTTGATTAGATCTTGTTTATAAACATAATGCAATAGTTAGGATTGTTGATTATTGCCTAGATGATGGCTAGAAATGGTTATAAACGAAGAACTTGATATATTAACGGTTAAATTCTTGTTTTGATTAGTTGTAATGACCGGTTATCATGAAACTATAACTTAGATTATAATGGTTTAAACCATTTGATTGTAACAATGTGTGTGATTGTCTTGATCATTCTTTGGAATGCTAGGTTAAATCCAAGTGTTTCAAACTGACAATCATTAAGATAATCATTGGAATAACGATATGATGTTTATGATAACAGCCAGATTATTACATTGCATGGTTATTTAACCTATTCCAATGTTACATTCTTATGTTTCATGATCTCTGGATAATCAATAACAAGGATTGACCATTCATAAGCCAGAAATTCATCTGAAAATTGTTTCAGTATTATAATCAACAACAATACCTATTTGGTTAATCTGAGAATATCCTGATTAATCTAATGAGTCATCAACCTTGAATTAGGAACCTGAATCAGTATAGGTTCCTACATTATCATATTTTGTATGATATTACGTTAAAACAACTAATTAAAGACTTAATTTCAGTTTGGTGACTTTTAATGCAATGTCTTTGACATTGAACGTTCAGAAAGATCTAATCAGTAAGTTAAAACATAAATAACTTATTAAACATAAACTAATGCAGAATTAAGCTATTATTACCAGTCTGTATGATATTCTGCTATCTTTGAGACTTCAAGTGAGTTTCGTACAACCCATTTTGTTTCTAATGTTTTACAAACATCGGGATATCATTGTGAAATCATGTCTTAAACATATGATATGTATCACTGTTATCTGTGTGATTTCATGTTACTTTCGTAAGATTTCATGGGATATTGCCATTAGCTCGTCATCACATTATCGAAAAGTCCTCATCTCTCAAAACTGTATATAGTGAACCAATATGGGGCCGAACAGGGATCAATGATAGTACTATCGGTTGACAACCCATTCACTAGGAGGCTTGCTTCTCCCCTGGTGTGAATGTGTGTTACATGTTTCCGAAACACTCTCTTAATGTTAGTGATAAACATTAAGATAATGAGGCATTAAGATATTTACCGACGGGTAGTATCTTCGTAAAAACGTAGAATTGTCCGAAAAGAACTAAATATGGGTCCCATGGTTATCTTGAACACTGTATATCGAAAACTTGCATATCATATCATATTGTTTAACTTAAACATTACAAACTTACCAGCTTTGTGCTGATTTTTCCAACTCAAACCTTTTTGCAGGTAGACAGTGACACCGGCGAGGTTGCATGTTTATGCACTTGTAATTAAATAATTTGGTTTGTATAATAAGTTTAGTTTGTAAACTATAACCATGGTTGTGATAATGATACCCTTGTAATACATTATCTTAAAATAATATGTGTGTTGTGATACCAAAACAAGTAAGTTACACCCCATCTCTGAGACATCATCACTATGCTTCCGCGACCTTCTCAGTGTATTCAGTGACATCATTAACAGGTGACGAGAGGTGGTGGTGTGAGAAATTCTATGTAAGGAGGAGGTAAATGAATGTAATAAAGATGGTTGAAAGGATGTTTTCTACTTAGCACTTGTTGCGTACTTTCATTCTTTGTACTAGTGGAATCCGTTACTATGTCCCTACTAGCTAAATTTTGGATTCAACATTGGAGTAGGGTGAATAAATCATTGATCAATTGTTTTTAAGTGTTGATTTTATGCGTAGATCATAGGAAAAAAAAAAGAAATAGATCTAAACAATGTTATAAAAGTTTTCATGGTAGTAATCAGCCAATCATATGCACAGAGGCAACATATGAAGGAAAGAAATACAACTATTAACATTGGTAAAAGTGGTAATATATATCACATTGAAATCTAAGTTGTTTTTTTTGTTGTTTACAGGAGATTAGTGGTATTGAAGTTTTTGATAAGACTCACTGTAAGCTCGAGAAAAGATGGGCAAATGAGATTGCAAAATCAGACTACATTTGTAAAAACATTTAGTTGTATGATCTAATATTTTGTTTGTTAAAACAAATCAAAATAACCCAAACTCATTTGAATGAGTCAGTGTGATCTGAACCCATTCTAATATACTTAAATTTTTATATTATTGCTAGTATTTATTGATATTATTGATTGTATACTTATTGTATTGTTTTAATCAGGTTGGTTATGTTTTTGAATTTTAGCAAAAATTGAATGTATTTATGTTGTATGGTTTAAATAAGTTTGGTTTTCCATTTATAGTAGCTATGTTGTCAAATTTTAATAAATATTGATTGTGTATTTGTTGTGTTGTTTAACTCAGGATGGTTATCCATTTTATAGCAGTTATGCTGTCAGATTCTAGTAAATATTAATTATATATTTGTTGTATTGTTTAATTTATGGAGGTCGAATTAAAGTAAAAAATGATTATATATTTGTTGTATTGTTTAACTCAGGGGATGATGTCAGAAGATTTAGAAGATTTTCTCATGAGTCTTGTGATTTGTCATCAGTTAATTAGCTTGATCGAGTGTGTGGAACATGCCTTAGGTTAAATACGTGGACATATATGCGATGTTGGCCGTGTTGTGAGACAACCTATGTCTAACGTGTCTAGTACGGTTGTAAATGAACCGGCATTCAACGAACAGTTTGTGAACCATTAGGCAAAAAATTCATTTATATTCGTTCGTTTAAAATAGGGATAAATTTGTAGAAACATAACCAAGCTTTAATTTTGTTCCAATCAAGTCACTCAAACTTTGTTTTGTTTCAATTTGACAACTTAAATTTATTTTTATGTTTCAATCTTAGATATGTGACCTATATAACTTGTAACCATAATTTTTATATTTTTATTTTTTAATTTTTTTAATTTTTATTGTACGATAACATGAAAATAACATGTATTTGAAAAAAATAATAATAAATCTCAAAATATTTTTAAAATTGCAAAAAAATTTTAAAAATTAAAAATTTTAAAAATTTGTGATTTTTTTTTTAAATTGTAAAAACATTTAGTTGATTAGAAGAACACAAAATGCCAAAATGGGTCAAAAATACATCTAAAACATTCAAACAGATCATAAATCCATCTTAAAATTCACTTATAAAGCCTAAACGTACCAAAATTACCTGTTATTCAGGTTTTTTTATCTAATATTAGAACATAAATCAAACTTAAATTACATAATTGAAACAAAACAAAGTTCCAATAATTTAATTGGAACAAAATCAAAAGTTAATTATGTTTCTATAACATTTTCGCTTTAAAATATTACAAACATGAACACATGTCGTTCATGTGTATCAGCTGATGTGTCACTTTTATTATTATTTGTTTTGTTTTGAACTACGTATGTTCCAGTTGAAATCAGGTCACCTTATTGATAGCACGTTCGTTGGTTGTCCATTTGAGACGATTTATAAATATCTTTTTATGGTATTAACATTAGAATCTTAATCTATACCTTTATAATTTAACTAATTACCATATTTCTTTAAATTTTGTTTAACCTACCACAATTAGGTTTTCATTTATATTCATGTCTTACCAACAAATAATTATTTTTTTTCTTTTTATTTTTCTTATATTATATATATATATATATATATATATATATATATATATATATATATACACGGAGATGTTCAAATGAGAGCTATTTAAACTTGAGAACTAAAATAACCAATTTTAGCCACAAGCTTATAAGTGTATAAAAGTAACTTCCACTATTTTGAAAGAAAATTACTTTTATACCCTATAAAATATGTGGTTCAAAATTAGTTCTTATGACTCTTTGATATTTAATGGTTCTCAATAGAATAAGTCCATATATATATATATATATATATAGGAATGTGATCAAATACTAACTCACACTTAGAGCAATAACCCATTAACTCTCTTTACCCAATCAGAAATAAACACATGGATTTTTCTTTTATTATTTGATAAGGGTACATTAGTAATTTGCTATATTAAATACTTTACCCCCTCTTTTTTTATACATTCATAACTTTTTTATACTATAATATTTTTTTAAAAAATTGCACCATTTTACGCGTCTTATTTTTCTCTTTAATTCCGTTATAGTCTTAACTAGGTTTTTTATTTTTTTTTCGGATATTCGTATTTACATCAATGTAACAAGTATAAAAATAACAAATTATTTGTAACGAGTTGTAACGAATTTGGGTTTACATTGTTGTAGAATAAATAGGGTTTAAATTTAAGAGTGTAAACGAGCCAAGCCGATCCAGAGCTAGTTAATTACGTTATATTCTTGACTAGGTTTTTTTATTTTTTCCGGATGCTCCAAAATTCGTTATATCTACAAGATTGTAAATACATTTTAATACTTTAAAAAAATACTATAACATTTTGTTGATAAAAACCAAAATTCGTTATATCTACTAGATTGTAAATACGTTTTAATACTTTAAAAATATATATCTACAAGATTGTAAAGACATTTTAATACTTTAAAAAAAATAATATAACATTTTGTTGATAAAAACCAAAATTCGTTATATATACAAGATTGTAAATACGTTTTAATACTTTTAAAAAATTATATCTACAAGATTGTAAGTATATTTTAATACTTTAAAAAAATACTATAACATTTTGTTGACAAAACCAAAATTCGTTATATCTACAAGATTGTAAATTTTTTTTAAAGTATTAAAACGTATTTACAATTTTGTAGATATGATGAATTTTGGTTTTTGTCAACAAAATGTTATATTATTTTTTTTAAAGTATTAAAATGTCTTTACAATCTTGTAGATATAATTTTTTTAAAGTATTAAAACGTATTTACAATCTAGTAGATATAACGAATTTTGGTTTTTATCAACAAAATGTTATATTATTTTTTTAAAGTATTAAAATGTATTTAAAATCTTGTAGATATAATTTTTTATAGTATTAAAATGTATTTACAATCTTGTAGATATAATGAATTTTGGAGCATACGGAAAAAATAAAAAAACCTAGTCAAGAATATAACGTAATTAACTAGCTCGGGATCGGCTTGGCTCGTTTACACTATTAAACGTAAACCCTATTTATTCTACAACAATGTAAACCCAAATTCGTTACAACTCGTTACAAATAATTTGTTACTTTTATACTTGTTACATTGGTGTAAATACGAACATCCGAAAAAAAATAAAAAAAACCTAGTCAAGACTATAACGGAATTAAAGAGAAAAATAAGACAAGTAAAATGGTTCAATTTTTATAAAAAAATATTATAGTATAAAAAAGTTATGAATGTATAAAAAAGAGGGGGTAAGTTAATACATAAAACAAATTACTAATGTACCCTTATCAAATAATAAAAGAAAAATCCATGTGTTTATTTCTGATTTGGGAAAGAGAGTTAATGGGTTATTACTCTAAGTGTGAGTTAGTATTTGATCACATTCCTATATATATATTATTACTCTAAGTGTGAGTTAGTATTTGATCACATTCCTATATATATATATATATATATATATATATGGAAGTGTTCTAATACTAACCCTCTCTTACGGCGATAACCCATTAACTTTGTCAAAACGAAGCCGAATCTTGAATTTTTTTTGGACATCATTGTAACACAATTTGAACACCATGTTCTTTTATGAGTTTGGGCTAATTCATCACCGTTTGGGCTCTTACAGTACTGTAGGTGTTTAAATATTTAAAACTTACAGTACTGTAGCACAAAACCTACAACGATGATATTTTTTAAACGGTGATGAATTAGTCCAAACTCATAAAAGAACATAGTGTTCTAATTGTGTTACAATGATGTTCAAAAAAAAATTCAAGATTCGGCTTCGTTTTGGCAAAGTTAATGGGTTATCGCCGTAAGAGAGGGTTAGCATTTGATCCCAATCCTATATATATATAAATATAACAAATAGTACATAGAACATCATTATTCATAAATCTCTAAATATCATAGATAAAAGATTCTAGTAATAATCTATGTAATATAATAAATCAAGGTTTTGTTCTGCCACTTGAAAGTCATTGAGGTATGTTTTGGACTCCATTTCCCGCTCAACTTTTCTCCTCTATTTTAGACCCGGGTCTATAGTTATTCGGATCTATTTGTTAACCCGTGATGTAATTATTTAACATATGCCAAGTCATATGTGTTTGAATTAAGTCCTATTTACTAAAATGCGCTCGACTGATATCATAATAAATGTATAATTTTTTTGATATCATATTTAAATTTACACAACCTAAGTTTTACTTTTTTAATTTTAAATTTACATAATTATGGTTAACAAAACACTTGCCAAATATTATTATGAAAAAATAATTTATAACAAAATGTGAATTCAATTACTAAAATTAATAATAAATTACAATTTTTATTTAATATAAATATTAAATTTGCATAGTTATTCTAATAAAAAAAGTTTCCTAAAATTATAAATTAAAATTTATTTTAAATCTTCACATTAATGCAATAATATCTTTCAGGAACATATGTGATTTCCTTATGTTTTAATCTCATTTGTATATATGCCTACATAAAACCAAATTCTATTAAATTAGACACATAGATTAAGACACAGATAATATGAAATAAAAATTTATTAATTTTAATTATTTACATATTTTACACAAATAAGTTGGATGTTATGGCTTAAAGTATATATTAAATTAAAATTACATTTAAACTAGAGATCACTACATATTGACTTAATATTTGTCAACTTAAATAAGTAATTATTTCAATTTATGTTCTATATATTATTGTTTTGTTATATTTAATTCATTTATTAATTATATTTTTCTATTATTCGCTATGTTAATGCAATCATTACGTGCGTTTTATTTGTTTATTGTATTTAAAACCACTTGCCAAGTATTAATTTAAAACATTAATTTCTTCCTAAATTTAAATTGCATTTAGTCACATTAAATTTAAATTGAATTTCTTACACCTAAAAAGCTAAATTTACACAATTACTCTAAATAAAATAGTTTCCTTAATTTATAAATTAAATTAAAAGTTTTAAAAACATTGCATATTTACAATTACAAATAGTAAAAAATATTTAACGTGAATCCTTTCCAAAATTGTTTTTTTGACTTCCTAAATTTCATAAATTATGTTAATATTACTATATATTCTGGATCTAACATCAAATACATTTTTGTAAAAAAAAACAAAAAATAAAATCAATGGATTCAAAACCATTCACAATGTTAAATGAATTACAGACATATTGTATTATCAAGGTTAGGGTTATTCAAAGTTGGACTATATCCAACTCAGAAATTTCCTAGTGGTTAATATTACATTGAGTTAATTGTCATAGGTTTTACTTGTCACATATGAAAAGGTATAATTAAATTGCAAATTTTTATTAATCTATAACAAAAAGTTAACTATGTTAGTAATGTTACATTTTTATGTTAATAATGTTACATTTTTGTTTTAACTTTAGAACAACAAATTGCAAGGCACTATTTTGAAGAAGTATAATAAGAAATTAGAAAATTTGCTTACTGAATTAATTTGATATCATTTGATAAAAATTTCATTCAAGTTTTAAAGAAATATCTAATTTTAGTTTGTTTTGTAATTATAAATAATAAAAGTCACGAAGAATCTCTTTCACAAATTGGATTATATTTAAAAGAACTGGTATTCACACATGAACAATAATATGTATCACTTTCAAGAGTAAAAAAACAAAGATATGATTGAGTTAAATTATTAATATTATATATACATGAAAAATGCACAAATAAGACGTCAGATGTTGTATATGTGGATTTTTTAAAACTTGTAATTAGTTTTAAACGTTCGTATGCAATTAATCTTTGTAATATATGCAATATTTATTATCTTTTTCTATATAATATGCAACAATCTTTCAAATACTTTGTTTTATACTATATAATAAACTACATGTTTTTCCTAACTCTACCCGTGTTATACACGGGTTATAATTTAGTGCAAAATATAGGAAGTATATAAACTTCAATGACAAAGATAGGGATGGTGAACCAAATTTGAATGATTTATTAAATGTAACTAAAAGATCAACCAGATTTCATAATGGCATTCAAAATATATGTTTAAAGTTTAAACTCTACATAACACGCAAGTGAACAATCATTATTTTATTTGGGATAGCTTTATATAAATGCAACCAAGTTTATAACTGTTGTAATTAAGTCCCTAAGTGAATGTTTGGGATTTTACTTGAAATTAACTTTTTAATTTATTGACTTGATGAAAAAGTTAATATGTTAAAAAAATGTTTGGTAATTTTAAAAGCACTTTTAGTTTTAACTTTTTGAGTGCTGTTAAAAAATCATTTTTAAGAAGCTACTTTTTGTAACTTTTAGAAGTGTTTTTTAACTTTTTATGATTAAAAGGTCATTTTTGACTTTTTCATACACAAAAGATAATCCAAACGTATTTTTAAAAAAAACTTTCTTTCAAAAAGTCATAAGTTAATAAGAACTATTGACAAAAAATCATTTTATGCTTAATAAGCAATCCAAAGACGCCCTAAGAGTTATTTTTTTTTTTAAAAGTCAATAAAGTTTATTTTTTGTTCTAATACTATATAAGTAGCAGATTACTATGTTAACAATGATGACGTGTCGTGTTATATTAGATATTTTTTTATCTTTAAGATGATGTAGAAAATATAAAATAAAATTTTTAGTAAAAATTTACATAGATTTTCCAATTAAAAAGAGCCTTTTTATTCTAAAATTGATAAAACAATGATTTTTAGTTTACAAAAATATTTTTTATTTTTTAAATTATATAATTATCATTTTAGTTTGTAATAATAAAAATAAGAAACACATTTTTATTCATTAAAATTGTATTTGTACTTTTTATGTTTTAAATTATAATTAGTATTATAAAACATTAATTAAAAAATTAAGGCAAAAAGTAGTAACTTGGTGACATTGTAATTACACAATATCAAAACGATAAATTAGAGTTTAGCTACTTTTAAATGACAAACAAAATTTCAACGAATTAATTAAAAAAAGTTGAGAAACTTGATTATATTTCTAAAACATCTTTTGTTTTCATTATTGTTTTGGTTTTAATCATTTACAATCATAAACTCAATCAAGTAGATTTATCATTTGTTTCACTTCAACAAATTTGAAGCAATTAACTTTCATAGATGATTAATTTGGAGATAAAAACACGATTAATTTATATAATAAAAAATTATTAATTGATATTATTATTTTAATTCACCGCCATTTGTCCTCCTTTCACATTGAACCTCTAGTTTTGAACCATCATGTTTTTCTCGAGTTATTTTTGTTGGTTGGTTTCTTAAATGAATATGGCAATTTAATTGGGTTATTTAATGGGCTGGGCCAGATAGACTACCAATTTCTAATTTTCGTTTGGCGTATTAAATAATTTGCCACAAATAAACATAGGTGTTTTCTTTCTTTAGCTAAACTCGTGAAATTCATATTTAAATGAGTAAATTGTCGAGATGGTTTATGTGTTATGCTAGTATTTTACTCTTATTCTTAGGTTTTATAAATTACTCATGTTGTTACAGACTTTAAACTTTTGTAACACATACAGTCTTTAAGTTGACCAAATTACCTCACCTAAGGACTACGTGTGTTACAAATGTTTAAAGTTTGGGATCATATGGATAATTTATAAAATCTATTGACCAATAGTGAAAGATTATCAAACCACATAAACCATCTTGGTAATTTACTCCATTTAAGTACAATTTTTTGTTATGTGGTGGATGACTCATGAGAGAAAATTTAGTGATTTTAACTCTGGAAAAAGAATTTTATTTTTGGTGAATACGTATACCAAATTCTTCATTAACTTCACTTGTACTAGTAAATTATATAATAATCTAGTGACACGACTTTAAGGGTTGGAAATTGCAAGGTACAAACGTGAATTGATGTTGCACAAATGAATGCAAACATTCATTGCTTAAAAAGTTAAAAGGTTAGGTTTGTGTCAATTTTAATGAAAAAAAAAGTGATATATTATTATTATATGTGACAATAACAATTTATCGTTTTTCAAATCATGTGTCTCGATTTATGGCGAAATCCATGGACGAAGATTTTATAGGGTCGGGGGGCCAACCGCCTCGTTTCAAAAATTAACATGTATTATTGGTCCCGTAAATTTCCACCCCTCCTTTCAAAACGTTCAAGCTATGCCATTGGTGAAATCGAGCGAATTAATGCTTGTATTTACTTTAGATAAATTAAAGGTAAATAGAGGACTCATAAGTATTGTGATTGTTATAAGATATGGTTTCTTATTTATAGCATATGCATGATAAGCAAAAATGTTACATGTTTGTTTCTTATTCTACTAACAATGTCTTTTTTAGAACACAAGCTATAGTTTTCAGTTGTTAAAACATAGTTTATTGTAGTAACACAAAAGAGAAAGATCTTGATGTGTATTGTAGAGGTTCATAGTGAGTTAGTATATCAAGATGCTAATGCATAAAGGTTTTAGTCATACTAATATTAGGTTAAAACATAAAGCTTTTATAATTATTAGTACTTATAAACTTTAATTTAGAAATAAACTTTGTATAGTTTCATGACAATGTTTATTTTTTAATTTTTTCCACTTAGTTCCATTTATATTAAGATTAACTAATAAAAAAGAAAAAAACGTACCCGGTGCTTGATGTATCTTTCGCTTTGCGTAGGGCCGGAGAGAAACTCGCCCGCTTTGAGGCCTTTAGATTGTCCTTCCAGTACTTGTACTATTTCATCATCTTCTTTGATAGATTGAAATACCTAATAGTTGTGTACAAATCGAATATTTTTAGGGTTTTAACGAACTAAGTTTTGGTTTACTTGGTCAGAATCGGTTTATGAAAAATAAATAAAGAAAGAATTGTTTGGGTTGAATTCACTTTTGGGAACCATGAAACACTATTAGGTAAAACTGAATTGGGTGATAATCAAAGCGACAATTTTTTCAATATATAATTTATAAAAATTTGAAGTTAAATATTAATTAGTGTAAAATAAACTTCATAATTCTTTTTAATTATTTTTGAAACATTAAAGACAACAAAACATAAATTCACTATAAAAATAAACACATGAAATCAAAATACATTTCACATAAATCAAAATGTAAAGTTGGTTTCTATATGTTTGTATGACCATATCATGATGTTGGTGCACCAACAGTAGAGGTGCACAAACCGGTTAACCGGTCGAAAACCGGTTAACCGGTCAAACTCTAGTAACCGGTTTTTACTAATAACAGGTTTTTCAACCTTTAAAACCGAAACCAGTTAACCACAAAATAACCGATTTTTTAGTAAGATAGACCGGTTAACCGGTTTGAAAAACCGGTTACGTCCATTGAAACCTAAAACCGGTCCTAAACCGCCGGTTTTTTCAAAAACCTATAACTGATACGAATAACCGGTTCGGTTAACCGGTTTTCTTGTGCATCTCTAACCAACAGAACTTTGATCACGTAAGTTTGGCATATGAACGTTTAGAGACTTGATAGTTTGTGAGCTTTTTTAGTTTTTAAAAGCTAGAGAGGTGTTGCGATTAAACCAAAATTTATTAATACTAATAATGAGTTCAAAATAAAATTTTATACAACGACAAATAGTCATTTTAAAAGGTACAATTTGTTTTCATTGATTCAAACTTAGTTAAAAACTAGTTAGAAAAATCCATTTACAAACCGGTTCTTTGAAAAAAAAACATAACTAAATTGGTTCAGAACCTTTGGGTTGTATTGGGTTGAAACTATTTTTTTGTTTGGTTGAAATTAGTTAAACAGTTTGGGTTTTTAACAGGGTTGTAAACGAACCAAACGTTCAGCGAACAGTTCGTGAACTGTTCGGCGGGAAGTTCGTTCGTTTAATAAAGGAACGAACACGAACAAGAAATTCCGTTCGTTTAGTTAAATGAACGAATATGAACAAAGGTCGTGTTCGTTCATTTGTGTTCGTGAACGTTCGATAACATGTTCGTTTATGTTCGGTAATTTTTTTTATTATATTTATTTATTAAATGTGTTGTATATTTTTAATTTTTAGTTTAATACCATAATATTTAAGTTATTTTTAGTTTAATACTATAATATTTTAATTTATATATTTATAAATGATTATTTCCAATGGTTAAGATTAATAATGTTAATTTTTATTATTTAAATAATATGTGGTCGTTAGCGTTCGTGAACCGTTTGTGAACAAGGTAAATTCCTTAATGAACGAACACGAACAAGAATTTTCGTTTGGTTAGTGTTCGTGAACCGTTTGTGAACAAGTTAAAAGTTAAATGAGTTGTTCGTGTTCGTTCGGTTCGTTTACGGCCCTAATTTTTAACCATAGTTATTTATTTATTTTTTTACTTTTTTATTTTTACTAATAATAATAATAATAAATGCAGCTTTAGAAAAATAATATTGAAATGGTTTGAATTTTTATTAATATCTGTTTTTAACAGCTATATTTTATTTCTAACTAGGTTTATTTCCCCCGCGCGTTGCGGCGGGTTATCACAGTACACTCTCGAGAACGGGTATTATATATCATTTGCAGAAGCATAAGTTACATAGCAAAATCAAATCTTTATTCACGAACTAAACCCTAACCCCTAACCTCTAAGGAAGTTGTGTAGTGGATGAGAGACAACCTAGTGATCCCAAGTTCAATCCCACTTGAAGCAATTTTCTTTGGAGGTCATCGACCCGGTTGCTTGTGGGCGCGCTTTACATGTTTCCTCACGGTTAGTCGGGTATTGGGGGAGTCAGGGGTTTACCACACAAGTGGGTTCTCACGATTATAAAAAAAACTTAAACCCTATACCTAGACCCAAATCTCTAAGTAAATCTTTCAAATTTAATAAAAATCTAGATCTTTAGGCAAATGTTTCAAATTTAATACATTCATCTCTGTTTACTACTTTTTAAAGTTAAAAAAAATTCTTGTGATCCAAATCTAAATTTTCAAAACAACATCACATGGTTCAGATACCTACGCATTACTATTTATTTTTTTATGCATTACTATTAATATATATATATACATACATATATATATATATTAAATTTACTGTTCAATCTAATATAAATATATTCACTATTCATTTTTCATGCATTTTAATATATATATATATATATATATATATATATATATATATATATATATATATATATATAATATAATTCTACTACCATGTAATGTTGCACGAAACACTTTTGTAGGTCTATCTATTTCAATGTATGTACTTGCAAGATTTTGGGCTTCACACATTTGTGTCGGTAATATAAATATTGGGCTTATCGTGAAAGGATATTAGGTAATGTAATAATGTTGTATTATCCGACCCGAACAACCCGAATTAGATTTTCGATGAGTTTTTTTTGGATTTCAGATATGATTCGGATTTTGGATATTTTGAACACCTAGTATTACCTCTAGTGGTGTACAAATCGGTTTTTTTCCTCAAACCGGTTCTATTTAAGAACCGGTCCAATTCATGAACCAGTCCGGTTCCAAAAGTTGACATGGAAACCGGTTTGGCCCCAAACCGGGTTTATAGCAAGAATGGACCAAACCTATGGAACCGGTTCGGATAGGTTTCGAACCAGTTCACAACCGGTTCACAACGGTAACATATCAAACTTGTTATCAAACCGGCAATTTGGATCGGTTTGGGGCCGGTTTTAGCCAAACCGGTTTTGAGACCGGGGCCGGGTCGGTTTAGAAACCGGTTTTCAAACCCAAACCGGTTTCGTTGTACATGCCTGATTACCTCTCCATAAAGGTGTACATTGTACACACCAATTTTTTTGAAACGGTTTCAATTAGGTTTAAGTTTTTAATCGGGTTTTGATTGGTTTTTATTGGTGTATGGACAAGTTTGGTTCTGTTTTTGATCGGGTAAAAGTGGAAACAAATGGTAATTCTTGTTCTAATTATGATTTATCTCAGAAATCACAATCACATGAACCCGTTGGTTCAAATAAAACCAGTTTTGGTTCTGGTTCCAATTTTGGATAGTTGATTTTGGTTGGAGAATCATCATTTTTCCAACCTCTACCTCTCTATATATAATATTTGAATCTTGTGTTTTAAAAGAATTAAATAAATAAATGTTATTAGTACTTAAATAAAAATGCCTTTTATCTTTAAATTACGATTTTGACTCATGTGGTCTAAGTTTTTTAACATATTCACCCCAAATTATAATTTTTTTTACAATGAAACCCCTATCGTTTAAAATTTATCCCATGGCCAAAATCGTTAATTCTTGTTTAAACGACAGGGGATTCCTTTTTATAAGATTCTATTTTGAGTTAAATTGTTAAAAAAATGTAAACCACAGAGGTCAAAACCATAATTTACTCCTTTAAAAAATGCATGTATTGTTGATTAACACATGATAAATATTAATTCAATTTAAATATACTTGGTTCTTTAAATACACTTTAAACATATATAGTTAATTAACTTAAATTACGATTGTATTAATATATTAAAAATTAAAAACAAAAACTTGTTTTTTAAACATAACCTATTTTTCTATTATTTGACACATTTTATTTTTACTATTTAAATTATCCAACAACATTTATTTGAAATTTTTTAAGAGTCGTTAGTAAAAAAAAAAATTAATATTAGTATTCTTTATTTTTTTTAAATATTTCAATAAATATAATTTGAACTTAATGGTTTTTTTAGAGAAACTTTTAATTAAAATTTAAGAATATTTAGAAACTTAATAATTACTTTCAAGTTAAATTCATTTTGTGAATGATATATTAGTTATTTTCCTTATAGTTTATTATCCATAATTCATATTTAAATTAAATAAAAGAGATAGATGGCCTAAAATAATAACAAATGTCACCAATTATTGTTATTTATTAGTATTAAGATACTTTAACACAATTTGCAATGAGATGATTTTAGGGGCTGTTTGGTTGAATCTGAATTATTAGGTGCTGAATGGTTAAGATATCTGAATGCTTAAGAGGGTCTGAATGATTAATTGTTGAACCAATTAAGAGTGTTTGGTTCACACGTCTGAATAAAACTAAAAATTTCCCCATTTTTCCTCAAAACCCTACCCTTCCCCGTCTTCTTCCCGTCGTTTTCGAGAGGCGCCGACTGTGAAGCCGACCCCACCGGCGAGCACCACCGCAGCACCACCGCGAGCACCATAGTGAAGCCGCCTACCCCTTCGGCCTTCACACCCGCCCCATAGGCGTCGCATCTTCGTCGATTTTAGGGTTTCGCACCTTCGGAATCGTTCGCAACCCATTGAATCGTTCGTTGGGGTTTCGCAACCCAGCAGTGGTGGTGCGATGGTGATGGCATGATGGTGGTGGCGCGATGGTGGTGGCGCGATCGTGGCGGCGGGATGGAGTCGTCGGTGGTGGTGGCTGAATGGAGTCGTCGGTGGTGATGGCTGGATGGAGTCGTCGGTGGTGGCTGGGTGGGAATGGCTTCAAGTTTCATTCAGACTCCTTCCTATGCTTAACCATTCAGATCTGAATGGAACCATTCAGATGTTGTATTTTACCCAACCAAACACACTTGCCTCTTACCGATTCAGAGGCAGCCTCTGAATGGAATCATTAAGAGGCAAACAAACACCCCCTTACTATATTTTTAATAGGTTTACTTTATTTTGTAACGCATTGGGTGATTTTTGAAGTTAAATAGTATATAACTAATTAATTGACTAGAATTAATATGGTAAATTACTTTAGTAAGTTAGATAACCTAGTTAAATATAATGTTGAAAGTGAGGGACTAAATCTGTTAATAGAACGAAGATGGTTTAATACATTGATGTTTGACCAAGGTCAAACTCGTCTATCCCCTTTTTTCTCTGGATACCATCAACGAGCAGGAGACCTAAACCAAGAAAATTTCAGACTTTGCTCCAAATCAACCCCTCTTGAGCTTGGACTCTCTTACAAACATTGAATTGAATCCCTCTTACTAATCTACATTCAAAGGTTTTGTGATTTTGGTTATGATTTTCATGGGTGTTTGAGTGTTGATTAAGAAACCTATAATTTGTGTGCTTCTCGAGTGTCGTTATGTATGTTTGATCTTAGGAATCACTAATAAAAGGCATAAAAACTTTAAATTTTATGTTATGATGATAATTAGAAAATGTATATTTGGTTATGGAAGTACTTTAGAACTTGTATGATCAAGAATTATGTACTTGATGTTTAACTTTGATGTTTTCGAAAGATAGAATACTGAATTTAATTCTGGATTTGCTAAATTTTATAAAAATTCAAATTTTATTTGGATTAAAATAAATATTTAGGGATTTGAAAATAGTTATGATGTGTAGGGGGAATTCTACTCACCAAGTGTTTTGTTGAAAGTATCAAAGGTTAAACTTTTGGTCAATTTGGTTAAAAGATTCACAAACTTGATGAAAAATTGGTTATCATCATAAACACATGAGAATTAGATAGCGCATGGGTCAATTTGGATCAACTATTAATCTTAACTAGAATGTTAATTTTAATAAAATTGGATATGTGTGTATCAGGTGACGATAGTGGATATTCAAAAGAGAACCTAAGAGAAGGAAAACACAGATAGAACCAAATAAGCAATAGTGCAAAGATAAGTTACCCAACTTACACCCAGTGGCGGAGCTTGGAAAAAAGTTCGTAGGGGGCCGAAGGATTTTTAGGAAGAAAAGGAAGGGAACCGAAGGATTTTCGAACGATATACTATTATTCAACACTTCTGAGCGAAAAAACAGGGGAGGTCGGGGCACCCCGGGCCCTTCTAATCCTCCGCCCCTGCTTACACCAAACACATGTTGTAGAATTATCTGCTTATGTTATTGATTTATTCGGATATTCATTGTAGGAATTACACTATTGATGGAGTAACGAAGAGAGAACAACATCGTGTGTTTATTGGATATGGTTAAAGAAAATTTTTGTGGGAAATTATAACTAAACAAGTATTACCGAAGTATATTACAAGTTTCATTCTTTTAAATACAATCTTGGTAAATTTTAAGTCAAATTTTTCCGTAAATTTGTGTAAACATATAAAATGTCTTGGGTGTTGCAAATTTCACTCAAGTTTGTATAATTAATTCAACATTTTTACTACTCAATTTTTCTTACTTTGTTTCTTTTTAATTTTTATTGTATTTTATTGAGAAAATTCCCAAAATGTCTCATTTGACTTAAACTTTTCTTAAAATATCCTATTTGACTTTTTAATCCCTCAAAATGTCCACACTTTTTATGGGGGCCGCCGCCCATGTATATACGAGCGCCGCCCATAAAATAAACCAATCAAAATAAGCCCGAACCTAGTTTATGGGCGTCCCGCCCACACATGTTATAGTTTATGGGCGTTCCGTCCGTGAAGTTTCTACCCGTGACAAAAAATTCAATTTTATGGGCATGGTTCAAGTTTTATGGGCGCCAGCGCCCATAGTGGACACATGGCTTATTTTAATTGGTTTATTTTATGGGCAGCGCCCGTATATACATAGGCGGTAGCGCCCGTAAATGATGTTGACATTTTGAGGAAAGTTTTGGTCAAAATAGGCATTTTGAGTAGAGGTGTGCTCGGTTCGGTTCGGTTTTTGGCTAAAACCGAAACCGACATAGTCGGTTTTTAGTTATTAGAAACCATTCGGTTTCGGTTTTCGGTTTTTTTTTCCGGTTTCGGTTCGGTTTCCGGTTTTTTTATTATTTTTTTTGTTTTTGCTATTTTTGTTCTCTCTCACACACAATATTGAAAGTACAAAGATGTTTAACAATAGCTAATTTATAAATTAATTAATCAAACACCAACTAATCAAAATAAAACTAAATAATTGTCATCATATTCTTATATTTAAAAAAAATCAAAAGTAAATAACTAAATATGCAATAATTACGGTTTTCATTTTTTTAAAATGATATTATTCGTCTAATCCAAATGTTTATCATCTTTAATGGTAGACTATTTGTGTGTATTATCCCGTTAAATAAGTATAAAAATAGAAACATATATGTATATATATATATATATATATTAATTTTTAAAAAAGATACACATCGGTTCGGTTCAGTTTTTTCGGTTTTTGGAATATGAAAAACCGAAACCGAACCGAATAATTCGGTTTCGGTTTTTTTCGGTTCGATTTTCTTCGGTTATTCGTTCGGTTCAGTTTTTTAGGTTGGGTTTTTTAGGTTGGGTTTTTTCGGTTAATTCGGTTCCGGTTCGGTTATTTCGGTTTCTTGCTCACCACTAATTTTGAGGATTGACTCTATTTTATTTCTTTATCTTCCTTTTTTATTTTGATTTTTTTTGACATTTTATAAAACATTGCTTTGATCTTTTCAAGTTTTTTAGATTTACCTTATCTCCAATGTCATAATTTCAAGTTTGATTTTAATACTTTTAAGTCTCATCTCTAAACTTACATGCTTAGTTTTATGAATATGTCAATCAGTGGCGTCGTGACGGAGCTTGAGCGAAGTGAGAGAGGACGGAAATTTTAGAAACCCATAATACATGTTAATTTTTTGATACGAGGGGGCAAAAGTACTATATTTAGCTAAAAATAATATTTCGGCCAAAAAATTAACACGACAGACAGAAAAAGCAAAGCTTCGCCAATGATGTCAGCATAATTCGAGTTGATTCATGTTCTAATTAATGTATTTTTCAGAAAGGAGTCTAATTAGATATAATATATTTTATGTGTATTTTATGTACGTTTTCATTTGGTTTATATTTCGATGTAGATTTTGTTAGAAAACAAGTTTGATTATGTAATATTCTTTTTTTCTTTGACAATATAAATTCGAATAAATATACGTTTTGACGTCGCTGTAACATGTGATGCGTAAAATAACTAGTTATGCATTGTAGATATAGTATACATTATTTATACTTAATACATAATAAAATAAAATAATTTGGATTACAATGTATACACTACGAATTCAAAGGAATAAAAAGTGCACTCGTAATTTTTTCTTACTTTTCTTTTATCTTCTTATGTTTTAGTGCGTAAATTGTTTTTTCCAATAAAACTGTTATTCTTAATTTTTTTATTAATAAAATTTTCTTCGTTTGATACAATTATTAACGTTGTTCTGTTTAGAGATAAAAGTTCATCACATATAGTTTTTTTTTTCTTTTTACATTGAAAAATGTTAAAGTTTTAGGAACATGTTATATACTTATAAATGAGTGGCATACCAACATCGCTTGGTTGGGGCAACCCAACTTGAATTTCTTTCTTTAGTATATATATATATATATATATATATATATATTATATATATATATATATATATATATATATATATATATATATAGGGGAAGGTTCCATTGTTAACCCTCCCTTATAGCGTTAACCGCTTAACCCTAGCGTTTTTTGCCCGAATCGTAAAATTTTTTTTTTCATAGTTTTTATTTGCAAAAATAAGGGGGTTTCTTTTTTGTGTTTTTGCTAATTCATCACCGTTTAGAAGTTATTGTAAGTGTAAGTTACTTACACTTACTTACAAAACCGTATCTGAGCAGTAAATGTAAGTAAGTGTAAGTAACTTACACTTACAATAACTTCCAAACGGTGATGAATTAGCAAAAACACAAAAAAGAAACCCCCCTATTTTTTACATAATAAAAACCATGAAAAAAAAATTTTTAAGATTCGGGCAAAAAACGCTAGGGTTAAGCGGTTAACGCTATAAGGGAGGGTTAACATTTGAACCTCTCCCTATATATATATATATATATATATATATATATATATATATATATATATATATTATAAAACTAGGATATTAACCCGTGTGATACACGGATTCAATAAAAAAATATTAAATAGTTACTAATGAAAATTTACGAATTATATAACGATAACTAACTATTTCTAATTAAGATGATAATATAATATTTTAGCAACTATGAAAGTTTAAAACCTAATTTAAAATTATCATTAAACATACAAGACCAAAAACGCAACTTTTATTAACATGCTTATAACTTTCGGATTATATTTAAGTTTGTATTTAAAAATCCATTTTTAAGGAAATTTGTTTTTTATAAAAGTTTTATTTTCTAAAAAATAAAAATTTGAAATATTTCTTATTTTTTTTAAAACTTATTTTTAGAAAAAATATATATTTTATAATCTTTTTTAAAATATATTTTCTAATAAAATGATTTGCTTTTCAGTTTATTAAAAACTAAATTATAAAATATAAGTAATATTATTAATTATTATTATAATTATTTAATAAGAGAGATAATATAATTTATTTAATAAGGAAGGTAATTAAATAAGAACATAAAAAATTGACAAGTGGCAACATGATCTTAAAATGTGACAAGTAGCAAAACATATTTTTGTTTATTAGTATAGTAAGATTCTGATTGATTCATTAATATTTTTCAATCACTCCCTTAAATTTGCACAATCGGATTAATGATAAGAATTTAAACGATAGTTATATTTGTTTTGTAGAGAAAAAGTTACTTAGGAAAGTTTTCATATACGATGATAGATTTTAAAAAATATAAACTTATATAAAACAATTGTAAATATATTGTATTTTCATTATGTTTTATATATGAAAGTTAGTCTAATTGTCTTTTTTTAACAAGGCCTCCAAACCCCACTCAAATTAAGATTTTACCGGGTATATTGTTACTATTTCGTCTTTTTTAACATGAACCCGACTCGACCTAAACATATAAAAAAATTATTATATAGTGATTCTCAAATGTCACTAAAAATTTTCCACCCAACGAAATTTTGCTAAATCAGTCAATCTTATAAGATTGTGTGTTGTGGTAAGTGAGGGAGGCGTGAGGGGGCTTGGTCAATATAAATAAATCACTCATCTTAAACTAACATTCAACTCCCTACAACTCTTTTTAAAATAACCATTATTTATCTATAAAATAACTCAATTTACAATAAAAAAAATGAGTTGGGAGGAGGAAATTATGAAATCGTCATCATCTGATTCAGACGAAGGAGCGTTCATGTTTTTTCGCAGCGTTCAAGCAACAGTGACATATATCATAGCTGATATTGAAGAAAACTCTACACAAGTGTTACGAAGAAAAAAATAAACCGTGATCGTAAAGGTGGTAACAAACGTCTCGTTCAAGATTATTTTAGTCAAAATCCAACTTAACACGAAAAGCATTTCAAACGTCGTTTTCGATTGAGCCGCAATTTATTTCTTAAAATCGTCAGCGATATGGAAGAAAGTTTTCCTTTTTTCAACAAAAATCAGATGCATTGGGTGTAAAAGGTTTCACACCTTTGCAAGAGCGTACAAGTGTTATTCTACAGTTGGCCTAGAGCACATGCAGCGATTCTTGGGACGAATATTTACGGATGTCAGATAAAATTTCACGAGATAGTCTTTACAACTTTTGTAAAGGTGTTATCGCATTATACGGCTCGCGATATTTGAGAAAAACCAACAATGAGCAACATTGACAGATCTATGCAGTGCATGATGATGTCCACGGGTTTCCCCACATGCTTGGAGCATCGATTGCACACACTGGGAGTGCCAAAATTGCCCAACCGCTTGGCGAGGATCTCATCAACGAGGCGATCACCACCATCTTACAATAATGCTCAAAACGGTGGCCTCTAATGATCTCTGGATATGGCATGCGTATTTTGGTGTTTCTAGTTCGAATAATGATATAAATGTTTTAAATCAATCCCCGATATTTGACTACATATTAGACAAAGTCGCGCCGGGGTGGTGTCGGGGTCAAATGATATGATTAAGTGACATATAAAAACAAATAACTTATAATAGGAAAATCTTCATTTTATGCTAACAATACCTACTACAAGTATGGATATTATCTTGACGATGGTATCTACCCTGAATATGCTACGTTTGTCAAATCATTTATATGTCCTCGTTGACCGACGTCGAAGTACCGATCAAATAAGAGTTAATGAGTGTGTTCCTAGCCACCTTAACTAGTAGGGTAAGTAGGGTGTCGAACCACGAAGAGTTTATGTGGATGGTGTAACTTAATTGATTTATCCTAACTTAACTAGACAAGAAATATTAAAATTGATTGATGGTGGTTTGAACTTTATTGAGAAAACAATCTTGTAACAATTAACAATGGAAGCAAATAACTTTTAACTTATTTAGGAAAACGAATCACACCCGGGAATTGAACTAGTAGGAAAGTAAGAACCTTTATGATTTAATTGTTCAAGGCAATCACATAGACATGATTTGTTACTTCTCATGTAAAGGATATTCACAAATGGAAAACCTAATCTTAGTAATTAATTGATGAAAACCAACTAATGTTAATCCTAGGATACCAATTACCAATACCAATTTGCAAGTGATAATCTAATTGACATTCAAGTTTCACAATTGTAAACTGAAAAATGATGAACATTCAATCAAATCAGAAAAGGCAAATCGTTCAATTCAAGACAACAAGCAACATACAAACAAGTAATAAGATAGAATCCAACTATTGTTTGTATCCAATTGCAATTAAAAACATAAAAACTCCTAAACCTAACTAATCATTCACCCGGATGTGATTTCAATGGATTTAGCCTTGAATCATCATTCGATCATGCGCAATCATCAATTCGAGAATCACCGTGGTGTTTGGAAGTGTTATTTGATGAGTTCTTAAGCCTTGGAAACCCCCAAGAACCTCCAAAAGTCGTCCAAGTCGAAGATATCCAGAAACCCTAGGTCTTTAGGCTTAAATATGTGGCAAAACGGAGAAATTCCGCGTTTTAAGCTGTGCCCGGCGTATCATACGCCTCCCAGGGGCGTATGATACGCCCCAGACCATTTCCTGGGTGATTTTGCTCTGTGATACGCCCCAGATACGCCGTGTTGATACGCCACTTCGTGAAAAACCTTCATTTTTGGATGTTTTGGCCTCCCAAGCACCATTTCTTGACCACCCTTTGATTCTTGGACATCAACCACTTATTTTCTTCACCCGAAAACCTGCAAATCATCAAAATACACAAACAATCACCATATTCCATGGATTTAATGTCTAAAAACACATCATTAAGCACCTAAATCACATGAAATTACCCAAACCATCACATCCCCACATTTGCCCTTTGCTTGCCCCAAGCAAAGTCTCATATACATGTCAATCATGATTATTCAACTAATGGATTGTCCATAACCTCCCCAATAACAAAGAACTCAGAAACTCTGATCAATCCCCAAGACTTACAACGTGCAATAAATTTACATCCAACAAACAATCCATTCGTGCCAACACCTTACACAACTATATCTATTCCATTCTGAATGAGTTATTACATGCATTCACATTTCTCACAATGCACACTCCTCTCGGTTTCTTTTATACACTAGCAGTTATGACTAGTATGTTTAGGACACTCCTTCCTATAATGAACACCCTTAGCATAAGCTTGCAAAGCAATCAACTCGCTATCACTGATTACTAAGGCATACATAAATCAAAAGGACTTTTTCGGGTTGGCTTTGGCTAAGGTGAGTATGGTTGATGTAATTACAGGCGAGATGGGTGGATCCACTATACAGTCAATACCTTGATACGCTTACTTGTGCACATGGTTTACATGGTACATATTTCTTCCCATATTCTTTCTTTTGCACATTCTTTATTCTTTTTGCTTCTTGTTTTTCTCTTTTGTTCTTTCTCATTTCAACATAATTATTTCCTGTTTTGGATCCACCACATGGGTTATAATTTCTAAAGGCTAACAAGGCTAATTGGGGCTGATTTCATGGGTTAACAAACGAATAGGTATTTGGCTCAACGGGGCGACTAAGGGAATTTGTTGTGTGGGTAGGTAAACGAGTAAAATAGGCTAAAACAAGGGGTTTTCCTAATGCCTCTATCATTTTTATGCATAGCTTAGGTTGTGGTCTTAAATTGCATTGACAATGCAAGTTCTACCTTAGGTGTTCACTATAGTCATCACACATCAAAGGAAATGAGCATTTATCCTGATTACCATATTTTGCTCGACATAGGCTCAAATTCTCACGGAAACGGTGGTTAAAGGTTATAATGTGGTACATCTAACAACTCATCCGCCACTTCATATCTTTAGTCATGCAACACTATTAACACTTACGGATTGCTTGTTAAGACTACTTTATTCCGCAACTTAAAAGATTAATCACAGTTTAAGAATATGCTTTATTAGTTGGTTCAATCATGTGTTCCCCATTTTGTTCTCAAACCATGTTTTCATGCACATTTAGACTTGAATTGGAAACATTTTTCAAAATTTTTGAAATTACCCATAGTTTCCCCATCCCCACATTTCATCTTACATTGCCCTCAATGTAATCATTTGTTTCATCACATGTAGAAGACAGGGGTAGTCATTGATACTTAATTCCATTAGCCTAGGTCGCCCAATTAATCATCTTAGCAGTTATCATGTTTTAGACATCACACATCAAAGTTCAAATGTTTAAACATCACAAAAAGTTTCAAGGAACAAGCACATGGACCTAATCACATGCGATCAGTGAGTGCTGTGGAAGTCGTCATCATATGGTGGTCTGGGCATTGGTGGCCCGAACCATCTTCCCATTAAGCTTTCTTGAAGAGACTGCATGTTGAACGGATCTGAACCCCCTGAAGTGCTGGATCCTTGATCTCCGAGGTGTTGGTAGGGGACCCATGGAGATGGATTGAACATTTGAGGGTACCTTGGGGTTGATCTCCATGGACGTACGGTGGCAGACTTGGGTAGTCCACTGCATCGGCCGCACCTGGGAAGTGTATCGGCTAGGTAATCGGTGCGTTGTCGCACGGCTTCTTCCTGCAAAAAATAATCGTTACGAAACTCCTCTAACCTGTAAGCCGCGGCTCTAGCGTATAGTTCGGCCTGCTCCGCCTGATCCCTTCTCTCTCTCCTTAACTCTTCTTCATACTGCCTCTGGTATCTCTGTACTGGATATCCTCGTTCCTCCAGGCAGTCCATCCGGTCCAATTGGCCCTTGCATCTTCAGGCCATCTAGTAAAACCTGCCGGTCTCCCCTGCAAAATAGATTCAGTGAAAGGTGTTGGCTCAAAAGTTGACAGGTGAGGTTGGTGGGACCCCTTCGTTTCTGTAGGTCCCCGATGCTCGGTCTCCTCTTCCTCAGGTGGTGCTACTCCTTCCTTGGGCACAACAAGCTGCCTCTGAGTTTTGTCATCAATGAGTACGTGTTCGGTTGGCCTTTCCCTGTAAATCCAACCGAAAGCAGCTAAACGATAAACGAGAAAGTAACGTTGTGTTAATTTCTCGAATGGGGTGCTGGAGTTGACCACCTTCTGTTTGAGCAATAAGCTTGACAACAATCTGCAGTGAGGCAACAAACATCTTGCCTTGCTAACTCTGCTTTCCCAAACATTAAGAAGTACCAATTGTCGAAACGATAGTTTAGGATGCCCGGTGACTAGGGCATGCAGTACCCTAATCTCAAAATTTCTGATGAACAACTTATCTCCAAGTCTTGGTATCACGTTGAATGCGGAGATGAGTGACAGGAGTTTTGGGAGCACTTTCAAATCACTCCTTGCCAGTTTCTTTGGCATCTCATCAGGTACTCTAGCAAATAAAGTTTGGACCATTGCATGCCATTCCTCGTCGTTTGTGGCTTCACCCAAAATTTGCATCCTGTCGGGATACACGTACTCTCTTTGTGGTTTTGTGTCAAACTTGACGATCTTGTTCATGGTTTCAAAAGAGAGGACCATCTCCTTACCGTTCACTGTTCCGATTAACCGTGTGGTCTTTGGAGGGTTGTTTCCCTCATCTTTCCTTAGAGTGGCCATCCACTCTACGATCTCTTTCATGTAAACGCTATCCAAATTGTTATTGTTGAACTTTAGCACATTCTCCCATCCAAGACCCTCAAAACATTGAACAACCCCAAAGATGCTGAACTGATCTAGTTGTACGGCTCGCTCGCAAACGAGGACCTTCTTGATGCTTGAAACTGCTTGCATCTTTTGTCTATAAAGGACGGGTTGCCAAATAGGATCGAAAGTATTCAGTGGGGCATTTCCCGTCCATTGGGGTTGATCCCCCACCACAATGTCTTCCTCGTCATCATACATGTTCATATCCTCCATCTCAAAATCGGAATCTGATTCTTGGTCGACTAGTCTTTGTCTTTTAGATTGATTTGATGATGAGGCAACCTCTTTGCCTTTTGAACCGGTGCTTTGGTGCGACCCATTTCCTACAAAGACAACCACACATAGTTAGTAAGTGGGGAAATCATTTGAGTCAACAAGTATACACTTACAACTATGTTAAGCACAATAATAGCATATAATGCAAAACATAAGGCATTGTTCATACCATTGTGTTAATTCCTGTTTGAAATTCAAGCATTCATTACTAACCCACCATCCCCACATTTGTAGTTTACTTGTCTTAGAAAGTGCTTCCCCTTCCCACATCAAATCACCCTTTTACAAAATTGTAAGTCCATGCTTCCATTATAAAGGTGTGTACGTTTATTTAAATTCTCATTGAAGGCATTACATTTGTAAACCAAAACCCATTCATACTTGAGCCTAACCTTTCCACCCTACAACTAATTGCAAGCAACATCTATATTTCAAGTTCAATCAACACTCAAGCATACCATGTTTCACTATAAAAGCAACAAAATGCTAAGATAAGCATGCACATCTTAAATTACATTATGTTTGCTGAAATAGAAGTTGAATAACATACCTTTGAGTTGTAGAAACAAAGAATTGAAAGTGTAAGAAGAAATTTGGAGACTTTGAGAAAAACCCAAAAATTCGTCACCTTTATGCTACTCGATCTCACAAACGGAATGGAATCTTAAAATTCTGGGTGGATGGTTGTGTTCCCCTCGAAAAGTTACTCGAAATGCATATAAGGTTTGCGAGAATCGGTGGAGAAATGAGTGAGTTAGGATCTAGGGCTTGTTTGGTGTTCTTGGTGGGTGGGAGGAGGAAGAAGATGAAATTTTGGAAGGGGAATGGGAGGATTTGCTTATGGATCCCGTATTTAGTGTGTTTGGGTCAAATTCCGGGTCATGGGGTGAAAAAACGCGGGTCAAGGTGGTCAAAATGGGTCAAAAATGGGTTGGAGGGGTGCCCGGCGTATGATACGCCCCCCAGGCGTATCATACGCCCCCTGGGCGTTTTTGGGCGTATTGGAATGTTAAAAGGTGGCGTATGACAGAAAGTTTTGAGGTCCCGGCGTATCATACGCCCCTACCCGGCGTATGATACGCCTACCCTTTTTTTTTTTTTTTTTTTTTTTTTTTATAGAAAACAAAACTTAATTAAACCTACTTAAAAGAAATTCTAAAAATAAAAACTCTAATTAAAACTAATTAGTTACAAATGGATACGCCACATTTTAACTCCGCAATATGTTGAACATTAGCCACCCCCCAATTTTCAGTGCCTCGCCCCGAGGTGCAATTGATTTCTCAGAATAAACGACATTTCTTATCAAAAGCCACTTGATTGTGTTTGTAAGTGCATGAAATAAGCCGAGGTGAATGATTAACTTAAACCTCACTTTCCTAGGGTGCACGGTTGCATTTAGCGTATGCAACAAGCCTTTTAAACCATCCGGTAGCCCGGTTGGACGAGTGAAGTCTCGTGAGGGTTTCTAGTGAACATACCCTCAAAGTTCTCGGGTTGCCTCCCGCAAGCGCTAAGTTTAACGTCGTTAGCTCGACAAATACATACCTGATTCATTCCTTTGCATAAGTTGGTGACTCTACAAGAAAGTTCACCGAATCCATTTGTACCTTGTTGATGACGCTTGCCTCCAAATATGGCTTGAGACGATGTCCATTAACCACACGGCGAGTGTTGTCTTTCATGTCTTTGATTTCAATGTCACCAAAGCTTCCGATACGTGTAACAACATGTGGTCCCGACCATTTGCTTTTCAACTTTCCTGGAAAGAATTTCAGTTTAGAATTATAAAGCCATACCTTTTGATTGACTTCAAAGACTTTGTGTCGGATTTTGGCATCATGCACTTTCTTCATCTTATCTTTGTAAGCCGATGCGCATTCGTATGCTTCATTCCTTAGCTTCTCCAATTCGCACAGTTGCAGTTTCCTTTCTTTACCTGCATCATCAAAGTCCATGTTAACAGATTTCACTGCCCATAAAGCACGATGAGCAACTTCCACCGGTAAGTGACATCCTTTCCCATAAACTAGGTAAGGTGTGGTTCCAATAGGTGTCTTAAAAGCAGTTCGGTAGTAAAGCATCATTCAATCGTAAGGACCAATCCTTACGATCTGGACGAACCGTTTTTTGAAGAATTTCCTTAATTTGTCTATTGGAAACCTCAACTTGCCCACTAGTTTGTGGGTGATAAGGAGTGGCTATACGGTGATTGACACCATACCGTTTGAGCAATTTACCAAAGTTAAAGTTTTTAAAATGAGATCCCCCATCACTTATGATCACACGGGGAATACCAAATCGTGAAAATATGTTGGATTGAACAAATTTGCACACAACGGTATGGTCGTTTGTTTTGGTGGCAATGGCTTCAATCCATTTAGACACGTAATCGACGGCCACCAAAACATAGTAATTACCATGTGAATTTGGGAAGGGTCCCATGAAATCAATTCCCCATACGTCGAAGATATCGACCACAAGGATTGGTTTCATGGGCATCTCATCCCGTCTTGAGATGCTACCAAGTTGTTGGCATCTTAAACATTGTTTAGCAAATACAGATGCATCTCTAAATAAAGTAGGCCAAAATAAACCACAAGATAAAACCCGGTGACCCGTCTTTTGACCACTGAAGTGTCCTCCACATGCGGATGCGTGTGTCAGTGACAGTACCTCCTGTACTTCCTCTTTTGGTATGCATCTTCTGATTATCTGATCTGAACCAACCTTAAAAAGATCAGGTTCATCCCAAATATAATACCTTACCTGAGCTAGAAACTGTTGTCTCTTCCGATTTGTCCAATGATCCGGCAATACACCTGCAGCCAAATAATTTACAATGTCAGCGAACCATGGTAATTTAGAAACAGTAAGCAAATATTCATCAGGAAAGGATTCATTGATCTCATTAGACTCTTCATCACTGTTGACTCCAATCCTTGAAAGATGATCTGCAACGACATTATCAATTCCTTTCTTGTCCCGGATCTCCAAATCAAACTCTTGTAACAAGAGTATCCAACGAATAAGCCTCGGTTTCGCATCCTTCTTCTCCATAAGGTATCTTACTGCACTATGATCCGAATAGATCACCACCTTGCTTCCCCAAATGTAAGACCTGAACTTATCAAGAGCATAAACTACCGCAAGCAATTCTTTTCAGTAGTAGTATAATTAAGTTGAGCATCAGATAAAGTCTTACTTGCATAATAGATAGCTACTGGTTTCTTGTCAATCCTTTGACCCAAAACCGCCCAACTGCATAGTCACTAGCATCACACATGATTTCGAATGGTAGTGACCAATTGGGTGCTTGTAGGATAGGGGCCTCAACTAACTTATCTTTCAAAGTGTTAAAAGCGGTTAGACACTCATGATCAAAGACAAATGGAACATCTTTTAACAACAAATTGCATAAAGGTTTAGTAATTGTACTAAATCCTTTAATGAACCGTCTATAAAAACCTGCATGCCCCAAAAACGATCTTATCCCTTTAACATTTGTGGGTGGTGGCAAAGTAGAAATAACTTTGATTTTTGCATGATCTACCTCCATCCCACGTTTAGAAACCACATGGCCTAAAACAATACCCTCTTGTACCATGAAATGACTCTTTTCCCAACTTAACACCAAATTTGTTTCCACACATCTTTTTAACACTTTAGTTAGTTGAGTGAGGCAAGAATCAAAAGAATGACCAAAGATTGAAAAGTCATCCATAAAAATTTCTAGGGAATCCCCAACCATATCTGAAAAGATACTCATCATGCACCTTTGAAAGGTGGCTGGGGCATTACACAACCCAAATGGCATTCGCCTGAATGCGAAGGTACCATATGGGCATGTGAATGTGGTCTTTTGTTGGTCATCTGGATGAATTGCAATCTGATTGTAACCAGAATAGCCATCTAAGAAACAATAAAATTCCTGACCTGATAGCTTCTCAATTATTTGATCAATGAAGGGTAAAGGAAAGTGATCCTTAGAGGTAGCAGTGTTTAACCTCCTGTAATCAATACATACTCTCCATCCAGTGACAGGTCGTGTTGTTACTTGCTCCCCATGCTCATCAGTGACTGTTTGAATTCCTGCTTTCTTGGGTACTGTTTGTGTAGGACTTACCCATGTGCTGTCTGAGATGGGATAGATGATCCCGGCATCCAACCACTTCAAAACTTCTTTCTTGACTACTTCCCGCATGTTAGGATTCAACCTCCTTTGAGTGTCCCGCACCGGTTTGACATCTGGATCAGTTATAATTTTGTGCATCACAATGGCCGGACTAATTCCTTTAAGATTGTATGGTTCCACCCGTATTCTGTTTATTTTCTTGTCATTCACTTTCATCAACTCTTGTTCTTGATTCATCCTACATTTGCTGCAATGATACACCGGTAATGTTTTATATCACCCAACAAGGCATATTTCAAGTGTTTTTAGCTTGTTTCAACCTGACTTTTGGTGGGATTTCCAATTGGTCTTTCAAGAGTATCTATCTTTTCGTCAGTTTTCAATTCTGATGTGTCCACATTGGTTTGAACCTTTTGCTTAACCTTGCAAGCAACTCCCAATCATCATCTTCTGAGCTTCAAGAAAGTTTTGCTACAGACTTACAAACTTCAATCTTCTGTCAAGCCAAAGAAGGCATCAACTCTGATGGTTTGGGTCAATTTTCATGTGATTTAGGTGCTTCAATGATGTGTTTTGAGACATTAAATCATGGAATAGGTGATTGTTGTATGGGGAAAAACATTTAACCTTAATTTTGATTCCAAGAAGCAATGTAAGTGGTGATACAATTTATCAAAGGGTGTTTTCAAGAAATGGTGCTAGGCCAAACATCCAAAATGAAGGTTTTCACGAAGTGGCGTATCAGACGCATAATCTGGGGCGTATCCAGAGAAAATCACCTGGAATTGTCTGGGGCGTATCATACCCCCTGGAGGCGTATGATACGCCGGGCACAGCATGTTTTGCGGAATTTCTCCGTTTTGCCACATATTTAAGCCTAAAGACTTAGGGTTTCGGGATATCTTCGACTTGGCCGACTTTTGGAGGTTCTTGGGGGTTTCGAAGGCTTAGGAACTCGTCTACTAACACCTTCAAACACCACGGCGATTCCCGAATTGATGATTGCGCATGATCGAATGATGATTCAAGGCTAAATCCATTGAAATCACATCCGGGTGAATGATTAGTTAGGTTTAGGAGTTTTTATGTTTTTAATTGCAATTGGCTACAAACAATAGTTGGATTCTATCTTATTACTTGTTTGTATGTTGCTTGTCGTCGTGAATTGAACGATTTGCCTTTTCTGATTTGATTGAATGTTCATCATTTTTCAGTTTACAATTGTGAAACATTGAATGTCAATTAGATCATCACTTGCGAATTGGTATTGGTAATTGGTATCCTAGGATTAACATTAGTTGGTTTTCATCAATTAATTACTAAGATTAGGTTTTCCATTTGTGAATATCCGTTTACACGAGAAGTAACAAACCATGTCTATGTGCTTGCCTTGAACAATTAAATCATAAAGGCTCTTGCTTTCCTACTAATTCAAATCCCGGGTGTGATTCGCTTTCATAATTAAGTTAAAAGTTATTTGCTTTCGTTGATTAGTTTGTTACAAGATTGTTTTCTCAATACAGTTCAAGCCACCATCAATCAATTTTAATATTTCTTGTCTAGTTAAGTTAGGATAAATCAACTAAGTTACACCATCCACATAAACTCTTCGTGGTTCGACACCCTACTTACCCTACTAGTTAAGGTAGCTAGGAACACACTCATTAACTCTTATTTGATCGGTACTTCGACGTCGGTCAAATTTTGGCGCCGTTGCCGGGGAGTTAGTGCGCTTGGTGTTAGTTAATTGATTTATTAGGTTTTATTCAACTTGTTTAATTCTTGTCTTTCCTTGTTACGCGAGGTTTGTTAGTGTGCAGGTGACAGGTTGATTGCATGCATACTCGGTTTTCAGGTCGTGACTCGCCATTGGAATTTGATCCAGAGATCGAGAAAACTGCAAGAATCAACCGAACATTACAAAGGCTAGACAAGATTGTTACTCCGGGTTCGAGAAACACTATCCAAACCGGAGAGAGTTCAAATCAGTCTGTTCCTATGGCTGAGCAGAACAATCAAAACCCACCACCACCACCACCAATTCCACCATTTAACCAGTATGCTCACGTACCACCACCAAATCCAAACCAAGTCATCCCACCAAATCCATTCAACCAAAATAACCAACCACCAAATGCACCACCTAATGCCATGCCTAATCTTAGAATGGCACAAAACCCATTGTTCAACAACCCAAATCATGGGGTTAACCAAGGGAACAACTTGCACGGGGAAGATCACATTTCAGGTGGTGGAAGTAACTCAGGGGAGCATGGATCTTGGCATGAGGAGTTTCACGAAGAAGAGGCTAACCACAACTACCCACCTCATGAAGAATACCATGATGATAATTGGCAACCACTAGGCCCACCGAATCACCCAGTTCACAACAATTATGGGCATGGTGGATGGAATGGACAAGGGGGGTGGAATCGACAATGGTACGTGAGCATACTGGTTAAATGGAAGATGGGGTTACAATAACCCTGGTCAAGGATGGCACCATAGAGCTCCTGTTCAAGGAGTTGATAGTCACTTCAGACCAACAGTGACTCAGAATCCTTCACCTATTGTACCTCCATTGCTAAGAGGACGATCTTTTGAGATTAGGCCACAATACTTGGCCATTATTCCTAATTTCAGAGGGACTGCAACTGAAGAACCATACGTCCATCTTTCTGAGTTTGGTGCTATCTGCAGCACCATTGGTGGCCAAGGATTCACACCAGACGAGGTTAAACTAAATCTCTTCCAGTTCTCCTTAAAGGAAAGAGCCAAACAGTGGTTTCACACACTACCATCTGGTAGTATTTATACATGGGAGGAGATGCAACAACTTTTCTTGGATGAATATTACCCCATGAGCAAAACTAGTGAGGCTCGGAATGCCATCCGAACTTTTCAACAACAATCGGGTGAATTGCTACATGAAGCATTCACTCGATTCAAAGAGTTGCTTAGATTTTGCCCACATCACCAAATTCCAAAGTGGGAGTTGATCAAGGCCTTCTATGATGGCTTAACACCAGAAGATCTGAAGTTTGTAAGTTCTAGTAGCAATGGAACTTTCTTGACAAATTCAGAAGATGATGATTGGGAGTTGCTTGAAAGGTTAAGCAAAGGTTCAAAGACACAAGCTTCAGCAAGCAGAAAGGCCAAACATGTTATTGGGAAACCGGGAGGAGAATATGTGACAAAAGAGAGATTTGAAGCTCTTGAAAGACAAATTGCAACCTTCAACAGAAACTCAGGTAAAAACAATTCTAATGTGTCTAATGTTTATGATGTTTGCAATGTTTGTGGTGATATAGGTCATTTGGAGTCGGAATGTATGATGAACATGAACAGAAATGAGGAGGTGAATCAAGTACAAGGATCATTCCAGAATGACAAGAGGAACAATGACATGAATTCTAACACATATCACCCGGGTTTGCGTAATCACCCTAATTTTAGATATGGTAACTCTTCTAATCAATTGAATCCTAATTTTCAGGGTAGCAACCAACAAGGTGGAAATCAAGGGTCTTCATACCAAAGTCGACAACAGAATTATAACCAAGGCAATTATCAAAGAAACAATTACAATCAAGGTGGACAAGGTGGTTACAATCAAGGTCAATCAAGAAATTTCCAGCAAAATCAAGGTAACCAAAGTCAAGGTCAATTTCAAGGTGGTCAACAAGGAGCGAACATTTCAATGGAAGATATAGCCAACCAAATCAATGAGTTAAGACTAATGCTCACTGGAGTGGTGCAGAAACAAGAATTACAACAAAAGACAAATGAGTCCCATGCAAAGCAATTGGGACAATTGGCTGAACAAATGGCGGCTAGAGACAAAGGAAAGCTGCCAAGTGACACAACACTCAATCCTCAACATCAACCATCAGGGTCAAAGAACAAGAATGCTCAGGTAAGTCATGTAACAACTTTAAGAAGTGGTAAGTCTTATGACAATAATGTTGTCCTTCCACCACACTTAACTGAAGGAGTGGTGGAAGATGTGAATGAAAATAAGGAGAGTGATACCGAACAGGAACTTGCATCATCTGAACTCAAAAAGAAAGTCTCTTTTAAAGAACCCAGCGAAAATGTTTTGAAACCGGATGTAGAGACATCCAAGGGAAAGGATGTGGAGGATAAAACCACCATTCCTTACCCATCTGCTTTGAAATCACCTAATGCACATGCAAATAAAAGAGGCCCACAACAAGATGAAATATGGGAAATCTTCAAACAAGTTAAAATCAATCTACCTTTAATTGATGCAATCAAACAAGTTCCTGCATATGCTCGGTATTTGAAGGACATGTGTACCCAAAAACGACACCACAAGTTTCCTAAAAAACTTGATTTGACTGATAATGTGAGTGCTGTTTTATCGGGTGCTCTTCCACCAAAACTTCAAGATCCGGGAGCTCCTTTGATTTCAATTCAAATTGGAGATTTTAAAATTAATAAGGCACTTCTTGATCTTGGAGCAAGTGTTAGTATATTACCGGGAAGTTTATATGATCAATACGAATTCGGACCTTTGCAAAAGGCCGAGACCACAGTTGTTTTGGCTGATTTGACACTTAAACTTCCTCGTGGTATGCTAACGGATGTCATTGTTAAAGTGGAAGATTTTTACTATCCAGTTGATTTCTTGGTACTGGATTATGCATCTCCTACTACATTCACACAACCTAATGTTATATTAGGTAGACCATTTTTGAAAACAGCCCAATGTTTGATAAATTGTATGACCGGGACGGTAGATATGGCTTTTGGGAATAGACGACTAAGGTTAAATGTTTTTTCCCATACATCTAATCCTCTGGTCAATGATGAATGCTTCATGGCTGACATCATTGACGGGTGTCATTCTCATGAAAATGTGAAAGACACCACAGAGTTGTGTGTTCTTTGTGACAGGATTGAAGTCAAGTGTGCTCAAAAGTTATTTGAAGCTGAAAAGAGATGTGAAGTCTTGGCAATTCAAGAGGGCAAACCAATGTGGACACATCAAATTGAAAACTTACCGGATCACATAGATACTCAGTTAAAGCCCTCATTGGAAATCCCACCCAAAGTGGAATTGAAAGAGCTACCCAAACACTTGAAATATGCCTTCTTGGGTGAGGATAAAACATTACCGGTGATCATTGCAGCAAATCTAACCGAGAATCAAGAAGAAGAGTTGATGAAAGTGTTGAAAGAAAATAAAGCAGCTATTGGGTGGACCATAGCAGATCTTAAAGGAATCAGTCCGGCTATTGTGATGCACAAAATTATAACTGATCCAGATGTCAAGCCGGTGCGGGTCAGGAATTTTATTGTTTCTTAGATGGCTATTCTGGTTACAATCAGATTGCAATTCATCCAGATGACCAACAAAAGACCACATTCACATGCCCATATGGTACATTCGCATTTAGGCGAATGCCATTTGGGTTGTGTAATGCCCCAGCCACCTTTCAAAGGTGCATGATGAGTATCTTTTCAGATATGGTTGGGGATTCCCTAGAAATTTTTATGGATGACTTTTCAATCTTTGGTCATTCTTTTGATTCTTGCCTCACTCAACTAACTAAAGTGTTAAAAAGGTGTGTTGAAACAAATTTGGTGTTAAGTTGGGAAAAGAGTCATTTTATGGTACAAGAGGGTATCGTTTTAGGCCATGTGGTTTCTAAACGTGGGATGGAGGTAGATCATGCAAAAATCAAAGTTATTTCTACTTTGCCACCACCCACAAATGTTAAAGGGATAAGATCGTTTTTGGGGCATGCCGGTTTTTATAGACGATTCATTAAAGGATTTAGTACAATTACTAAACCTTTATGCAATTTGTTGTTAAAAGATGTTCCATTTGTTTTTGATCATGAGTGTCTAACCGCTTTTAACACTTTGAAAGATAAGTTAGTTGAGGCCCCTATCCTACAAGCACCCAATTGGTCACTACCATTCGAAATCATGTGTGATGCTAGTGACTATGCAGTTGGGGCGGTTTTGGGTCAAAGGATTGACAAGAAACCAGTAGCTATCTATTATGCAAGTAAGACTCTATCTGATGCTCAACTTAATTATACTACTACTGAAAAAGAATTGCTTGCAGTCGTTTATGCTCTTGATAAGTTCAGGTCTTACATTTGGGGAAGCAAGGTGATGATCTATTCGGATCATAGTGCAGTGAGATACCTTATGGAGAAGAAGGATGCGAAACCGAGGCTTATTCGTTGGATACTCTTGTTACAAGAGTTTGATTTGGAGATCCGGGACAAGAAAGGAATTGATAATGTCGTTGCAGATCATCTTTCAAGGATTGGAGTCAACAGTGATGAAGAATCTAATGAGATCAATGAATCCTTTCCTGATGAATATTTGCTTACCATTTCTAAATTACCATGGTTTGCTGACATTGTAAATTATTTGGCTGCAGGTGTATTGCCGGATCATTGGACAAAGCGGAAGAGACAACAGTTTCTAGCTCAGGTAAGGTATTATATTTGGGACGAACCTGACCTGTTTAAGGTGGGTTCAGATCAGATAATCAGAAGATGTATACCAGAAGAGGAAGTACAGGAGGTGCTGTCACTGACACATGCATCCGCGTGCGGAGGACACTTCAGTGGTCAAAAGACGGGTCACCGGGTTTTATCTTGTGGTTTATTTTGGCCTACGTTATTTAGAGATGCATCGGTATTTGCTAAACAATGTTTAAGATGCCAACAACTTGGTAGCATCTCAAAACGGGATGAGATGCCCTTGAAACCAATCCTAGTAGTCGATATCTTCGACGTATGGGGAATTGATTTCATGGGACCCTTCCCAAATTCACATGGTAATTACTATGTTTTGGTGGCCGTCGATTACGTGTCTAAATGGATTGAAGCCATTGCCACCAAAACAAACGACCATACCGTTGTGTGCAAATTTGTTCAATCCAACATATTTTCACGATTTGGTATTCCCCGTGTGATCATAAGTGATGGGGGATCCCATTTTAAAAACTTTAACTTTGGTAAATTGCTCAAACGGTATGGTGTCAATCACCGTATAGCCACTCCTTATCACCCACAAACTAGTGGGCAAGTTGAGGTTTCCAATAGACAAATTAAGGAAATTCTTCAAAAAACGGTTCGTCCAGATCGTAAGGATTGGTCCTTACGATTGAATGATGCTTTATGGGCCTACCGAACTGCGTTTAAGACACCTATTGGAACCACACCTTACCGATTAGTTTATGGGAAAGGATGTCACTTACCGGTGGAAGTTGCTCATCGTGCTTTATGGGCAGTGAAATCTGTTAACATGGACTTTGATGATGCAGGTAAAGAAAGAAAATTGCAACTGTGCGAATTGGAAGAGCTAAGGAATGAAGCATACGAATGCGCATCGGCTTACAAAGATAAGATGAAGAAAGTGCATGATGCCAAAATCCGACACAAAGTCTTTGAAGTAAATCAAAAGGTATGGCTTTATAATTCTAAGCTGAAATTCTTTCCAGGAAAGTTAAAAAGCAAATGGTCGGGACCACATGTTGTTACACGTATCGGAAGCTTTGGTGACATTGAAATCGAAGACATGAAAACCAACACTCGCCGTGTGGTTAATGGACATCGTCTCAAGCCATATTTGGAAGCAAGCGTCATCAACAAGGTACAAATGGATTCGGTGAACTTTCTTGTAGAATCACCAACTTATGCAAAGGAATGAATCAGGTATGTCCATGTCGAGCTAACGACATTAAACTTAGCGCTTGCGGGAGGCAACCCGAGAACTTTGTGGGTATGTTCACTAGAAACCCTCACGAGACTCCACTCGTCCAACCGGGCTACCGGTAGGTTTAAAAGGCTTGTTGCATACGCTAAATGCAACCGTGCACCCCACGAAAGTGAGGTTTAGGCTAATCATTCACCTCGGCTTATTTCATGCACTTACAAACACAATCAAGTGGCTTTTGATAAGAAATGTCGTTTATTTTAAGAAATCAATTGCACCTCGGGGCGAGGCACTAAAAATTGGGGGGTGGCGGATGTTCATCATATTGCGGAGTTAAAATGTGGCGTATACTTTTGTAACTAATTAGTTTTAATTAGAGTTTTTATTTTTAGAATTTCTTTTAAGTAGGTTTAATAGAGTTTTACTAAGTAAAATTAAGTTTCATCAAAAAAAAAAAAAAAAAAAAGGTAGGCGTATCATACGCCTGGTAGGGGCGTATGATACGCCGGGACCTCAAAAACTTTCTGTCATACGCCACATTTTAACATTCCAATACGCCCAAAAAAGCCCAGGGGGCGTATGATACGCCGGGGGGGGCGTATCATACGCCGGGCACCCCTCCAACCCGTTTTTGACCCGTTTTGACCACTTTGACCCGCGTTTTTCCACCCCACGACCCGGAATTCGACCCACAAACACTAAATACGGGATCCATGAGCAAATCCACCCATTCCCCTTCCAAAATTTCATCTTCTTCCTCCTCCCACCCACCAAGAACACCAAACAAGCCCTAGATCCTAACTCACTCATTTCTCCACCGATTCTCGCAAACCTTATATGCATTTCGAGTAACTTTTCGAGGGGAACACAACCATCCACCCAGAATTTTAAGATTCCATCCCGTTTGTAAGATCGAGTAGCATAAAGGTGACGAATTTTTGGGATTTTTCTCAAAGTCTCCAAATTTCTTCTTACACTTTCAATTCCTTGTTTCTACAACTCAAAGGTATGTTATTTAACTTCTATTTCAGCAAACATAATGTGAATGTAAGATGTGCATGCTTATTTTAGCATTTTGTGTTTTCATAGTGAAACATGGTATGCTTGAGTGTTGATTGAACTTGAAATATAGATTTTGCTTGCAAATAGCTGTAGGGTGGAAAGGTTAGGTTCAAGTAGGAATGGGTTTTGGTTTACAAACGTAATGCCTCCAATGAGAATTTAGATAAGGCCTACACACCCTTATAATGGAAGCATAGACTTACAATTTTTTTAAATGGTCAATTTGCTGTGGGAAGGGAGAATTACTTTCTAAGACAACTAAGATGAAATGTGGGGATGGTGGGTTAGTAATGAAAGTTTGAACTTCATACATGGAAATAAAACAAGGTTATGAATAATGGTTGTGTGTTGTACACTATTTGCTTTTGGTGTGCTGAACATAGTTGGAAGTGCTAACTATGTGTGGTTGTCTTTGTAGGAAATGGGTCGCACAAAGGCTACCGGTTCAAAAGGCAAAGAGGTTGCCTCATCATCAAATCAATCTAAAAGACAAAGGCTAGTCGACCAAGAATCAGATTCCGATTTTGAGATGGAGGATATGAACATGTATGATGACGAGGAAGACATTGTGGTGGGGGATCAACCCCAATGGACGGGAAATGCCCCACTGAATACCTTCGATCCTATTTGGCAACCCGTCCTTTATAGACAAAAGATGCAAGCGGTTTCAAGCATCAAGAAAGTCCTCGTTTGCGAGCGAGCCGTACAACTAGATCAGTTCAGCATCTTTGGGGTTGTTCAATGTTTTGAGGGTCTTGGCTGGGAGAATGTTTTGAAATTCAACAATAACAATTTGGATAACGTTTACATGAAGGAGATTGTAGAGTGGATGGCCACTCTAAGGAAAGATGAGGGAAACAACCCACCAAAGACCACACGGTTAATCGGAACAGTGAACGGTAAGGAGATGGTCCTCTCTTTTGAAACCATGAACAAGATCGTCAAGTTTGACACAAAGCCACAAAGAGAGTACGTGTATCCCGACATGATGCAAATTTTGGGTGAAGCCACAAAAGATGATGAATGGCTTGCAATGGTTCAAACTTTATTTGCTAGAGTACCTGATGATATGCCAAAGAAACTGGCGAGGACCGATCTGAAAGTGCTCCCAAAACTCCTGTCACTCATCTCCGCATTCAACGTGATACCAAGACTTGGAGACAAGTTGTTCATCAGAAATTTTGAGATTAGGGTACTGCATGCCCTAGTCACCGGACACCCTAAACTATCATTTCGACAATTGGTACTGCTGAACGTTTGGGAAAGCAGAGTTAGCAAGGCAAGATGTTTGTTGCCTCACTGCAGGTTGTTGTCAAGCTTATTGCTCAAGCAGAAGGTGGTCAACTCCAGCACCCCCTTCGAGAAAATAACACAACGTTACTTCCGCTTCGATCGTTTAGCTGCTTTTGGTTGGATTTACAGGGAAAGGCCAACCGAACACGTCCTCATTGATGACAAAACTCAGAGGCAGCTTGTTGTGCCTAAAGAAGGAGTAGCACCACTTGAAGAAGAAGAAGAGGAACAGCGAGGACCTGCAGAAACAGAGGGGTCCCACCAACCTCACCTGTCAACTTTTGAGCCAACACCTTTCACTGAATCTATTTTGCAGGGGAGACCGGCAGGTTTTACTAGATGGCCTGAAGATGCAAGGGCCAATTGGGACCGGATGACTGCCTGGAGGAACGAGGATGTCCAGTACAGAGATGCCCAGAGGCAGTATGAAGAAGAGTTAAGGAGAGAGAGAAGGGATCAGGCGGAGCAGGCCGAACTATACGCTAGGGCCGCGGCTTACAGGTTAGAGGAGTTTCGTAACGATTATTTTTTGCAGGAAGAAGCCGTGCGACAACGCACCGATTACCTAGCCGGATACACTTCCCAGGTGCGGCCGATGCAAGTGGACTATCCAAGTCTGCCGCCGTACGTTCATGGAGATCAACCCCCAAGGTACCCTCAAATGTTCAACCCATCTCCATGGGTCCCCTACCAACATCCTGGAGATCAAGGATCCAGCACTTCAGGGGGTTCAGATCCGTTCAACATGCAGTCGCTTCAAGAAAGCTTAATGGGAAGATGGTTCGGGCCACCAATGCCCAGACCACCATATGATGACGACTTCCACAGCACTCACTGATCGCATGTGATCAGGTCCATGTGCTTGTCCCTTGAAACTTTTTGTGATGTTTAAACATTTGACTTTGATGTGTGATGTCTAAAACATGATAACTGCTAAGATGATTAATTGGGCGACCTAGGCTAATGGAATCAAGTATCAATGACTACCTCTATTTTCTACATGTGATGAAACAAATGATTACATTGAGGGCAATGTAAGATGAAATGTGGGGATGGGGGAATTATGGGTAAATTTCAAAAATTTTGGAAAATGTTTCCAATTCAAGTCTAAATGTGCATGAAAACATGGTTTGAAAACAAAATGGGGAACACATGATTGAACCAACTAATAAAGCAGATTCTTAAACTGTGATTAATCTTTTAAGTTGCGGAATAAAGTAGTCTTAACAAGCAATCCGTAAGTGTTAATAGTATTGCATAACTAAAGATATGAAGTGGCAGATGAGTTGCTAGATGTACCACATTATGACCTTTAACCACCGTTTCCGGGAGAATTTGAGCCTATGTTGAGCAAAATATGGTAGTTAGAATACATGCTCATTTTCTTTGATGTGCGATAACTATAGTGAACACCTAAGGTAGAACTTGCATTGTCAATGCAATTTAAGATCACAACCTAAGCTATGCATAGAAGTGATAGAGGCAGTAGGAAAACCCATTGTTTTAGCCAGTTCAATTGTTTCACCTACCCATAACAAATTCCCTTAGTCGCCCCGTTGAGCCAAATACCTATTCGTTTGTTAACCCATGAAATCAACCCCAATTAGCCTTGTTAGCCTTTAGAAATTATAACCCATGTGGTGGATCCAAAACAGGAAATAATTATGTTGAAATGATAAAGAACAAAAGAGAAAAACAAGAAGCAAAAAGAATAAAGAATGTGCAAAAGAAAGAATATGGGAAGAAATATGTACCATGTAAACCATGTGCACAAGTAAGCGTATCAAGGTATTGACTGTATAGTGGATCCACCCATCTCGCCTGTAATTACATCAACCATACTCAACTCAGCCAAAGCCAACCCGAAAAAGTCCTTTTGATTTATGTATGCCTTAGTAATCAGTGATAGCGAGTTGATTGCTTTGCAAGCTTATGCTAAGGGTGTTCATTATAGGAAGGAGTGTCCTAAACACACTAGTCATAACTGCTAGTGTATAAAAGAAACCGAGAGGAGTGTGAATTGTGAGAAATGTGAATGCATGTAATAACTCATTCAGAATGGAATAGATATAGTTGTGTAAGGTGTTGGCACGAATGGATTGTTTGTTGGATGTAAATCTATTGCACGTTGTAAGTCTTGGGGATTAATCAGAGTTTCTGAGTTCTTTGTTATTGGGGAGATTATGGACAGCTCATTAGTTGAATAATCATGATTAACATGTATATGAGACTTTGCTTGGGGCAAGCAAAGGGCAAATGTGGGGATGTGATGGTTTGGGTAATTTCATGTGATTTAGGTGCTTAATGATGTGTTTTTAGACATTAAATCCATGGAATATGGTGATTGTTGTGTATTTTGATGATTTGCAGGTTTTCGGGTGAAGAAAATAAGTGGTTGATGTCCAAGAATCAAAGGGTGGTCAAGAAATGGTGCTTGGGAGGCCAAAACATCCAAAAATGAAGGTTTTCACGAAGTGGCGTATCAACACGGCGTATCTGGGGCGTATCACAGAGCAAAATCACCCAGGAATTGGTCTGGGGCGTATCATACGCCCCTGGGAGGCGTATGATACGCCGGGCACAGCATGTTTTGCGGAATTTCTCCGTTTTGCCACATATTTAAGCCTAAAGACTTAGGGTTTCGGGATATCTTCGACTTGGCCGACTTTTGGAGGTTCTTGGGGGTTTCGAAGGCTTAGGAACTCGTCTACTAACACCTTCAAACACCACGGCGATTCCCGAATTGATGATTGCGCATGATCGAATGATGATTCAAGGCTAAATCCATTGAAATCACATCCGGGTGAATGATTAGTTAGGTTTAGGAGTTTTTATGTTTTTAATTGCAATTGGCTACAAACAATAGTTGGATTCTATCTTATTACTTGTTTGTATGTTGCTTGTCGTCGTGAATTGAACGATTTGCCTTTTCTGATTTGATTGAATGTTCATCATTTTTCAGTTTACAATTGTGAAACATTGAATGTCAATTAGATCATCACTTGCGAATTGGTATTGGTAATTGGTATCCTAGGATTAACATTAGTTGGTTTTCATCAATTAATTACTAAGATTAGGTTTTCCATTTGTGAATATCCGTTTACACGAGAAGTAACAAACCATGTCTATGTGCTTGCCTTGAACAATTAAATCATAAAGGCTCTTGCTTTCCTACTAATTCAAATCCCGGGTGTGATTCGCTTTCATAATTAAGTTAAAAGTTATTTGCTTTCGTTGATTAGTTTGTTACAAGATTGTTTTCTCAATACAGTTCAAGCCACCATCAATCAATTTTAATATTTCTTGTCTAGTTAAGTTAGGATAAATCAACTAAGTTACACCATCCACATAAACTCTTCGTGGTTCGACACCCTACTTACCCTACTAGTTAAGGTAGCTAGGAACACACTCATTAACTCTTATTTGATCGGTACTTCGACGTCGGTCAAATTTTGGCGCCGTTGCCGGGGAGTTAGTGCGCTTGGTGTTAGTTAATTGATTTATTAGGTTTTATTCAACTTGTTTAATTCTTGTCTTTCCTTGTTACGCGAGGTTTGTTAGTGTGCAGGTGACAGGTTGATTGCATGCATACTCGGTTTTCAGGTCGTGACTCGCCATTGGAATTTGATCCAGAGATCGAGAAAACTGCAAGAATCAACCGAACATTACAAAGGCTAGACAAGATTGTTACTCCGGGTTCGAGAAACACTATCCAAACCGGAGAGAGTTCAAATCAGTCTGTTCCTATGGCTGAGCAGAACAATCAAAACCCACCACCACCACCACCAATTCCACCATTTAACCAGTATGCTCACGTACCACCACCAAATCCAAACCAAGTCATCCCACCAAATCCATTCAACCAAAATAACCAACCACCAAATGCACCACCTAATGCCATGCCTAATCTTAGAATGGCACAAAACCCATTGTTCAACAACCCAAATCATGGGGTTAACCAAGGGAACAACTTGCACGGGGAAGATCACATTTCAGGTGGTGGAAGTAACTCAGGGGAGCATGGATCTTGGCATGAGGAGTTTCACGAAGAAGAGGCTAACCACAACTACCCACCTCATGAAGAATACCATGATGATAATTGGCAACCACTAGGCCCACCGAATCACCCAGTTCACAACAATTATGGGCATGGTGGATGGAATGGACAAGGGGGGTGGAATCATCACAATGGAAGATGGGGTTACAATAACCCTGGTCAAGGATGGCACCATAGAGCTCATGTTCAAGGAGTTGATAGTCACTTCAGACCAACAGTGACTCAGAATCCTTCACCTATTGTACCTCCATTGCTAAGAGGACGATCTTTTGAGATTAGGCCACAATACTTGGCCATTATTCCTAATTTCAGAGGGACTGCAACTGAAGAACCATACGTCCATCTTTCTGAGTTTGGTGCTATCTGCAGCACCATTGGTGGCCAAGGATTCACACCAGACGAGGTTAAACTAAATCTCTTCCAGTTCTCCTTAAAGGAAAGAGCCAAACAGTGGTTTCACACACTACCATCTGGTAGTATTTATACATGGGAGGAGATGCAACAACTTTTCTTGGATGAATATTACCCCATGAGCAAAACTAGTGAGGCTCGGAATGCCATCCGAACTTTTCAACAACAATCGGGTGAATTGCTACATGAAGCATTCACTCGATTCAAAGAGTTGCTTAGATTTTGCCCACATCACCAAATTCCAAAGTGGGAGTTGATCAAGGCCTTCTATGATGGCTTAACACCAGAAGATCTGAAGTTTGTAAGTTCTAGTAGCAATGGAACTTTCTTGACAAATTCAGAAGATGATGATTGGGAGTTGCTTGAAAGGTTAAGCAAAGGTTCAAAGACACAAGCTTCAGCAAGCAGAAAGGCCAAACATGTTATTGGGAAACCGGGAGGAGAATATGTGACAAAAGAGAGATTTGAAGCTCTTGAAAGACAAATTGCAACCTTCAACAGAAACTCAGGTAAAAACAATTCTAATGTGTCTAATGTTTATGATGTTTGCAATGTTTGTGGTGATATAGGTCATTTGGAGTCGGAATGTATGATGAACATGAACAGAAATGAGGAGGTGAATCAAGTACAAGGATCATTCCAGAATGACAAGAGGAACAATGACATGAATTCTAACACATATCACCCGGGTTTGCGTAATCACCCTAATTTTAGATATGGTAACTCTTCTAATCAATTGAATCCTAATTTTCAGGGTAGCAACCAACAAGGTGGAAATCAAGGGTCTTCATACCAAAGTCGACAACAGAATTATAACCAAGGCAATTATCAAAGAAACAATTACAATCAAGGTGGACAAGGTGGTTACAATCAAGGTCAATCAAGAAATTTCCAGCAAAATCAAGGTAACCAAAGTCAAGGTCAATTTCAAGGTGGTCAACAAGGAGCGAACATTTCAATGGAAGATATAGCCAACCAAATCAATGAGTTAAGACTAATGCTCACTGGAGTGGTGCAGAAACAAGAATTACAACAAAAGACAAATGAGTCCCATGCAAAGCAATTGGGACAATTGGCTGAACAAATGGCGGCTAGAGACAAAGGAAAGCTGCCAAGTGACACAACACTCAATCCTCAACATCAACCATCAGGGTCAAAGAACAAGAATGCTCAGGTAAGTCATGTAACAACTTTAAGAAGTGGTAAGTCTTATGACAATAATGTTGTCCTTCCACCACACTTAACTGAAGGAGTGGTGGAAGATGTGAATGAAAATAAGGAGAGTGATACCGAACAGGAACTTGCATCATCTGAACTCAAAAAGAAAGTCTCTTTTAAAGAACCCAGCGAAAATGTTTTGAAACCGGATGTAGAGACATCCAAGGGAAAGGATGTGGAGGATAAAACCACCATTCCTTACCCATCTGCTTTGAAATCACCTAATGCACATGCAAATAAAAGAGGCCCACAACAAGATGAAATATGGGAAATCTTCAAACAAGTTAAAATCAATCTACCTTTAATTGATGCAATCAAACAAGTTCCTGCATATGCTCGGTATTTGAAGGACATGTGTACCCAAAAACGACACCACAAGTTTCCTAAAAAACTTGATTTGACTGATAATGTGAGTGCTGTTTTATCGGGTGCTCTTCCACCAAAACTTCAAGATCCGGGAGCTCCTTTGATTTCAATTCAAATTGGAGATTTTAAAATTAATAAGGCACTTCTTGATCTTGGAGCAAGTGTTAGTATATTACCGGGAAGTTTATATGATCAATACGAATTCGGACCTTTGCAAAAGGCCGAGACCACAGTTGTTTTGGCTGATTTGACACTTAAACTTCCTCGTGGTATGCTAACGGATGTCATTGTTAAAGTGGAAGATTTTTACTATCCAGTTGATTTCTTGGTACTGGATTATGCATCTCCTACTACATTCACACAACCTAATGTTATATTAGGTAGACCATTTTTGAAAACAGCCCAATGTTTGATAAATTGTATGACCGGGACGGTAGATATGGCTTTTGGGAATAGACGACTAAGGTTAAATGTTTTTTCCCATACATCTAATCCTCTGGTCAATGATGAATGCTTCATGGCTGACATCATTGACGGGTGTCATTCTCATGAAAATGTGAAAGACACCACAGAGTTGTGTGTTCTTTGTGACAGGATTGAAGTCAAGTGTGCTCAAAAGTTATTTGAAGCTGAAAAGAGATGTGAAGTCTTGGCAATTCAAGAGGGCAAACCAATGTGGACACATCAAATTGAAAACTTACCGGATCACATAGATACTCAGTTAAAGCCCTCATTGGAAATCCCACCAAAAGTGGAATTGAAAGAGCTACCCAAACACTTGAAATATGCCTTCTTGGGTGAGGATAAAACATTACCGGTGATCATTGCAGCAAATCTAACCGAGAATCAAGAAGAAGAGTTGATGAAAGTGTTGAAAGAAAATAAAGCAGCTATTGGGTGGACCATAGCAGATCTTAAAGGAATCAGTCCGGCTATTGTGATGCACAAAATTATAACTGATCCAGATGTCAAGCCGGTGCGGGACACTCAAAGGAGGTTGAATCCTAACATGCGGGAAGTAGTCAAGAAAGAAGTTTTGAAGTGGTTGGATGCCGGGATCATCTATCCCATCTCAGACAGCACATGGGTAAGTCCTACACAAACAGTACCCAAGAAAGCAGGAATTCAAACAGTCACTGATGAGCATGGGGAGCAAGTAACAACACGACCTGTCACTGGATGGAGAGTATGTATTGATTACAGAAGGTTAAACACTGCTACCTCCAAGGATCACTTTCCTTTACCCTTCATTGATCAAATAATTGAGAAGCTATCAGGTCAGGAATTTTATTGTTTCTTAGATGGCTATTCTGGTTACAATCAGATTGCAATTCATCCAGATGACCAACAAAAGACCACATTCACATGCCCATATGGTACATTCGCATTTAGGCGAATGCCATTTGGGTTGTGTAATGCCCCAGCCACCTTTCAAAGGTGCATGATGAGTATCTTTTCAGATATGGTTGGGGATTCCCTAGAAATTTTTATGGATGACTTTTCAATCTTTGGTCATTCTTTTGATTCTTGCCTCACTCAACTAACTAAAGTGTTAAAAAGGTGTGTTGAAACAAATTTGGTGTTAAGTTGGGAAAAGAGTCATTTTATGGTACAAGAGGGTATCGTTTTAGGCCATGTGGTTTCTAAACGTGGGATGGAGGTAGATCATGCAAAAATCAAAGTTATTTCTACTTTGCCACCACCCACAAATGTTAAAGGGATAAGATCGTTTTTGGGGCATGCCGGTTTTTATAGACGATTCATTAAAGGATTTAGTACAATTACTAAACCTTTATGCAATTTGTTGTTAAAAGATGTTCCATTTGTTTTTGATCATGAGTGTCTAACCGCTTTTAACACTTTGAAAGATAAGTTAGTTGAGGCCCCTATCCTACAAGCACCCAATTGGTCACTACCATTCGAAATCATGTGTGATGCTAGTGACTATGCAGTTGGGGCGGTTTTGGGTCAAAGGATTGACAAGAAACCAGTAGCTATCTATTATGCAAGTAAGACTCTATCTGATGCTCAACTTAATTATACTACTACTGAAAAAGAATTGCTTGCAGTCGTTTATGCTCTTGATAAGTTCAGGTCTTACATTTGGGGAAGCAAGGTGATGATCTATTCGGATCATAGTGCAGTGAGATACCTTATGGAGAAGAAGGATGCGAAACCGAGGCTTATTCGTTGGATACTCTTGTTACAAGAGTTTGATTTGGAGATCCGGGACAAGAAAGGAATTGATAATGTCGTTGCAGATCATCTTTCAAGGATTGGAGTCAACAGTGATGAAGAATCTAATGAGATCAATGAATCCTTTCCTGATGAATATTTGCTTACCATTTCTAAATTACCATGGTTTGCTGACATTGTAAATTATTTGGCTGCAGGTGTATTGCCGGATCATTGGACAAAGCGGAAGAGACAACAGTTTCTAGCTCAGGTAAGGTATTATATTTGGGACGAACCTGACCTGTTTAAGGTGGGTTCAGATCAGATAATCAGAAGATGTATACCAGAAGAGGAAGTACAGGAGGTGCTGTCACTGACACATGCATCCGCGTGCGGAGGACACTTCAGTGGTCAAAAGACGGGTCACCGGGTTTTATCTTGTGGTTTATTTTGGCCTACGTTATTTAGAGATGCATCGGTATTTGCTAAACAATGTTTAAGATGCCAACAACTTGGTAGCATCTCAAAACGGGATGAGATGCCCTTGAAACCAATCCTAGTAGTCGATATCTTCGACGTATGGGGAATTGATTTCATGGGACCCTTCCCAAATTCACATGGTAATTACTATGTTTTGGTGGCCGTCGATTACGTGTCTAAATGGATTGAAGCCATTGCCACCAAAACAAACGACCATACCGTTGTGTGCAAATTTGTTCAATCCAACATATTTTCACGATTTGGTATTCCCCGTGTGATCATAAGTGATGGGGGATCCCATTTTAAAAACTTTAACTTTGGTAAATTGCTCAAACGGTATGGTGTCAATCACCGTATAGCCACTCCTTATCACCCACAAACTAGTGGGCAAGTTGAGGTTTCCAATAGACAAATTAAGGAAATTCTTCAAAAAACGGTTCGTCCAGATCGTAAGGATTGGTCCTTACGATTGAATGATGCTTTATGGGCCTACCGAACTGCGTTTAAGACACCTATTGGAACCACACCTTACCGATTAGTTTATGGGAAAGGATGTCACTTACCGGTGGAAGTTGCTCATCGTGCTTTATGGGCAGTGAAATCTGTTAACATGGACTTTGATGATGCAGGTAAAGAAAGAAAATTGCAACTGTGCGAATTGGAAGAGCTAAGGAATGAAGCATACGAATGCGCATCGGCTTACAAAGATAAGATGAAGAAAGTGCATGATGCCAAAATCCGACACAAAGTCTTTGAAGTAAATCAAAAGGTATGGCTTTATAATTCTAAGCTGAAATTCTTTCCAGGAAAGTTAAAAAGCAAATGGTCGGGACCACATGTTGTTACACGTATCGGAAGCTTTGGTGACATTGAAATCGAAGACATGAAAACCAACACTCGCCGTGTGGTTAATGGACATCGTCTCAAGCCATATTTGGAAGCAAGCGTCATCAACAAGGTACAAATGGATTCGGTGAACTTTCTTGTAGAATCACCAACTTATGCAAAGGAATGAATCAGGTATGTCCATGTCGAGCTAACGACATTAAACTTAGCGCTTGCGGGAGGCAACCCGAGAACTTTGTGGGTATGTTCACTAGAAACCCTCACGAGACTCCACTCGTCCAACCGGGCTACCGGTAGGTTTAAAAGGCTTGTTGCATACGCTAAATGCAACCGTGCACCCCACGAAAGTGAGGTTTAGGCTAATCATTCACCTCGGCTTATTTCATGCACTTACAAACACAATCAAGTGGCTTTTGATAAGAAATGTCGTTTATTTTAAGAAATCAATTGCACCTCGGGGCGAGGCACTAAAAATTGGGGGGTGGCGGATGTTCATCATATTGCGGAGTTAAAATGTGGCGTATACTTTTGTAACTAATTAGTTTTAATTAGAGTTTTTATTTTTAGAATTTCTTTTAAGTAGGTTTAATAGAGTTTTACTAAGTAAAATTAAGTTTCATCAAAAAAAAAAAAAAAAAAAAGGTAGGCGTATCATACGCCTGGTAGGGGCGTATGATACGCCGGGACCTCAAAAACTTTCTGTCATACGCCACATTTTAACATTCCAATACGCCCAAAAAAGCCCAGGGGGCGTATGATACGCCGGGGGGGGCGTATCATACGCCGGGCACCCCTCCAACCCGTTTTTGACCACTTTGACCCGCGTTTTTCCACCCCACGACCCGGAATTCGACCCACAAACACTAAATACGGGATCCATGAGCAAATCCACCCATTCCCCTTCCAAAATTTCATCTTCTTCCTCCTCCCACCCACCAAGAACACCAAACAAGCCCTAGATCCTAACTCACTCATTTCTCCACCGATTCTCGCAAACCTTATATGCATTTCGAGTAACTTTTCGAGGGGAACACAACCATCCACCCAGAATTTTAAGATTCCATCCCGTTTGTAAGATCGAGTAGCATAAAGGTGACGAATTTTTGGGATTTTTCTCAAAGTCTCCAAATTTCTTCTTACACTTTCAATTCCTTGTTTCTACAACTCAAAGGTATGTTATTTAACTTCTATTTCAGCAAACATAATGTGAATGTAAGATGTGCATGCTTATTTTAGCATTTTGTGTTTTCATAGTGAAACATGGTATGCTTGAGTGTTGATTGAACTTGAAATATAGATTTTGCTTGCAAATAGCTGTAGGGTGGAAAGGTTAGGTTCAAGTAGGAATGGGTTTTGGTTTACAAACGTAATGCCTCCAATGAGAATTTAGATAAGGCCTACACACCCTTATAATGGAAGCATAGACTTACAATTTTTTAAATGGTCAATTTGCTGTGGGAAGGGAGAATTACTTTCTAAGACAACTAAGATGAAATGTGGGGATGGTGGGTTAGTAATGAAAGTTTGAACTTCATACATGGAAATAAAACAAGGTTATGAATAATGGTTGTGTGTTGTACACTATTTGCTTTTGGTGTGCTGAACATAGTTGGAAGTGCTAACTATGTGTGGTTGTCTTTGTAGGAAATGGGTCGCACAAAGGCTACCGGTTCAAAAGGCAAAGAGGTTGCCTCATCATCAAATCAATCTAAAAGACAAAGGCTAGTCGACCAAGAATCAGATTCCGATTTTGAGATGGAGGATATGAACATGTATGATGACGAGGAAGACATTGTGGTGGGGGATCAACCCCAATGGACGGGAAATGCCCCACTGAATACCTTCGATCCTATTTGGCAACCCGTCCTTTATAGACAAAAGATGCAAGCGGTTTCAAGCATCAAGAAAGTCCTCGTTTGCGAGCGAGCCGTACAACTAGATCAGTTCAGCATCTTTGGGGTTGTTCAATGTTTTGAGGGTCTTGGCTGGGAGAATGTTTTGAAATTCAACAATAACAATTTGGATAACGTTTACATGAAGGAGATTGTAGAGTGGATGGCCACTCTAAGGAAAGATGAGGGAAACAACCCACCAAAGACCACACGGTTAATCGGAACAGTGAACGGTAAGGAGATGGTCCTCTCTTTTGAAACCATGAACAAGATCGTCAAGTTTGACACAAAGCCACAAAGAGAGTACGTGTATCCCGACATGATGCAAATTTTGGGTGAAGCCACAAAAGATGATGAATGGCTTGCAATGGTTCAAACTTTATTTGCTAGAGTACCTGATGATATGCCAAAGAAACTGGCGAGGACCGATCTGAAAGTGCTCCCAAAACTCCTGTCACTCATCTCCGCATTCAACGTGATACCAAGACTTGGAGACAAGTTGTTCATCAGAAATTTTGAGATTAGGGTACTGCATGCCCTAGTCACCGGACACCCTAAACTATCATTTCGACAATTGGTACTGCTGAACGTTTGGGAAAGCAGAGTTAGCAAGGCAAGATGTTTGTTGCCTCACTGCAGGTTGTTGTCAAGCTTATTGCTCAAGCAGAAGGTGGTCAACTCCAGCACCCCCTTCGAGAAAATAACACAACGTTACTTCCGCTTCGATCGTTTAGCTGCTTTTGGTTGGATTTACAGGGAAAGGCCAACCGAACACGTCCTCATTGATGACAAAACTCAGAGGCAGCTTGTTGTGCCTAAAGAAGGAGTAGCACCACTTGAAGAAGAAGAAGAGGAACAGCGAGGACCTGCAGAAACAGAGGGGTCCCACCAACCTCACCTGTCAACTTTTGAGCCAACACCTTTCACTGAATCTATTTTGCAGGGGAGACCGGCAGGTTTTACTAGATGGCCTGAAGATGCAAGGGCCAATTGGGACCGGATGACTGCCTGGAGGAACGAGGATGTCCAGTACAGAGATGCCCAGAGGCAGTATGAAGAAGAGTTAAGGAGAGAGAGAAGGGATCAGGCGGAGCAGGCCGAACTATACGCTAGGGCCGCGGCTTACAGGTTAGAGGAGTTTCGTAACGATTATTTTTTGCAGGAAGAAGCCGTGCGACAACGCACCGATTACCTAGCCGGATACACTTCCCAGGTGCGGCCGATGCAAGTGGACTATCCAAGTCTGCCGCCGTACGTTCATGGAGATCAACCCCCAAGGTACCCTCAAATGTTCAACCCATCTCCATGGGTCCCCTACCAACATCCTGGAGATCAAGGATCCAGCACTTCAGGGGGTTCAGATCCGTTCAACATGCAGTCGCTTCAAGAAAGCTTAATGGGAAGATGGTTCGGGCCACCAATGCCCAGACCACCATATGATGACGACTTCCACAGCACTCACTGATCGCATGTGATCAGGTCCATGTGCTTGTCCCTTGAAACTTTTTGTGATGTTTAAACATTTGACTTTGATGTGTGATGTCTAAAACATGATAACTGCTAAGATGATTAATTGGGCGACCTAGGCTAATGGAATCAAGTATCAATGACTACCTCTATTTTCTACATGTGATGAAACAAATGATTACATTGAGGGCAATGTAAGATGAAATGTGGGGATGGGGGAATTATGGGTAAATTTCAAAAATTTTGGAAAATGTTTCCAATTCAAGTCTAAATGTGCATGAAAACATGGTTTGAAAACAAAATGGGGAACACATGATTGAACCAACTAATAAAGCAGATTCTTAAACTGTGATTAATCTTTTAAGTTGCGGAATAAAGTAGTCTTAACAAGCAATCCGTAAGTGTTAATAGTATTGCATAACTAAAGATATGAAGTGGCAGATGAGTTGCTAGATGTACCACATTATGACCTTTAACCACCGTTTCCGGGAGAATTTGAGCCTATGTTGAGCAAAATATGGTAGTTAGAATACATGCTCATTTTCTTTGATGTGCGATAACTATAGTGAACACCTAAGGTAGAACTTGCATTGTCAATGCAATTTAAGATCACAACCTAAGCTATGCATAGAAGTGATAGAGGCAGTAGGAAAACCCATTGTTTTAGCCAGTTCAATTGTTTCACCTACCCATAACAAATTCCCTTAGTCGCCCCGTTGAGCCAAATACCTATTCGTTTGTTAACCCATGAAATCAACCCCAATTAGCCTTGTTAGCCTTTAGAAATTATAACCCATGTGGTGGATCCAAAACAGGAAATAATTATGTTGAAATGATAAAGAACAAAAGAGAAAAACAAGAAGCAAAAAGAATAAAGAATGTGCAAAAGAAAGAATATGGGAAGAAATATGTACCATGTAAACCATGTGCACAAGTAAGCGTATCAAGGTATTGACTGTATAGTGGATCCACCCATCTCGCCTGTAATTACATCAACCATACTCAACTCAGCCAAAGCCAACCCGAAAAAGTCCTTTTGATTTATGTATGCCTTAGTAATCAGTGATAGCGAGTTGATTGCTTTGCAAGCTTATGCTAAGGGTGTTCATTATAGGAAGGAGTGTCCTAAACACACTAGTCATAACTGCTAGTGTATAAAAGAAACCGAGAGGAGTGTGAATTGTGAGAAATGTGAATGCATGTAATAACTCATTCAGAATGGAATAGATATAGTTGTGTAAGGTGTTGGCACGAATGGATTGTTTGTTGGATGTAAATCTATTGCACGTTGTAAGTCTTGGGGATTAATCAGAGTTTCTGAGTTCTTTGTTATTGGGGAGATTATGGACAGCTCATTAGTTGAATAATCATGATTAACATGTATATGAGACTTTGCTTGGGGCAAGCAAAGGGCAAATGTGGGGATGTGATGGTTTGGGTAATTTCATGTGATTTAGGTGCTTAATGATGTGTTTTTAGACATTAAATCCATGGAATATGGTGATTGTTGTGTATTTTGATGATTTGCAGGTTTTCGGGTGAAGAAAATAAGTGGTTGATGTCCAAGAATCAAAGGGTGGTCAAGAAATGGTGCTTGGGAGGCCAAAACATCCAAAAATGAAGGTTTTCACGAAGTGGCGTATCAACACGGCGTATCTGGGGCGTATCACAGAGCAAAATCACCCAGGAATTGGTCTGGGGCGTATCATACGCCCCTGGGAGGCGTATGATACGCCGGGCACAGCATGTTTTGCGGAATTTCTCCGTTTTGCCACATATTTAAGCCTAAAGACTTAGGGTTTCGGGATATCTTCGACTTGGCCGACTTTTGGAGGTTCTTGGGGGTTTCGAAGGCTTAGGAACTCGTCTACTAACACCTTCAAACACCACGGCGATTCCCGAATTGATGATTGCGCATGATCGAATGATGATTCAAGGCTAAATCCATTGAAATCACATCCGGGTGAATGATTAGTTAGGTTTAGGAGTTTTTATGTTTTTAATTGCAATTGGCTACAAACAATAGTTGGATTCTATCTTATTACTTGTTTGTATGTTGCTTGTCGTCGTGAATTGAACGATTTGCCTTTTCTGATTTGATTGAATGTTCATCATTTTTCAGTTTACAATTGTGAAACATTGAATGTCAATTAGATCATCACTTGCGAATTGGTATTGGTAATTGGTATCCTAGGATTAACATTAGTTGGTTTTCATCAATTAATTACTAAGATTAGGTTTTCCATTTGTGAATATCCGTTTACACGAGAAGTAACAAACCATGTCTATGTGCTTGCCTTGAACAATTAAATCATAAAGGCTCTTGCTTTCCTACTAATTCAAATCCCGGGTGTGATTCGCTTTCATAATTAAGTTAAAAGTTATTTGCTTTCGTTGATTAGTTTGTTACAAGATTGTTTTCTCAATACAGTTCAAGCCACCATCAATCAATTTTAATATTTCTTGTCTAGTTAAGTTAGGATAAATCAACTAAGTTACACCATCCACATAAACTCTTCGTGGTTCGACACCCTACTTACCCTACTAGTTAAGGTAGCTAGGAACACACTCATTAACTCTTATTTGATCGGTACTTCGACGTCGGTCAAATTTTGGCGCCGTTGCCGGGGAGTTAGTGCGCTTGGTGTTAGTTAATTGATTTATTAGGTTTTATTCAACTTGTTTAATTCTTGTCTTTCCTTGTTACGCGAGGTTTGTTAGTGTGCAGGTGACAGGTTGATTGCATGCATACTCGGTTTTCAGGTCGTGACTCGCCATTGGAATTTGATCCAGAGATCGAGAAAACTGCAAGAATCAACCGAACATTACAAAGGCTAGACAAGATTGTTACTCCGGGTTCGAGAAACACTATCCAAACCGGAGAGAGTTCAAATCAGTCTGTTCCTATGGCTGAGCAGAACAATCAAAACCCACCACCACCACCACCAATTCCACCATTTAACCAGTATGCTCACGTACCACCACCAAATCCAAACCAAGTCATCCCACCAAATCCATTCAACCAAAATAACCAACCACCAAATGCACCACCTAATGCCATGCCTAATCTTAGAATGGCACAAAACCCATTGTTCAACAACCCAAATCATGGGGTTAACCAAGGGAACAACTTGCACGGGGAAGATCACATTTCAGGTGGTGGAAGTAACTCAGGGGAGCATGGATCTTGGCATGAGGAGTTTCACGAAGAAGAGGCTAACCACAACTACCCACCTCATGAAGAATACCATGATGATAATTGGCAACCACTAGGCCCACCGAATCACCCAGTTCACAACAATTATGGGCATGGTGGATGGAATGGACAAGGGGGGTGGAATCGACAACCACCTATGAATCATCACAATGGAAGATGGGGTTACAATAACCCTGGTCAAGGATGGCACCATAGAGCTCCTGTTCAAGGAGTTGATAGTCACTTCAGACCAACAGTGACTCAGAATCCTTCACCTATTGTACCTCCATTGCTAAGAGGACGATCTTTTGAGATTAGGCCACAATACTTGGCCATTATTCCTAATTTCAGAGGGACTGCAACTGAAGAACCATACGTCCATCTTTCTGAGTTTGGTGCTATCTGCAGCACCATTGGTGGCCAAGGATTCACACCAGACGAGGTTAAACTAAATCTCTTCCAGTTCTCCTTAAAGGAAAGAGCCAAACAGTGGTTTCACACACTACCATCTGGTAGTATTTATACATGGGAGGAGATGCAACAACTTTTCTTGGATGAATATTACCCCATGAGCAAAACTAGTGAGGCTCGGAATGCCATCCGAACTTTTCAACAACAATCGGGTGAATTGCTACATGAAGCATTCACTCGATTCAAAGAGTTGCTTAGATTTTGCCCACATCACCAAATTCCAAAGTGGGAGTTGATCAAGGCCTTCTATGATGGCTTAACACCAGAAGATTTGAAGTTTGTAAGTTCTAGTAGCAATGGAACTTTCTTGACAAATTCAGAAGATGATGATTGGGAGTTGCTTGAAAGGTTAAGCAAAGGTTCAAAGACACAAGCTTCAGCAAGCAGAAAGGCCAAACATGTTATTGGGAAACCGGGAGGAGAATATGTGACAAAAGAGAGATTTGAAGCTCTTGAAAGACAAATTGCAACCTTCAACAGAAACTCAGGTAAAAACAATTCTAATGTGTCTAATGTTTATGATGTTTGCAATGTTTGTGGTGATATAGGTCATTTGGAGTCGGAATGTATGATGAACATGAACAGAAATGAGGAGGTGAATCAAGTACAAGGATCATTCCAGAATGACAAGAGGAACAATGACATGAATTCTAACACATATCACCCGGGTTTGCGTAATCACCCTAATTTTAGATATGGTAACTCTTCTAATCAATTGAATCCTAATTTTCAGGGTAGCAACCAACAAGGTGGAAATCAAGGGTCTTCATACCAAAGTCGACAACAGAATTATAACCAAGGCAATTATCAAAGAAACAATTACAATCAAGGTGGACAAGGTGGTTACAATCAAGGTCAATCAAGAAATTTCCAGCAAAATCAAGGTAACCAAAGTCAAGGTCAATTTCAAGGTGGTCAACAAGGAGCGAACATTTCAATGGAAGATATAGCCAACCAAATCAATGAGTTAAGACTAATGCTCACTGGAGTGGTGCAGAAACAAGAATTACAACAAAAGACAAATGAGTCCCATGCAAAGCAATTGGGACAATTGGCTGAACAAATGGCGGCTAGAGACAAAGGAAAGCTGCCAAGTGACACAACACTCAATCCTCAACATCAACCATCAGGGTCAAAGAACAAGAATGCTCAGGTAAGTCATGTAACAACTTTAAGAAGTGGTAAGTCTTATGACAATAATGTTGTCCTTCCACCACACTTAACTGAAGGAGTGGTGGAAGATGTGAATGAAAATAAGGAGAGTGATACCGAACAGGAACTTGCATCATCTGAACTCAAAAAGAAAGTCTCTTTTAAAGAACCCAGCGAAAATGTTTTGAAACCGGATGTAGAGACATCCAAGGGAAAGGATGTGGAGGATAAAACCACCATTCCTTACCCATCTGCTTTGAAATCACCTAATGCACATGCAAATAAAAGAGGCCCACAACAAGATGAAATATGGGAAATCTTCAAACAAGTTAAAATCAATCTACCTTTAATTGATGCAATCAAACAAGTTCCTGCATATGCTCGGTATTTGAAGGACATGTGTACCCAAAAACGACACCACAAGTTTCCTAAAAAACTTGATTTGACTGATAATGTGAGTGCTGTTTTATCGGGTGCTCTTCCACCAAAACTTCAAGATCCGGGAGCTCCTTTGATTTCAATTCAAATTGGAGATTTTAAAATTAATAAGGCACTTCTTGATCTTGGAGCAAGTGTTAGTATATTACCGGGAAGTTTATATGATCAATACGAATTCGGACCTTTGCAAAAGGCCGAGACCACAGTTGTTTTGGCTGATTTGACACTTAAACTTCCTCGTGGTATGCTAACGGATGTCATTGTTAAAGTGGAAGATTTTTACTATCCAGTTGATTTCTTGGTACTGGATTATGCATCTCCTACTACATTCACACAACCTAATGTTATATTAGGTAGACCATTTTTGAAAACAGCCCAATGTTTGATAAATTGTATGACCGGGACGGTAGATATGGCTTTTGGGAATAGACGACTAAGGTTAAATGTTTTTTCCCATACATCTAATCCTCTGGTCAATGATGAATGCTTCATGGCTGACATCATTGACGGGTGTCATTCTCATGAAAATGTGAAAGACACCACAGAGTTGTGTGTTCTTTGTGACAGGATTGAAGTCAAGTGTGCTCAAAAGTTATTTGAAGCTGAAAAGAGATGTGAAGTCTTGGCAATTCAAGAGGGCAAACCAATGTGGACACATCAAATTGAAAACTTACCGGATCACATAGATACTCAGTTAAAGCCCTCATTGGAAATCCCACCAAAAGTGGAATTGAAAGAGCTACCCAAACACTTGAAATATGCCTTCTTGGGTGAGGATAAAACATTACCGGTGATCATTGCAGCAAATCTAACCGAGAATCAAGAAGAAGAGTTGATGAAAGTGTTGAAAGAAAATAAAGCAGCTATTGGGTGGACCATAGCAGATCTTAAAGGAATCAGTCCGGCTATTGTGATGCACAAAATTATAACTGATCCAGATGTCAAGCCGGTGCGGGACACTCAAAGGAGGTTGAATCCTAACATGCGGGAAGTAGTCAAGAAAGAAGTTTTGAAGTGGTTGGATGCCGGGATCATCTATCCCATCTCAGACAGCACATGGGTAAGTCCTACACAAACAGTACCCAAGAAAGCAGGAATTCAAACAGTCACTGATGAGCATGGGGAGCAAGTAACAACACGACCTGTCACTGGATGGAGAGTATGTATTGATTACAGAAGGTTAAACACTGCTACCTCCAAGGATCACTTTCCTTTACCCTTCATTGATCAAATAATTGAGAAGCTATCAGGTCAGGAATTTTATTGTTTCTTAGATGGCTATTCTGGTTACAATCAGATTGCAATTCATCCAGATGACCAACAAAAGACCACATTCACATGCCCATATGGTACATTCGCATTTAGGCGAATGCCATTTGGGTTGTGTAATGCCCCAGCCACCTTTCAAAGGTGCATGATGAGTATCTTTTCAGATATGGTTGGGGATTCCCTAGAAATTTTTATGGATGACTTTTCAATCTTTGGTCATTCTTTTGATTCTTGCCTCACTCAACTAACTAAAGTGTTAAAAAGGTGTGTTGAAACAAATTTGGTGTTAAGTTGGGAAAAGAGTCATTTTATGGTACAAGAGGGTATCGTTTTAGGCCATGTGGTTTCTAAACGTGGGATGGAGGTAGATCATGCAAAAATCAAAGTTATTTCTACTTTGCCACCACCCACAAATGTTAAAGGGATAAGATCGTTTTTGGGGCATGCCGGTTTTTATAGACGATTCATTAAAGGATTTAGTACAATTACTAAACCTTTATGCAATTTGTTGTTAAAAGATGTTCCATTTGTTTTTGATCATGAGTGTCTAACCGCTTTTAACACTTTGAAAGATAAGTTAGTTGAGGCCCCTATCCTACAAGCACCCAATTGGTCACTACCATTCGAAATCATGTGTGATGCTAGTGACTATGCAGTTGGGGCGGTTTTGGGTCAAAGGATTGACAAGAAACCAGTAGCTATCTATTATGCAAGTAAGACTCTATCTGATGCTCAACTTAATTATACTACTACTGAAAAAGAATTGCTTGCAGTCGTTTATGCTCTTGATAAGTTCAGGTCTTACATTTGGGGAAGCAAGGTGATGATCTATTCGGATCATAGTGCAGTGAGATACCTTATGGAGAAGAAGGATGCGAAACCGAGGCTTATTCGTTGGATACTCTTGTTACAAGAGTTTGATTTGGAGATCCGGGACAAGAAAGGAATTGATAATGTCGTTGCAGATCATCTTTCAAGGATTGGAGTCAACAGTGATGAAGAATCTAATGAGATCAATGAATCCTTTCCTGATGAATATTTGCTTACCATTTCTAAATTACCATGGTTTGCTGACATTGTAAATTATTTGGCTGCAGGTGTATTGCCGGATCATTGGACAAAGCGGAAGAGACAACAGTTTCTAGCTCAGGTAAGGTATTATATTTGGGACGAACCTGACCTGTTTAAGGTGGGTTCAGATCAGATAATCAGAAGATGTATACCAGAAGAGGAAGTACAGGAGGTGCTGTCACTGACACATGCATCCGCGTGCGGAGGACACTTCAGTGGTCAAAAGACGGGTCACCGGGTTTTATCTTGTGGTTTATTTTGGCCTACGTTATTTAGAGATGCATCGGTATTTGCTAAACAATGTTTAAGATGCCAACAACTTGGTAGCATCTCAAAACGGGATGAGATGCCCTTGAAACCAATCCTAGTAGTCGATATCTTCGACGTATGGGGAATTGATTTCATGGGACCCTTCCCAAATTCACATGGTAATTACTATGTTTTGGTGGCCGTCGATTACGTGTCTAAATGGATTGAAGCCATTGCCACCAAAACAAACGACCATACCGTTGTGTGCAAATTTGTTCAATCCAACATATTTTCACGATTTGGTATTCCCCGTGTGATCATAAGTGATGGGGGATCCCATTTTAAAAACTTTAACTTTGGTAAATTGCTCAAACGGTATGGTGTCAATCACCGTATAGCCACTCCTTATCACCCACAAACTAGTGGGCAAGTTGAGGTTTCCAATAGACAAATTAAGGAAATTCTTCAAAAAACGGTTCGTCCAGATCGTAAGGATTGGTCCTTACGATTGAATGATGCTTTATGGGCCTACCGAACTGCGTTTAAGACACCTATTGGAACCACACCTTACCGATTAGTTTATGGGAAAGGATGTCACTTACCGGTGGAAGTTGCTCATCGTGCTTTATGGGCAGTGAAATCTGTTAACATGGACTTTGATGATGCAGGTAAAGAAAGAAAATTGCAACTGTGCGAATTGGAAGAGCTAAGGAATGAAGCATACGAATGCGCATCGGCTTACAAAGATAAGATGAAGAAAGTGCATGATGCCAAAATCCGACACAAAGTCTTTGAAGTAAATCAAAAGGTATGGCTTTATAATTCTAAGCTGAAATTCTTTCCAGGAAAGTTAAAAAGCAAATGGTCGGGACCACATGTTGTTACACGTATCGGAAGCTTTGGTGACATTGAAATCGAAGACATGAAAACCAACACTCGCCGTGTGGTTAATGGACATCGTCTCAAGCCATATTTGGAAGCAAGCGTCATCAACAAGGTACAAATGGATTCGGTGAACTTTCTTGTAGAATCACCAACTTATGCAAAGGAATGAATCAGGTATGTCCATGTCGAGCTAACGACATTAAACTTAGCGCTTGCGGGAGGCAACCCGAGAACTTTGTGGGTATGTTCACTAGAAACCCTCACGAGACTCCACTCGTCCAACCGGGCTACCGGTAGGTTTAAAAGGCTTGTTGCATACGCTAAATGCAACCGTGCACCCCACGAAAGTGAGGTTTAGGCTAATCATTCACCTCGGCTTATTTCATGCACTTACAAACACAATCAAGTGGCTTTTGATAAGAAATGTCGTTTATTTTAAGAAATCAATTGCACCTCGGGGCGAGGCACTAAAAATTGGGGGGTGGCGGATGTTCATCATATTGCGGAGTTAAAATGTGGCGTATACTTTTGTAACTAATTAGTTTTAATTAGAGTTTTTATTTTTAGAATTTCTTTTAAGTAGGTTTAATAGAGTTTTACTAAGTAAAATTAAGTTTCATCAAAAAAAAAAAAAAAAAAAGGTAGGCGTATCATACGCCTGGTAGGGGCGTATGATACGCCGGGACCTCAAAAACTTTCTGTCATACGCCACATTTTAACATTCCAATACGCCCAAAAAAGCCCAGGGGGCGTATGATACGCCGGGGGGGGCGTATCATACGCCGGGCACCCCTCCAACCCGTTTTTGACCACTTTGACCCGCGTTTTTCCACCCCACGACCCGGAATTCGACCCACAAACACTAAATACGGGATCCATGAGCAAATCCACCCATTCCCCTTCCAAAATTTCATCTTCTTCCTCCTCCCACCCACCAAGAACACCAAACAAGCCCTAGATCCTAACTCACTCATTTCTCCACCGATTCTCGCAAACCTTATATGCATTTCGAGTAACTTTTCGAGGGGAACACAACCATCCACCCAGAATTTTAAGATTCCATCCCGTTTGTAAGATCGAGTAGCATAAAGGTGACGAATTTTTGGGATTTTTCTCAAAGTCTCCAAATTTCTTCTTACACTTTCAATTCCTTGTTTCTACAACTCAAAGGTATGTTATTTAACTTCTATTTCAGCAAACATAATGTGAATGTAAGATGTGCATGCTTATTTTAGCATTTTGTGTTTTCATAGTGAAACATGGTATGCTTGAGTGTTGATTGAACTTGAAATATAGATTTTGCTTGCAAATAGCTGTAGGGTGGAAAGGTTAGGTTCAAGTAGGAATGGGTTTTGGTTTACAAACGTAATGCCTCCAATGAGAATTTAGATAAGGCCTACACACCCTTATAATGGAAGCATAGACTTACAATTTTTTAAATGGTCAATTTGCTGTGGGAAGGGAGAATTACTTTCTAAGACAACTAAGATGAAATGTGGGGATGGTGGGTTAGTAATGAAAGTTTGAACTTCATACATGGAAATAAAACAAGGTTATGAATAATGGTTGTGTGTTGTACACTATTTGCTTTTGGTGTGCTGAACATAGTTGGAAGTGCTAACTATGTGTGGTTGTCTTTGTAGGAAATGGGTCGCACAAAGGCTACCGGTTCAAAAGGCAAAGAGGTTGCCTCATCATCAAATCAATCTAAAAGACAAAGGCTAGTCGACCAAGAATCAGATTCCGATTTTGAGATGGAGGATATGAACATGTATGATGACGAGGAAGACATTGTGGTGGGGGATCAACCCCAATGGACGGGAAATGCCCCACTGAATACCTTCGATCCTATTTGGCAACCCGTCCTTTATAGACAAAAGATGCAAGCGGTTTCAAGCATCAAGAAAGTCCTCGTTTGCGAGCGAGCCGTACAACTAGATCAGTTCAGCATCTTTGGGGTTGTTCAATGTTTTGAGGGTCTTGGCTGGGAGAATGTTTTGAAATTCAACAATAACAATTTGGATAACGTTTACATGAAGGAGATTGTAGAGTGGATGGCCACTCTAAGGAAAGATGAGGGAAACAACCCACCAAAGACCACACGGTTAATCGGAACAGTGAACGGTAAGGAGATGGTCCTCTCTTTTGAAACCATGAACAAGATCGTCAAGTTTGACACAAAGCCACAAAGAGAGTACGTGTATCCCGACATGATGCAAATTTTGGGTGAAGCCACAAAAGATGATGAATGGCTTGCAATGGTTCAAACTTTATTTGCTAGAGTACCTGATGATATGCCAAAGAAACTGGCGAGGACCGATCTGAAAGTGCTCCCAAAACTCCTGTCACTCATCTCCGCATTCAACGTGATACCAAGACTTGGAGACAAGTTGTTCATCAGAAATTTTGAGATTAGGGTACTGCATGCCCTAGTCACCGGACACCCTAAACTATCATTTCGACAATTGGTACTGCTGAACGTTTGGGAAAGCAGAGTTAGCAAGGCAAGATGTTTGTTGCCTCACTGCAGGTTGTTGTCAAGCTTATTGCTCAAGCAGAAGGTGGTCAACCCAGCACCCCCTTCGAGAAAATAACACAACGTTACTTCCGCTTCGATCGTTTAGCTGCTTTTGGTTGGATTTACAGGGAAAGGCCAAGAACACGTCCTCATTGATGACAAAACTCAGAGGCAGCTTGTTGTGCAAAGAAGGAGTAGCACCACTCGAAGAAGAAGGGATTTTGAGTCACTGAGGGTCTAAAGTGACTATCAACTCTTTGAACAGGAGCTCTATGGTGCCATCCTTGACCAGGGTTATTGTAACCCCATTGATGACCTGTCGTTGGGGTCATGCAAAAACCTAAATAACCTAGGTAGCTAGGGTAAGTCAGGTATCGTATCCACGAGGAGTTTAGGTGGATGGTGTAATGTTAGTTTGAATTAACCTAATTTAACTAGATGAGAAATTGTAAAATTGAGTTGAAGGGTGTTTGAACTTTAATAAGAAAACGATCTTGTAACAAATTAACAATGAAAGAAAATAACTTTTAACTTCATTATGAAAACGAATCACACCCGGGATTTCAATTAGTAGGAAAGTAGGAACCTTTATGATTCAATTGATCAAGACAATCACATAGACATGATTTGTTATTTTTCGTGTGAACGGATATTGATAATTGGAAACCCTAATTTTAATAATTACTTGATGAAAACCAACTAATGTTAATCCTAGGATACCAATTACCTATACCAATTTGCAAGTGATAATCTAATTGACATTCAATGTTTCACAATTGTAAACTGAAAAATGATGAACATTCAATCAAATCAGAAAAAGCAAATCGTTCGATTCAAGACGACAAGCAACATACAAACAAGTAATAAGATAGAATCCAACTATTGTTTGTAGCCAATTGCAATTAAAAACATAAAAACTCCTAAACCTAACTAATCATTCACCCGGATGTGATTTCAATCGATTTAGCCTTGAATCATCATTCGATCATGCGCAATCATCAATTCGGGAATCACCGTGGTGTTTGGAAGTGTTATTTGATGAGTTCCTAAACCTTGGAAACCCCCAAGAACCTCCAAAAATCGTCCAAGTCGAAGCTATCTCGAAACCCTAGGTCTTTAGGCTTAAATATGTGGCAAAACGGAGAAATTCCGACTTTCTAGCTGTGCCCGGCGTATCATACGCCTCCCAGGGGCGTATGATACGCCCCAGACCTTTTCCTGGGTAGTTTTGCTCTGTGATACGCCCCAGATACGCCGTGTTGATACGCCACTTCGTGAAAACCTTCATTTTTGGATGTTTTGGCCTCCCAAGCACCATTTCTTGACCACCCTTTGATTCTTGGACATCAACCACTTATTTTCTTCACCCGAAAACCTGCAAATCATCAAAACACACAACCAATCACCATATTCCATGTATTTAAAGTCTAAAAACACATCATTACGCACCTAAATCACATGAAATTACCCAAACCATCACATCCCCACATTTGCCCTTTGCTTGCCCCAAGCAAAGTCTCATGCACACGTCAACCATGATTATTCAACTAATGGGTTGTCCATAACCTCCCCAATAACAAAGAACTCAAAAATCATGATCAATCCCCAAGACTTACAACGTGCAATAGATTTACATCCAACAAACAATCCATTTGTGCCAACACCCTGCACAACTACATTTATTCCATTTTGAATGAGTTATTGCATATATTCACATTTCTCACAATTCACACTCCACTCGGTTTCGTATATTCACTAGTAGTTATGACTAGCATGTTTATGACACTCCTTCCTATAATGAACACCCTTAGCATAAGCTTGCAAGGCAATCAACTCTCCATCACTAATTACTAAGACATACACAAATCAAGAGGACTTTTTCGGGTTGGCTTGGGCTAGGGTAGGTATGGTTGATATTGGTGCGGGTGACAATGAGTGAATCCAAGTAGATAGTTCACCACTTTGATAAGCTTAACTTGTGCACATGTTTTGTATTGTACTTGCTTCTCATTTTGTTCTTTCTTTTGCACAATCTTTATTCATTATGTTTATTTTTCTTTCCTTTTCCTATCAAAACATAAACATTTCCTGCTTTGGATCCACCACATGGGTTAAAATGTTAAATGGCTAACAAGGCTAATTGGGGCTAATTTTATGGGTTAACAAACGAATAGGTATTTGGCTCAACGGGGCGACTAAGGGAATTTGTTGTGTGGGTAGGTAAACGAGAAAAATAGGCTAAAACAAGGGGTTTTCCTAATGCCTCTATCATTTTTATGCATAGCTTAGGTTGTGGCCTTAAATTGCATTGACAATGCAAGTTCTACCTTAGGTGTTCACTATAGTAATCACACATCAAAGAAAATGAGCATGTATTCTTATTACCCTATTTTGCTCGACATAGGCTCAATATCTCACGGAAACGGTGGTTAAAGGTTAAAATGTGGCACACCTAACAACTCATTCTCCACTTCATATCCTTAGTCATGCAATACTATTAACACTTACGGATTGCTTGTCACGACTACTTTATTCCGCAACTTAAAAGATTAATCACAATTTAAGAATCTACTTTATTAGTTGGTTCAATCATGTGTCCCCCATCTTATTTTCAAACCATGTTTTCATGCACATTTAGACTTTCATTTAAGACATTTTTGCAAAATTTTTGAAAATTTCCCATTTTTCCCCATCCCACATTTAAACCTTACATTGTCCCCAATGTAATTATGTTTTCAATCCAGGTGCAAGATGAGGTTGATGCATTATAAATTATGAAATTACCCGCAATGAACGATTAGATCTAAGAACCACACTTTCGTAGGGTACACGGTTGCATTTAGCATATGCAGCAAGCCTTTTAAACCCCCCGGTAGCCCGGTTGGACGAGTGAAGTCTCGTGAGGGTTTCTAGTGAACATACCCACAAAGTTCTCGGGTTGCCTCCCGCAAGCGCTAAGTTTAATGTCGTTAGCTCGACATAGTCATACCTGATTAGTGTTTATGGTGGTCGAAAGGTAAATATGTTTCCCATGGTATCATTACCACTTTGGTTGTTATCTATTCAACTCAAACGTGGATCTCTTTTGTTTTCCATCTTAACTTCTTCGGCTTCCTCTCTCTTCTTCACAAACTCCCCATTTTCATATGAATGCTTCACAAATTTTGAGGGCTTCTTTAAGCTAACTGATGCTTTTGATGAATTTGACTCTAAATTGATGTGTATTTTTGAGCTTTCTACTTGAGGCCTCTCTGGTAATTTCTCTTGTTTAACGTTTGATTCCTCAACTTTGTGTTCTTCCTTCATCACCTTCTTATCATTCTTCACTTGGGACCTAGCAAACATGAATTCTTTCTCTATGGTGTCACCCTCATTCACATTGTAAATAAGGGGACACTTGTTAGTAGTACCTATTATAGAACATTTATTTTCAATAGCATAAGTGAAAGAGTTTGACAATATATTTAGATTCAACTTACGGTTCCCAAATGTCATGCTGACTAAACTATCTCGACAATTGATTTGTGCATTAGCTGTTGCCAAGAATGGTCTTCCAAGTATTGCAATAATTTGCTCTTGTTTCACATTCGGTGCATAATAAAGCACCAAGAAATTCTCGGGGAAATAGAATTCCCCAATCTTCACAGCGACTCCAATCAGCATGCCGCGAGGGCGTTTACGTGTCATATCTGCTGATACCACGGTGGTGTCAACCGGCTGTAATGGACCAAATTCACACTGGTCATATAAGCTCCCAGGAAGAATGCTGACACTAGCTCCATAATCCAGAAGTGCTTTGCTAACTTTTAGTTCCCCAATTTGGATTGGAATGAGGGGTGCTCCAACATCTTGCTCTTCTTCTAACTCACTATCCTTTGCATCTTGAAATGTGCTCACAGCGCTGATGTGCACATTGCTTGTATTCTTTGATCCGGATGCTTGATGTTGTGGGTTGATTTTTGTATCACTTGGAAGTTTACCTCTATCTCGTGTTGCAAGTTGCTCTGCCAATTGTCCCAATTGCTTGGCATGTGACTCACTAGTCTTCTGTTGCAACTCTTGTTTTTGTACAACCCCAGTTAGCATCAACCTTAACTCATTGATTTGATTGGCAATATCTTCCATTGAGATGTTGTTCCCTTTTTGACCTCCTTGGAATTGATTTTGACTACCTTGAATTTGTTGGAAGTTTTGTGATGCTCCTTGTTGGTAAGCACCTTGACCACTACCTTGTGCTCCTTGATTGTAATTCCCTCTTTGGTAGTTATTTTGATAGTAATTATGCTGACGGTTCTGATAAGATGATTCTTGACTCCCACCTTGTTGATTGCTACCCTGAAAATTTGGATTCAATTGGTTAGATGAGTTACCATACCTAAAATTAGGGTGATTACTGTAACATCTGTGCCGGAACCGTCACCGGAACAGTAATTGGCACAGTGAAGTGCACAGTAACTCAGGTACACGCTACACGAGGCTATGTTAATACTATGTACACAAGAGGATTAACACTAAACTATTATGCGGTTTTCTGAAATCTGATTTAAAACCTTAGGGTTTAATAGTCAGAAACACATCGGATAACAATGAATAAGTACACATATGTTTGATTTGATGCTAAAATGTATAAACGTATGCGAGGATAAACAGAACAAAACCATAACAGTTATTGTTACAGAATGTTAAACAGACGAACTATTCGTATAGGTGACGATCTGTACGAATAGATCTGACGGTTTAATGATCTGGAATGATAACTGGAAAGTAGAAAACAAGATCAGAAAGTGAAACATACGATCGTGTTCGTACAGTTAGCGCTCTGTACGAAGACGCGCGTAAGTGACGTTTTCTGACGAAACGAAAACGAAGAACGAATCGAACGATAATAAAGTTAAGGAAATAGAATATTTCCTGTTTTACAATTTTGAAACTCATCATAAATAAACCAAAACAAAACTATTTTAATTTCAAGCGCGTAAAACAAAATACGCGAAAAATCAAGGAAACGCGTTAAAAATAATAAATTTAGTTAAAACATTTAAGAATAATAATATTTAATATATTTATAAAAATAATTACTTACCAAATAATTAAAATGAATTCTTTTATTTAATTACATAATTATACGCGATTTACGTTCCGGAAACGTAACGAAACCGCGAACCGAGCAACCAAAACGAACCCGGACATCACCCGGGATATAAAAACTCACAAATGAGAGTTTCCTCTCATTTCTACCATCTCCCTCCTCTCTCCTACCCCATTTCCGGCCACCACCATTTTTAGGGTTTTTACACCTTGAAACCACCATAACTCCCTCATTTCTCCACCAAATCCTTCCATCTTTGGACCTACACGAAGCTCTCATCACCCTCTACACGAAAGTACAACCGATCTAGAGCTAAATACACTGAGAGTTGAGGTAAATGAGCTTGAATATGTCGAAAAATAGGGTTTTTATGGAACCCTTAGTCGGCCCCCACCCTAGTCGACCAAACGACCTCATTTTTGTTACCCCTACGATCGCAACCAACACCCCTGGCATATACCACCTTTGAAACCACCAGAATGGGGGAGGCTCTAGGTTAACTGGGCTGCGGCCGAAGCACCCTTTCAGGTGGCCGAATGAGCTGGTCGAATGGCCTCCTTCGCCAGTCTCTCATTCGCCAACCACCCTCTTTCGCCCAACAACCATCTTCCTTCGCCACTCACCTCATTCGCTGGTCAGTCGGGGATCTTATTCGGAAACCACTTTCTTTCGCCACTTTCCTTTCGCAGCTCAGCACCATGCGGGAAAGTCTTGTAGCCAACTGGTTTGGTCGAACCACCCCAGAACCATACTGTTATCATCATCCTCATGAACACCAACCATGGCTACATTAAGTTAGTAAATCGATGTTGTTATCAGTAACCTCATACGGCCATGAAACTAAAACAGAAAACTAGTGGGCTCAACAATAACACATAGGGCCCAAACTGCCCAAAGCCCACAGAAGTGGCCCAGGGCCCACATAATCCGGCCAAGGCTCGCTGGGTCAGATTCATTCGGCAGCCCATCCTCCAGCCTTGTCTCATGCGGCCATTTACTTAGCCCAGTCAATGTTGAGGCTCAAATTTCATCACTAGCCATCAATTGGCCCAATAGGCAACTAACAGACCACATTCGGCCTACAGATTTTTGTTCAGCCCAGACCTTTGTACAACCCAATACCCAGGCCCACTGTTTCAGGGCCCAACAAATTCTATATTAGCCACTGTTGACCCACAATTTCTTGAACTAGGCCATTAGGCATGAGAAGGCCCAAGGTGGTATAACAGGCCGCCTAATTACACAAAAATCCAACAGGCCCAACAGTAGGCCCGAGTGCATTCTGGTTGGCCCAGGATGGGCCCAATATCATACTGCTTAGGCCCAATGATATCTTGACTCGATTATTCGGTTCCAGCACAGTTGCCTTGAATAGGCCAAGAAAATTTATCAAAAACATTGTTTGGCCCACACATAGAATGGATTAGGCCACCATTAGGCCCACATCACCCCTCGAGGCCCAATACCTTTACAACTGATCCATTGACTATTGGAAGGCCCAACGTGAAGTGAATGGCCCAAGGCCCACTACTTATGGCTCAAGGCCTACTACTTTTGGCCCAAAGGCCACCATTTTGGCCAAAAGCCCAATTTCAAGGCCCACATTGAATTCAGCTATTCTAGCCCAGGCCCAACTTGGCCCATGAGTTCTTTTGGCAAAGGCCCGGGACAAAATCCCTGGGGCCCATCAAAATCCACCCGAGGCCCACAACAAGGCCCATTTGAGGTCCTTGTCTTCACTTTTGGGGCCATGTTGTCATTAACTTGGTCACCAACATGCTTCTGACCCATTCTTGATTCCAACAGCTCTATATGACTCTAGGCCTAGCAAATATTGCCTAGGCCCACCTTGGGCCCAATTAAATCCTTATTGGCCCAAGACAAGGCCCAAAAGGCCCTTGAACTCTAGTTTTGGTAACTCTTGGCAAGGCCTTTATTAATCAACACCTAATATCATTGGCCCAACTTAAATTGTTGGCCCACATGACTAAAGAACCATTATAACTCTTAATTCAACACTAAAAAGTATGATAAACAAGGGATTACTATCAAAACGGCAACTTTTGCAACAAAGTCTTGGGATTTATAACAAGACTTCATGAAACTACAAATGGACTTTAAACACAAGTTAGATGAGACAAGAATAAATCAAAGAAATTCTATGGATTACAAGGACCAATAACAAATAAAGATGGGCCAATAAAGACCGAAGACTTTAAGTGTTAGCCAAAACTTATGGCTAACACATGCAAACACACATAATCCCTATAATTCATACTAATGAGTTATAAACATCGTGAAATCAATACAGGATCGTGAAAATACACTCAAGCACAATCAAGAGCGCGTACATTTTGTTAGGCTAAGTCAAACCTCAACAACTACAAGGTGAGTTCATTGTCCCTTTTCAAACATATTTGTTTTACCTCGGGACTGAGAAGCATGTTAAACATTTTAATTAAACAATGAAATGTTTTAAATGAATGCTTTCACACTTATTCTTGGTGCTTATACTGTATGCTTGACATTTATGTCTCCTTGTGTATACTTAACTTTATGGTTGATATCTATGCTACGAAACTTTCGGCTTAACATTACACTGGATAAGTGTACTGTAAACTATGTTCTTAAACTATAGACTAAAGTCTAATGGACTATGCCAGAGATTACGTGCTTGAACTATACGCTTGATGATTATGCTATACACTTCATTCTCAAACTTTAGACTAAATGCATATGCTAGAGGCTAGATTCTTAATCTATACTCTTGATGTTATGCTAAACACGTGAGACTTAGACAACACACTCAATGCTAAGGCTTTGTAACATTCATGCTAAATGCTAACACTTGTTACACTCGTTTCGAAAAATAATACTATAAACACTTATTCTAAACCCTAACATTGTATATCAATATTTTAAGGGTTAATGTCTTACACTTTTAATCTAAGAGCCAACTCAGTTTGTCATTTATACTTAATTGCTTAAACTTAAATTGGGAAACTTAACTCACAAGGACTCATATGCTTAGAATACTTTAAACACTTAAATGCTTGAAATACTAAAAGGCTCGAACAGTTGAAGACTCGATACTCATAAATACTTACTATACTAGGAATGTTTGAAACAAATGTTTTAAACTTAGCAAAATGCTATTTGATTATGCCAAGTGCTAAAGGCATAAGACACAACCAAGACTAAATGCCATAGGTTATGCCAAGTGCTGAAGGCATAAGATACAATTCAAACTCAATACTATTTGATTATGCCAAGTGCTAAGGGCATAAGCTACTTGTTAATACTAAAGCTATGTGTTAATACCAAGTGCTAAGGGTATATACTATTTGATGATACTAATGTGAATGCTTGATATACTTGGAAAGGCTCAGACAACAGACTGATTGACCGGCGCGTCTTGACATTGGTCAAGCCCTACTAGTCATCAGTAAAACTATGTGGATGTGTTAAACTTGTATGCTAAAACTATGGGACATTGTAGGACAGACTGTTGACCGCCGCGTGTTGACTTAAGTGTCAACCCCTACTAGTCATCAGTGTTCCTCTTTGTCAGACATTGCAGGACAGACTGTTGACCGCCGCGTGTTGACTTAAGTGTCAACCCCTTCTAGTCATCAGTGCTCCTCATTGTTGTACATCGTAAGACAGACTGTTGACCGCCGCGTGTTGACCTAGGTGTCAACCCCTTCTAGTCATCAGTGCTCTTCGGTGTTAAAATCATGTAAGATAGACTGATTGACCGCCGCGCCTTGACAGTGGTCAAGCCCTACTAGTCATTCAGTGATCTTCTTGATTTAATCATTAGGACCGTTATGGATGGATGCTAAATTCCCTAGGGTATTAAGCTGTCTATAATGGTGCCTCTCAAACTCGATACTCATATACTACTTTGTGCAGGTGGAATGTTAGGTAAGACGCTTAATTATCATTAACAACAATGTCCTATGCAACTTAGTATGTGGTGGGACGTCGTCTGGGCGGGTTGTAGGCTTGACCCAGGGGTATGCCCTATATATAAGCATACCGAGTTGGATGATACAGGTGGTGTTAATGAGATTAGGGTTGTTACCTAGGGGATACTAGAATGCTTTTGGGGGATTACCATAAACTACTAAACGCAAATGCTGGTTAAACTCGTGTTGAAACTAATACATACTGATAACATAGACTTGGAAACTTTGAATCAATAAACAAAAGCTATTTTTCACATACTAAAACTACATGAACTCACCAACCATTGTGTTGACCTTGTTTTCTTACATGCTTTCTCAGGTGACGCACAGGTATAAGCTAAGACTATGGATTTTGCATGCTAGGTAGCCCAACTAGAGGACCCAACAGACTTTTGAAGAGCACATCTTTTGTAGCTAATACGAATCCATTTTGATATCTTGTACAGATACAAGATAAAAACATTTGATTCTTTTGAATAGGTTTACTTGGTTAAATTATCAAACATCAACATTGTAATTTAACTTTGTAATCCTATCTTAATGCTTTATTGTGCTTTAGATATTCTTAACATTGATGCCATGTAAACAATCTGATCAACCCGATTATCACTCACGATATCGCACTCCGGGAACCTTCCGCCCAACGGGACATCCAATCCTATCCCGCCGGCTCGGGGTGTGACAATTACGCAAACCCGGGTGGTAAGTATTTGAGTTCATGTCATTCTGCTTCTTGTCATTTTGAAATGAGCCTTGTACTTGGTTCACCTCCTCATTCCTGCCCATGTTCATCATCATGCAATTCGGCTCCAAGTGACCTATATCACCACAAAAAGTGCAAACATCAAACACATTAGCAACATTAGATACCTCTTTACCTGAATTCCTGTTGAAGCTTGCTATTTGCCTCTCCAAAGCTTCAAATGTCTCTTTTGTCACGTATTCCCCTCCTGGTTTTCCAATGACATGTTTAGCCTTCCTACTTGCTGAAGCTTGTGTCTTTGAACCTTTACTTAACCTTTCAAGCAATTCCCAATCATCATCCTCTGAATTGGTTAAGAATGTTCCATTACTGCTGGAACTGACGAACTTCAAATCTTCTGGTGTTAACCCATCATAGAATGCCTTAATCAACTCCCACTTAGGAATTTGGTGGTGTGGGCAAAATCTGAGCAATTCCTTAAACCGCGTGAAGGCTTCGTGTAGCAACTCGCCCGGTTGTTGTTGGAATGTTCGGATGGCATTTCGAGCTTCACTTGTCTTGCTCATGGGATAGTACTCATCTAAGAATAGCTGCTGCATCTCCTCCCATGTATAGATACTACCCGATGGTAGTGTGTGAAACCATTGTTTGGCCCTTTCCTTTAATGAGAATTGGAACAAATTCAACTTAACCTCATCTGGGGTGAATCCTTGGCCACCAATGGTGCTACAAATGGCACCAAACTCAGAGAGATGGACATATGGTTCTTCAGTTGTAGTCCCTCTGAAATTAGGAATAATGGCCAAGTATTGTGGTCTGATCTCAAAAGATCGTCCTCTTAGCAATGGAGGTACAATCGGTGAAGGATTTTGAGTCACTGTTGGTCTGAAGTGACTGTCAACTCCTTGAACAGGAGCTCTATGGTGCCATCCTTGACCAGGGTTATTGTAGCCCCATCTCCCATTGTGATTATTCATGGGTGGTTGTCGATTCCACCCCCCTTGTCCATTCCATCCACCATGCCCATAGTTGTTGTGAACTGGATGATTCGGTGGGCCTAGTGGTTGCCAGGTATCATCATGGTATTCTTCATGAGGTGGGTAGTTGTGGTTAGCTTCCTCTTCATGGAATTCCTCATGCCAAGATCCATGCTCCCCTGAATTACTACCGCCACCTGAAATGTGATCTTCCCCATGCAAGTTGTTTCCTTGGTTAACCCCGTGGTTTGGGTTGTTAAACAATGGGTTTTGTGCCATTCTAAGATTAGGCATGGCATTAGGTGGTACATTTGGTGGTGGGTTGTTCTGATTAAATGGATTTGGTGGGATGACTGGGTTTGGATTTGGTGGTGGTATGTGAGCATACTGGTTAAATGGTGGAATTGGTGGTGGTGGTGGTGGTGGGTTTTGGTTGTTCTGATCAGCCATAGGAACAGACTGATTTGAACTCTCTCCGGTTTGGTTAGTGTTTCTCGAACCCGGAGTGACAATCTTGTCTAGCCTTTGTAATGTTCGGTTGATTCTTGCGGTTTTCTCGATCTCTGGATCAAATTCCAATGGCGAGTCACGACCTGAAAACCGAGTATGCATGCAATCAACCTGTCACCTGCACACTAACAAACCTCGCGTAACAAGGAAAGACAAGAATTAAACAAATTGAATAAAACTAACAAATCAATTAACTAACACCAAGCGCACTAACTCCCCGGCAACGGCGCCAAAATTTGACCGACGTCGAAGTACCGATCAAATAAGAGTTAATGAGTGTGTTCCTAGCCACCTTAACTAGTAGGGTAAGTAGGGTGTCGAACCACGAAGAGTTTATGTGGATGGTGTAACTTAATTGATTTATCCTAACTTAACTAGACAAGAAATATTAAAATTGATTGATGGTGGTTTGAACTTTATTGAGAAAACAATCTTGTAACAATTAACAATGGAAGCAAATAACTTTTAACTTATTTAGGAAAACGAATCACACCCGGGAATTGAACTAGTAGGAAAGTAAGAACCTTTATGATTTAATTGTTCAAGGCAATCACATAGACATGATTTGTTACTTCTCATGTAAACGGATATTCACAAATGGAAAACCTAATCTTAGTAATTAATTGATGAAAACCAACTAATGTTAATCCTAGGATACCAATTACCAATACCAATTTGCAAGTGATAATCTAATTGACATTCAATGTTTCACAATTGTAAACTGAAAAATGATGAACATTCAATCAAATCAGAAAAGGCAAATCGTTCAATTCAAGACAACAAGCAACATACAAACAAGTAATAAGATAGAATCCAACTATTGTTTGTAGCCAATTGCAATTAAAAACATAAAAACTCCTAAACCTAACTAATCATTCACCCGGATGTGATTTCATAGAATTTAGCCTTGAATCATCATTCGATCATGCGCAATCATCAATTCGAGAATCACCGTGGTGTTTGGAAGTGTTATTTGATGAGTTCTTAAGCCTTGGAAACCCCCAAGAACCTCCAAAAGTCGTCCAAGTCGAAGATATCCAGAAACCCTAGGTCTTTAGGCTTAAATATGTGGCAAAACGGAGAAATTCCGCGTTTTAAGCTGTGCCTGGCGTATCATACGCCTCCCAGGGGCGTATGATACGCCCCAGACCATTTCCTGGGTGATTTTGCTCTGTGATACGCCCCAGATACGCCGTGTTGATACGCCACTTCGTGAAAACCTTCATTTTTGGATGTTTTGGCCTCCCAAGCACCATTTCTTGACCACCCTTTGATTCTTGGACATCAACCACTTATTTTCTTCACCCGAAAACCTGCAAATCATCAAAATACACAAACAATCACCATATTCCATGGATTTAATGTCTAAAAACACATCATTAAGCACCTAAATCACATGAAATTACCCAAACCATCACTCGTGAAGACGATGGCAAACAAAAATATTTTAAAAAGGCTCAAGAGGCGGTGAGAAAGGATGTCGAATGAGTGTTCGGTGTACTTAAAAAGAATGGCATATGATAGATAATCCATGTAGGATTTGGCACAAATGTAAAATTCGAGACGCTATGTATGCTTGCATTATTTTGCATAACATAATTTTGGAGGACAAAAGAAAAGCTATTTGTCAAAATTACGAACAGGCCGACCCTCCGGTTGAAGAAAGAGTTGAAATACGAGCCGAGATCCGAAACAGGGAGATATGTAACATGATTAAAGGCGATTTGGTTGAACATGTCTGGAAAAATCGAAGAAAAAATATGTAGTTTTTTTAAAAAGTATTTAAATTTATTTTAATGTTTTTTTATTTAATTATGCTATTTAATTTTTTTTATCATGTAATTTTTTATTGTATTTTGTAATATTAATTTTTTTAATAATATTATGTCTTTTTTAATTTAATTTATAATTAAAAAAATAAAATTCAAATAATAAAATATTGAATAAAGGTGGTAATGACGTGAAGTGATGGACAATTGATGGATAAAATATGTAAAGATGATGTACAGTGATAAGAGGGTGATGATATTGGTTGATTATGTGACGCTTACGTGACGTATTCGTGGAGTGATGGGGTGATGCATACCACATAGCATAATATGACATCATTGATCCTTTTATATAACAAAAAATTGTATATAAATAATTAAGTCCTGTTTGACTTTACAACTTTAAATCCTTAGGGTGTAAAATGTTAATATTCTCAAAGTTCTTATTTTTTCAAAATTAGTCCTTGTAAATCATGATTGTTCACTTTCTTCCCAGTTTCTTTCTCAAACGGATTGTGGTCAGTCCAGAGCTGAAACCCTCAAAGATGGCTGTCCCTCTAAAAACCGTATTCCAGTTCCCATTTTTTGCACCACCGTCACCTCACCACCACCGTCCGGCCACCGAAATCCGATTCTCACGGTGGAACAACGCCAACGCCCAGAAATTCATCCGTCATGAACTTACTCAGAAAGAAATCGAAGACCAATTACGCATCCACAAACGCTTCGAATCCGCCGGAAAAATCGCCGATCTCCGACCAACCGCCACCACACCACCGCCTTTCAAGTCCACCGGAACGCCCTCAGCTCCTTCCCGCCCTTCAATTCCCGGTAAGAAATCAAAATACTCAAAACCTCCTCAAAACCCTGGTTCTGTAAATCCACATCCGGCGTTCAAACGAATTGTAAGGCTTAGAAAGATTCCCAACGAAATGGAAGATGAAACCGGAATTAAAGTCGGTGACAACGGACTATCGTATGTAATTCCTGAAGCCCCTTTTGAATTTCAGTATAGTTACACAGAAACCCCCAAAATTAAGCCATTGAAGCTCCGTGAACCACCGATAGCACCGTTTGGTCCTGCCACCATGCCACGGCCGTGGACAGGGAAGAAGCCTCTGCCACCGAGCAAGAAGAAATTGGATTTTGATTCATTTACTTTGCCTCCACCACATAAGAAAGGGGTTAAACCAGTGCAAGCTCCAGGCCCCTTTTTACCCGGTTCGGGTCCTAAGTATGTGCAGTCTAGGGAAGAAATAATGGGGGAGCCATTGTCTAAGGAGGAAATTGATACTCTTGTTAAAGGGTGTTTGAAATCATCAAGGCAGTTGAATTTGGGTATGTTTTGTTTTTCTTTTTATTGATTGATTTAATTGTTTAGGTTCAAATTTGTGTATAGGATTGGGTATTGATTCTGTTACATTTCTTATTGGCTAGAACCTTTTCTTTTGGTTATGAAAAGTGGGCACTATAAGTTACTTTGAATGTTGAGCTTTCATTGATATTGACATTTCAAGATTAATGATTTTGGATTGTTAGATGGTGTTTGGATGTCTCTTTTACAATAATCTATTTGAGTATTTGGCTAAAACTGTTCTTATTATGATTTTATAGCTTATTTAATTAAGGTCAGAACAATCAAACTTTGGGAATTTACCGTTTAGTGATTTTGATGTATGTTTACATACATCCCTAACTTCAATCAAGTCTTTGCCTGATCATGAATCATGTGCCTAATAACTTAATAATTTCCAACTTAATATATTTTTTATTCTCCTCAAAAGTCAAAAACTTTATCAAAATTTACTAGCAGCAATATGAAGACATAGAAGATGTTTGTTGTAAATTTGAGATATGCAAGTTTGGCGGACTGAATCAATGTACACCTATTAGAGAGCTGAGAACAGAGAGAGTCTTAAAAAGTTATTAGAAGCAGGAGATTTCTGTTGGTTCAGTTAATCTTTCTTCTTTTTTTTTTAATATAAAATAGGTTATCTTTTAGAAGCCTGTTTTCAATGAACACTTTAAATGACATTTGTAGCTGTTTGTTGCTCATATTTTTTAAATGTTTTAGGTAGAGATGGGTTCACACACAATATGTTGGAAAATATCCATGCTCATTGGAAACGAAGAAGGGTTTGCAAAATAAAATGTAAAGGTGTATGCACAGTTGATATGGACAATGTACGCCAACAATTAGAGGTTAGAACTAAATACATCATTTTGTGTTCCACAAGTTTTTTAAATCTTTTTGTGTTATCATAAAGTTGATTTCCTATTCCCAATCAGGATGAGCATATGCTTACAACCATTATATTATTTCATTAATAATCCAAATTTTTGAATAATAAGATTTAAGAGGTTTTATGCATTAGTTGCACTTCAAAGCTTTTCTATGTGTTCTCTTGCATTGGCTCATTCAAAAGTATTTGTTTAAAAATTGTCGACTCTAGTGATAGCCTCCATCTTTATATTATACAGTATTATAAAAAATGTAAAACACAAGCAGATAGTAGAAAACATCTTGTTTCACCCTAATGGTTAAGACTTGTAATTTTGTATACACATTTTGAGATGCTTATTTCATACTATATATATGATGTATCAATTTCACCCTAATGGTTAGACTTATAATTTTAAATCTACCATGTTTATTCAGTCTGAAATGAACATCTCAAAATGTGTATAGAAAACAACTTATTGCAATTTAACAATAAGTAGGTAAGCATAAACATCACCCAAGCACTCAATAAACAAATAACAAACAAAACAAACAAACAAACTTACCTAGTATATTCTCACTTTTCAGTAGGGTTTGGGGGAAAGGATAAAGACAAACCTTACCCCTATCCTAGTTGGGTTAGAGAGGCTGCTCCGAAGGAGTCTCCTGCTCAAAGTTATCATTTGAAGTTAATCATCCCAACGCTTTCAAAGTTTTTTTTTCACAAAATAAGTAAAATTACGTTAAAATTAGTGCAATTTTACTTTTGCCCCTTGAGGGCCATGCATATATACATTATATGCATGCATCACAAATGGGGCATAGCTCAATAAACAAATAAGATATTTAAATAAGCATTCTCAAACACACTAATAATCTTCATGCACTCTATTTGTAGTTTTGAAAAAAATTATTTTGTTTAACATGTAATCTTGTAACAGGAAAAGACAGGAGGGAAAGTAATATATAGCAAAGGAGGAGTTGTGTATCTTTTTCGAGGTAGAAACTATAATTACAAAACCCGGCCGGTTTTTCCTCTTATGTTATGGAAACCTATAACCCCAGTATACCCGAGACTCATTGAACGGGCCCCACAAGGGTTAACTCTTGAAGAAGCAAGTGAAATGCGCAGAAAGGGACGGGAATTAACCCCAATTTGCAAGCTTGGTAAGCCTTTTGGATTATAAATTTAGAGGTGACAATTTTGACCCATGAATAGATGAATGGATCAATTTGGGTTATAAACAATTTTTGTCTAACTGTAAATAAATAAAAAAGATGGCTAAAAATAATATGAATCACTCAGATAAGCTGTCCAAACTCCAAAGTGTATATCTAATGCATAAAACCTCCTATCTCATGTTATTCTTAAATTTCAATTACATAAATTCTGTGATCAATATTTGACTTTAGTGATAAAGTATTACGTTTTGTTCGACAAAAGGTCAATCATACCTGACCACTACAAAAAAGTTACCTGTTTTGATCGGTTGGCTAACCTGCTTGACACCTGCCTTGTAGTTTATTTATTTATAGTTTTAACGTTGTTCAGAAAATATGTTCTTGTATACAATTCTCCTTAAGCGTTTTATTGGATGTTTTGAATCTTGATTATAAGATGCTTTGAATGTGATTCAGGGAAAAATGGGGTTTATTGTGATCTTGTTAATAATGTTAGAGAGGCATTTGAAGCATGTGATCTAGTGAGAATAAATTGTCAAGGAATGAATGGGAGTGATTACCGGAAGATTGGTGCAAAACTAAAGGTATGTGATCGTCATTAATTCGTGCTATAATTCTACAACTCAAAGATACAAATGTGCAAGCTTGCAAATTTAACCTGCAAATTTGCAAACTGCTTTTTATTTTATTTTACCAAGGAGTGTAAATGAGCCATGGTGAGTCTGAGCTTGCCTAAGCTCGAGTTTGGTTTGTTTAAATTAAGAGAGCTATAGCTCAGGTTGTTTTAAGTTTTAGTTCTTAAGCTTGAGCTCCGTTCATGAGTCGTTTTTCAATTTCAAGCTCACATGGCTTATTTAATATATGTTTCTTTTATGTGTAACTTTGTAGAAACATAATCAAGTTTTAATTTTGTTCTAATCAAGTCATTAAAACTTTGTTTTGTTCCAATTTGATAACTTAAGATTATTTTTATGTTTCAATTTTAGACATGTGACCTATATAGCTTGTAACCATATATTTTTTTATTGTATGATAACATGAAAATAACATGAATTTTGAAAAAAAAAAATCAAAATATTTTTAAAATTGCAAAATTTTTTTAAAAAATTAAGAAATTATAAAAATTTGTAAAATTTTTAGTTGATTAGAAAAAAAAACACAAAATGCCCAAATGGGTCTCTAAAATACGTCTAAAAACTTCAAACGGATCCTAAATTCATCTGAAAATTCACTTATAAAGCCTAAACGAATCAAAATTACCTGTTATCCAGGTTTTTTTTATCTAGTATTAGAACATAAATCAAACTTAAGTTACCTAATTGAAACAAAACAAAGTTCTAGTGATTTAATTGAAACAAAATCAAAAGTTGATTATGTTCTATAACATTTTCCCTTCTTTTATTTATAAGTTTATAATTATTTTTATATTATCAATATGGCATAGTTCATATTATTTACTATTTAGTTATTATTATCGTAGTTTTATGTATGATAATTGTTATGTAAATATATATTGAATATATTAAATTAAATTTATATAAGTAGCAGGCTTGATTAAGCTCGTAAGCCTAGTCAACCTTGGTATGTGAAATTAAGGTTCGAGCATGTTTATTATATGAGCTCTAATGTGAACTTGAGCTCGTTTAAGCTTGGCTGTTTTGAGATTTTAGCGAGCTAGTCTCGAGTGATTCATGAGTGGCTCAGCCCGTTTATACCCATAATCTTACCTATTTGACCCGTTGGAGATAACATAGAACCAAAATAGCGTTGGTCAAAATTGCAACCTCTAATGACTACTTGCATTTCACAAATCATTTTTGACATTTCAGGACCTTGTCCCTTGTGTGCTGATTTCATTTGAGCTTGAACACATACTTGTATGGAGAGGAGAAAATTGGAAATCGATGTTCACACAAGAAAACAAGCCTCAAGAAGCAAAGAAGCCCGACATTGAACTTAAACAAAATGAAATCATAATTTCTACGCTCAACGACGATGACAACGATTCAAGCACAGACAACGATTCAAGCACAACACCTGTTGATATTAAAAACAATATATCAGAAAACACAACCAATCAAGATTCTTTAACGCAAGTTATGTCACTTTTAAAGCAAGCGGTCCAAGATGGACTTGCAGTTGTTCTAGAAGATTCCCATTTGGATGCTGACATGGCGTACGCAAAGGCGGTCACTTTTTCAAAATCCGCAAAGCCTGGGCCCACTTTCAGACAGTATCGGGCCAAGAAGGTGGAAGCGATACCAACAGAGAAGAAAGAAGACGAAGAAACAGTCGGGAACGAGATGGTGACTGTTTTTGTTCATAAAAAAGGCGGGAAAAACACAAAATCGAGAACCCGAAAGAAGGATTTAAAGGAGAATTATCTTGATATAGCTCCACAAGCGACTCTTAGAGTTGATGAATTAGCTAAGCTTCTAAGTTAGGATTTATGAAATCATATACCGGAATTCTGGTGTATAATCAGATTGTGTTTATATTTCATTTGGTTACACTGGCCATGTAGCATTGTAGTGTTGTGCAACACTGCAACTTGCTTGTAGTTAGATTGTGTGAAGTTTAGAAAGCTGAGGTAATTCTGGAAAAATTTGTATAAGCACATAGAAAATAAAAAAATGTGTTTAAAAGTTTTAGTTATTTTAAAATGTTATAATCTTTATTATGGCAAATTGTTATATACGACAATTACTAATAATGTCGGAGGCTACAAGACAACGATTTCTTCAATATGTAAGGTAATTTTGGTGACAATTGGCAATTTTATGGGGTTCAGGGTTCAAAACCCTTCAACTACGATTTTTTACCCGTATGATTTTTCTTTTTTTTTCTTTTCATTCTTTTTGTTTCTACTTTTAAAATATAATATTTGCTAAATTATTTTGATGACTATATTATTTTGATAACTACATTTAGGAATAAATGCTAATCAAATCGAGTCCATTTATTTTTCAGTTGCGTTAACTCTGATATATTTTTAATTTTTATACATTTTAGCATAAATATATGTCAAACTGTAAGGTTACATACTATCTATTTTGGCATAAATAAAAAGTAGGTTGGAAGCCATCCTTGTTCATTGTAGAGGGGAGGAACGATAGATCAAGAAGGCATGGATAGGGTGTGTCATCTTAGGTCGAAGACGTCAAGACAAATTTTATATAGATAGTATTACAAATGTATCATGTTTTCTGTGGAAGGACTAAAGGTTTATACATATAAAGTTCATGTATATTAGGGTTTTTATGGAAGGGTTATATATTAAGTGATAGGGTCGTCTCTAAGTGATTAGATGTCCTGTGTGAATATTAATAATGTGCCCCTATGTGTGTGTGGTAATTCGTTTGTAACTAAATTTGAAATGATAATTTGTTTGTAACTAGTGAGTTGATTTGTTTTTTTTTTTTACCAAAATTTTTAAATTGTAATAAGTTATTGAGTCAAATGTTTAAGGAACAAAATTTTCTTTTAGCTTTTATAAAATTCGAAACTGGGTTATATATATTTAAAAATTTTGTATTGTAAATTATATGTGTTTGTTGTAATATATATAATATACAAATTTTAAAATAATTTAGGACCCCTTAAAAGAATAGGCCTTGTGTACCTTTCACACTTGTTTTAAAACCCCTATTAAGTTTTTTTTTTAAATGATGATTGATGAAACGGTAATACAACATGCCTTAGAGTGAGCGATTGAGTATCGAAACATCCGCCTTACACTCATGCACAATTGCAACGGTGCATTTTTCAGTAGTATTAGATTGGCTCTCTCATGTTACAATTTGATATATTAAATAATAAAATAATTATATTATTTTTTTAAACACTAGTTTATTTTTCAATTTTTGTTTCTTTAAATTTTTCATTTTATTTATTTTTTGAAAATTCAATATTTTATAATAATTTGTTTTTTTTAAATGTGTTTTTTAATATTAATATAGTCTTTTTATATAAAAAATTGAAGTCTTTGAAGATTTTATTGTGAAAATTACTGTTTGCAAACGTTTATAAATTTTGGTTTTTTTCTATATTATAAGAGCATAGAGAAACGATTGGAAGAAAAACTCATAATAACATATCTTAAACATTTACACACACCATTAAATATTGGTATGCACAATAAGCATTTTTTGACTTAAAAATCATCATACAAAGGATTGCCAAAAGCGACTATATTAAGTTGATCAAAAAGAATATAAGATGATCCAAATTTAGTGTGAGTGTGATATAAATAATGATAAGTGTGCATATTTTAAAATAACAGGTTTTTGTATTTTCTATTTTTTTGTTTTTTTTTTAATTTAAAAGCATGTATGTTGGAAAAGTGTGTTCAAGTGGTCAATTTCTACATTTTCTTTTTTAGCCTTCTTTTAATCTATTACTCAAACACATTGAACCACTAATCTACTAATTATGAAGTCTTTTGACTATTATGTTATTGGAATTAAAAACATATAGAGAACTTAGGGGTATTTGAATGCCTTTTAACTTTTTAAGGTCATTAAAAAGCTACCTCATACTAAATCATAGCCTTATTGATTTCTTTTTGAACGAAATTTGATCTCAACGTGTGCACCACTGATTTTCAGGCCATGTCACCAATGTCTAGTTACCATGACCTCTGTTGAGACTCCACCATCACCCTAGTAGGAAACCGCACCGAAAAACCCATTGACCTTTCAATAACCCCTATTTTGCCTTGAGAGGGATTTGAACTCGTGACTTTTCATTTGGAAAACCAAAAGGTACCGTCAGGGCAAAGCCTTTTTAGTCATAGCCTTATTGATTAAAAGATAACATTAAATCTGAATGATTTAAAGATAACATTAAAATGTCGTCTTTTAATCATTTAGACTTAGGGTTACGTATTAACCATTAAAATATTATAAATCATTAAAAGGTAAACTTTTAATAACCATTACGAATCAACCAAATAACCAATATTCTTGCTTCCCTAAAAGTCCGGATGTTTTCAATAGAAAGAATTGTTGAGAGAGAAAGAGAGATATTTAGAAAGCAAAAGTGATAAAAAGAAAAAAAAAATATTATGTGATATTAGTGTATAATAATAATAAGTTTAAATTGAACATTTTAAAAAAAAATTAACAGAAAATCTGATTGAAGTAAAATCAAAGGTCTCAATTATTATAAGTTAATCGAATATTATTTTTATAAATTATTAATATTAAAAACATATTTCAATATTATAAATTCCTTCAATTATAAAAAGCGTATTACAAGATACACGTGCCTAAAAAAAATAAATAAAGAAATACCCTAAAATCTGATCCTCAAAATTCCGTCTTTACCAACTATTCACAATTGGCACCTACCTTCACCTAGGGTTTGATCCTCCAACAAATTCTGGTAATTTTAACTACTTAATTTTTGTTTAACTGCTTGCATAAGTTATCCTTTTGATGTTGTGGAATCACATCCTTTATAATTGCTCAATTTGTTGCAATTTCACCAATTAAATCGTATTTGGAATGAGTTTATCTGCTACTGATTAATCCAAGCTTGATGATCGTTTGAGCTTACAGATTTCTGTATTTTTTTTTTTTATTGAATTTGCAGGTTTTCTTAAGTCGTAGGTTTCAGTCGGTGTTTATACTAATTTTTAGTTTCTAATCGACTGAATCGTTGATTAATGGTGCTTTCGATATTAGAAATTCATTAATTGATATTATCTAATTTATTTGGACTGTTTTAGGGTTAGTGCAATTAAATGGTTTGCTGAAATTTAGTTTAATCTAAAATAAAAATATATGAATGGAAAAAATTGATGTTGGTTACAGTAGCTTAGAACTTTTATAGGATAAAGTTATATCTCGAGGATGTGTTTAGGCCTCAAATTTCTATAATTTTTGAAGAAATTCTTTTTAGAATTATATAAAAAATGTAAATCATAAATAAAATACCTTTCAGTCATCTTTAATATATTATTTTAAATATTTTTTTTCTCAAATATGTATGATAGATCATGCATTTACATAGCAAATCATGCTTTTCTGTCAACAGAAAACTAAAAAGATATTTTTGGTTCGTGTTTAATATAAACATTCAGTCAATTTGTTGAAAAAAATGTTAAGAACACAACTTTAACCTGTACTTATGTTGAATTTTATCAGTAGTTTTATGTAGGTGTTTACATTTATTCATCATGAAGTAGTTTAAGAAACGAATACACTAAATTTTGATAGCATAAATAGTTAAGTACACAGTTAGAGGGTGTTTGTTTTTTTAAAAAATGTCTTCCTAACCTCTTATGTCTGCGCCAAGCAGACCACAGGAAGACGTTTACCTATGCAGTGTGTTTGTTTTTTGGAAGACATTTTATTTAAAAACGTCTTCCTGGCCTCTTCTTGAGGCAGACATGGTCCAAAGACTTCTTACCCCTTCTTACCTCTTCTCCATCTCATATTAGGTCAAAAAAAAGAGCTGCATCACGTTTCTTCCATAGCTGATCCGTTCAATCCTCCACTGCTTTTCTCCCTTCGCCGCTCTCCGCCTCCTGCCGCCGGCCTCCACCACCCCCTCCACGTCGTCTCGGACTACACTCGCCCCTCCACGTCTTCATCTCTCTCCAACCCTCCACCGCCTTCATCTCTCCAACCCTCCACAGCCACATCCTCTGCCGTAGCCTCCACATCAATACCCGACTGAAGATGAACTTGATTTTTTGTGGATTGGTGTTCGTAGACATGCTTCAAGACCCGAGGCTTAAATTTTCAATTTGAAGATGAACTTGATTTTTTGTTTTTATCTGTAAAGGAGTAAAGTGATTCACATGTGTTTGTTTCTCTTTTAAAATTAGTTTGATTGTGATTGTGAGAATGGGTTGATTCATTCACAGACGTTAAAAACAATCTTCTTTTAACATATTGAAGAGGTTATAGCCAACTCTTCTGCAAAAGAGGCTTGCAGACATGGTCCGCAGACTGCAGACGTTTTGCCTCTGAAAAAACAAACAGCACCTTAGTCAGTGTTGTATGTTGATTTTGCACTAGTGGCCCCTAACTTCGATGAATTATACGTGTGATCTAACATGTTTGTAAAAATGGTGGTCCTTGCAGTGGATGGTTGTTAGTTTTCGGGGTTGTGCTTTTTAAAATGTCAATTATACTCCTTAATTATTAATCTCTTCTCCTCATTTAACCTACCTATCTTTACACCCCTTCCTAAAACCAATCTTCTTCGCTCATCTCACCACTGTGAGTTCCACAGCCACTTCACCATCACCGTGAATTCCATCGCCATGTTACAACCACCATGAATTAGGGGTGTTTGCGGTCTGGTTTTTACAGTTTTTAGGTGTAACCGTAAACCAAATCGTTAATAACGGTTTTTGAATAATGAAAAAAACCAAACCGTTTAAATTGAAAACCGAACCAAACCAAACCGTTATTAACAATTTGGTTCCGGTTTGTTTTATCGGTTTGGGATTTTGATCTCGTTAAAAATAAAATCGAATCAAACAAAACCTTTTATAGTTCGAGGACTAATTACACCAAGTACAAATGTATTTTTTTTTACACCGTGGTTAAGAAGTTCCGTCGCCATACTCAGCATTAGATGTGGTGTAACGACTCTTTTTGCTTCCTTATTGAGGCCTGAGTGAACTTCCTCTGTACACACTCACATATAGACATGTATATATATGAATATATGCATATATATATACACTCACATACGGTCCTGTCCGTTTTTTTACAACCTGTTTTTATGAAAAGTGTTAACCAAACCGTTTATTATGGTTTCGAATTTTTGAAACCAAATGACCAAATGTTTGGAAAAAACCGACCGTGAAACCGACGCAATGACCGGTTTGGGCGGTTTCGCCGTTTGGAACCGGACTGTGAACAAACCTGCCATGAGTTCCATTGTTGCCTCCCCACCATGAGTTTTATGGTGCCTCATCACCACTGTGATCTCCACTTGTTCTGTCAACGCAATCACATTAACATCGCCGCCTCACAACCACCTTGGTTCCGTCATGGTATGTTCTTCCTTCTCCTTTGTCATCTCTGGTCACCACCCATCTCCATTCTTAATCTATGAACCTCATCTGGTTCCATTTCTTACTCATAGTAGCCCTAATTTTGATTAGAGACTGGAATTGATTTAACCCCATCAATTCGATCAAAGTGACTGAAATGTAGTAAATCAATGGAAAAACTATGGCGATGGAATTTGGTGGCGTTGATTATGGAAGTGACAGCTATGAATGATGGTTGGTAGTTGGTGGATGATGGTGGGAGATAAGTTAGGGTTTTGGGATCTATTGTATTTGTTAACTCTAAATATAAAGGTAGGGTATTTTTGAAAATATAACCCCAAAAACTAACGGCCATCCACATCCACTGCAGGGATCACCGATTTTATGTTTTTGCAAACATTTCACACTAATGTTGTAATTTTTCGAAGTTAGAGACAATCAGTGAAAAATCGACGTACCACATGGACCAATAGTGTAATTAACTAGATCATAAAATTAAGTATTCTTGTTATTGTTGATGGGGAAAAGTTTTTCCAACACAAAGTCGCTAAAAATTTGTTTAAGATTAATAATACCAAAGAGATTAGATATCTGAATGTATAATACACCAGGGAATATGCGCAAGTGCAACTGAATATTAGTTATAAAATTTAAGAATCTGCACAAACGAAAGTAATCTTAGTGTTATATTTACAAGACCTAATTTTTTAATTCGTTCATGCCTATGGATTTGTTGAGACGTCCCGAAATGTAATAGCTTATACGTTCATGTGTTTTTTAAAAGCGTGTAAGCACTCTGAAGTGTTTAGATGAAAAATATGTGTATGCTTACTTTTAAGTATACTGGTTGGTTTCTAGTGGTGGATCCAGAAAAATTTTTCAGTGGGTTCACTAGTGTTAGATACTTCAATTAGATAGAACATGACAAAAAAAAATTCCGGGTCGTTTTGACGGTTTGAGTCTTGTAATTTTTATCACATGATAACAGTGCGATAGATTAAGTCAATACTTAAAAAAATATAGTCATTAAAGAGTTCGGAGGTACGAAATGTACACTTGTTTAAGATTTCTGAAACCCAGACCAAGCGGGAGTCAAGGGGGCCGTGCCCCTTGTGGGGTCCTAGGGACAGCGCCCCTGGCGGGGGTCCAAGGGGTAGAGCCCTTGGTGGTGGTTCGGACAAGGGTCAAGGAGGGAACGCCCCTTGAGGGGTTCGGGACAACGCCCCGAAACCTAAACGAAATTTGGGAAGAAATATTAATTTCGGAGAGTGATTTTAACACGACTCAATACAAATTCATGCATTGATTATCGAGAATTCTCTAACAAAGATCACTTAATCCATTCAAGTTGGCAAACTGTTGGAGAAAATTACATTAAGGATTCACCTCTAAAATATCAATGAGTTCACCTTACCTTTTCGGGCTTTCGAAAACAAAAAAATCCTACTAAATCATCGAAACACGGTGGGTTCACCGGAACCCACCCCCACATATGTAGATCCGCCATTGTTGGTTTCTACAGGAGGTTTAAGATTTGCTATTTAAAGCTCGCAATTCTTGATGGATTCAAAATTTCAAGTTTACTCTTATGGTTAAATAAGCTGTTTTCACTAAGTTGATTATTTGCTTTTGCTTATAAGCATAATCTGTATAAATAAGCAATTTTGATTGAAATTCGTATTTTTTGGGATGATTTTTGAAGTTTTATGTAGGTTAACAGAAAGAAGATGATGGAATAAAGACTCTTGAGTTCTTTGGAATTGGCTGACAATCAACCTTAAAGTTAGATTTATTTGTGGGTGTATATTCTTTTGAAAAACCAAATGGAGGATAGTAACACGCTTGATCTCTCCTTATCCCTACCATGTGGCGAGCCATCTGCCTCCTTAAAGGGTAAATCCGCCATTGGTTCTGAGGTAAGGGTGGAGGAAGCTGATAGAAGTAGCAAACTAATTGATGATTTCAAGAATTTTCTAGATGGTTCTAATCATAAGGAAGACCCGTCTGCCATTTCTCAGAGAATTAATCAGTCAAAACCAGAGGAAAAGATCTTTTATGATCTTTCAAAGGGACCCACTAATGGGGAAGGAGGTAACAAACGTAAAAGCATGTTTGATGAAATGAACAACCAAAAACGACATGAAAGAGATGCGTATCTTGCTACCATGCATATTAAACCACGCACCCCACATGTTTCGATTGCTACAGATGATGGTTCAACCGCTGAAAATGAGGATGTGGCAGATTCTGAAGCTGATGTGTCAAAAGGACCTAAGGAAGCTTGGGTTTCTGAGTCAACTGGTGTTGACTTGCAAAGCCAAAGGGCTTTTACAATTTCATCAGAAAAAGAATTTAAACATGGGCATGTTGTGTCACATGGTGTACCGTATTCGGGTCAATCAGCAAATGTTATGAATATGCCATATCCATTTCCAGTCAAAGAGTCAAACTCTACTCCAGGAGGTCAACAACCTGTGATCCCAGCAAATATGCCATTGATGTTTAGTTACGCGACTGCTGTCCAGGCAGCAAATGTATCTGCAGGTAAATCTGAAGGTCTTAATTCTGATTCATTGCAGCATTATCCTTCTTATTTTGGCAGGGGCACACCAAACACAAACAAGCAAAACGATGGGGTGAAGATTAATCAAGGTTATTTTTTTCACTCTTGAAAATTATTGGCCTGGTCGTCAATTTGATCAGTCCAAAAGGAGCTTAGGTTTAGTGTGTTACTTGCATTAAACCTTTTCCTTTTGCAGCTAAATAAATGTGTTTGTTCATAAGAGATTAGATTAAGGGTACTTTGGTCAAAAAATAATTTGAATTTTCAGGTCAAATCCATTTTTAGATCACTTCTGTTGGGGATACAGTATTGTTTTTTGTCCATAAAGTTCAAAAATGAGAATTTACTAGGTATATTTGTTGTCTTCATCTCACCCCCCAGACCCCACACAGTGAGAATATACGGGGTATGCTTGTTTATGTTTGTTTTGTTTATAGAGTAGAATATACCTTCACTTTTATTTCTAAGTTATTGCACTTACTTTTCTTGCATTTAATTCATTAAAAGCTGGTTCTTTTTTTTTCCCCTTGGGTCATAAACTTTTATGACAAGCCCATGTCATGACCCATTACAAAAAGTCTACATAAACAGCCCAAATCAGACATATTGCGATCTTTTGATGACTTGCATGTATCAAAAAAGCATGGTTGTAAAAATCCCCGACTAGGCCGATTAATCGCTAGTCCCCTAAGGCCGACTAGGCCCGACTATCCGATTAGGCCGATTAATCCCTAGTCCCCACCCCACCACCCGACTAGCGTCTAGCGATTTCTACAACATTGCAAAAAAATACAATGACTCGAACAGGACAAAAATGAATGTACATTTGTACTTTTGGCAAGGAAATCCATAAAAGATTTGTCACTAAATTTGAGTTTAAACTATTAGGGTATGTTTTAACAAACTTCCATTATTCTTGATGAACCATAGGGATTGCTATGCATGTATATTTGATATCATGCATCATATCATACATGCATATGGCTTTCGTTTATTATCGTCTTGCGCTATTTGTCTTACTTTTTATTCATTGTTTCCATATTCACCAAATAATCAAAACTCTGAATTTTGTTGTCTTTTAACTATGTTTTATACAATATTATTGTAGCTGCAATACCTGTAAATGCACCAAAGCCATTTGAGAGGGCAAAGGACGACGGTAAGAAGGCCAAAGAAGAAGGAACATCTATGCATCCAGAACCTCTCACCAAGGGTATAAATGGAATTGATCAGTCAAAGCCCGAGGGGTTTCCTCCTGAACACCCTGCTATAAGACCCGGCATAGCTGCAGAAGTGAAATTTGGAGGAAGCGGGTCCTCCCCAAATCTACCATGGGTTTCTACAACAGGCCCTGGCCCAAATGGGAAAACAATATCAGGTGTTACTTATAGATACAGTGGGACCCAAATCCGTATTGTTTGCGCCTGCCATGGGTCCCATATGTCACCTGAGGAATTTGTTCAGCATGCTAGTGAAGAACAGCCCAATTTAAATGGTGGGCCTGCTGGTTTACCGTCGTTTTCTAATAGCAACCCTGCTGCATCTGCTCAGAATTGATCGACACTGGTACTGCTCACTTTTTTCTATAATCCAGTAATTTAAGTTAATAATAGTGGCATCTGATGCGATAACAAAGGCGTATGATTTTGTCACTTGTGTGATAAATAAAATTATCTACTTATGTTATATATATGCATTACATTATCTGTGTTAGTTACAACTTATAAAGGAATTTGATTGTAATGTATTGGATAATGGTTTCATATCAAATGAAGCCTATGTAATCTGTCAGTTTTGGTCTATTTATTTGTAAATTAGCCGCTTTGGCTTATATATTTTTTTGTTCTAACTGGTGAAATGAGTAAATTTTATAAAATGGTTAAAGCAAAATGGGTTGAAAGGGTTGAAGGTCACCCAAATTATATTTAAATTGTATACAACCTTTCAAACTATTTTCTTGTAAAATTAAGTCATTATTGTAATCATATAGTTTATTTGTATTCATATTTAGAACATTGATTATATGTATATTTGAATAAAGCAAAGAGAGGGTGTTTGTGAGTTGATCCAATCTGATTTTGACCTGTTATCTAACCCGCTCGATCTTCCATCTCTACTTTACGATTGCCACTATCTAGCAATAGCTGTTTTGGTATTATTCTTTTAGGGGTTTAAAAACCATAAATCGTAAGACTAGAAATAATCAAATAAATGTCTGAAAGAAGGTGTGGTAAATTGATTAAACTTTCAAATAATTGCATTGTATGTATGTGAATAGATTGAGAAATACAAGTAAATGGGCCAGTTTATGATTATTTATGAAATTGAAAAATAATATGATTTAGAAATGATATTTTGCTAGAGTAAAGGTGCATGTGAAATGCAGGGCTGCAAACTCAAATTTTCGAGCTTAGCAAGCTCGGAATGTATTTTGTGTCAAAAGTTTGAGCTAGAGCGTGACTTTCAAAATCTCGAGCCATGAGCTGGCTTTTTTTATTTTTTATTTTTTTTTGTGTTTTTCTTTACCCTCTCTCATGCACGCGCGCGTGCAAACACACATGTTTGGATCAAGAACGTATAATATTTCACTCTTAAAGAGATAGCCTATGATGACTCAGGAAGATCACTCCAAATATTGGATTTTTTTTTATATCATTGTTACGCATGTGTAACATGTTTTATTTTATGTCTAGTTATAAATCGCGTTTGTTTATGCGTTAATATTGGTGTAAAGTTTTAGATATTATATCAGTGTAAGTTTTTAGATAAAAGTTTTACACTGGTTTTAACTTATAAACAAAGGTGAATTTTTACATATACATAAAAGAAATATCATACATTGTAACACTGATATTCAGAAATAAAAACAAAGATTTTGATTTTGCGAGTAACCAAAGGTTATCGCTTTAAGAGTGATACATGCACATGTGCACACACTCACTAAGCTCAATACCCTTTGTATTAAAAATCTTGAGCCAAGTCAACCTTGGCTTGAGCTCGGCTTAATACTTTCTAGCTTTTTTTAGCCTAACTTTATTGGAGCAAGATTCAAGCGAGCCGTGAGGTTTTTTAAAAACTATAGAAATGGTAATAGAAGTCTCTTATAATATCTTAAAAATAAGGGGTAAGTAGGTAATTTTTGGCCCTAAGAAATTATGTTTTATTGTAGGTGGTATGAAAGATAATCCAAGAATGGTGGCTGTTACGGTACCAGATGCTACTAGTGTAGAGGGGTATACTATTCCTATTAAACTACTTTTAAGGTTGAGGTGTGTAAATGTGCATGATACAGTTGTTACTTAGGATCTAACATATATGTGTTTTATTTTAATAATATTGTATTTAAATGTGTGACAAAACATTAGACAAAAAAAAGTACAATCATATGAGGACCTAAGTCAAGTGAGTAAACATTTAATAAAAAGAAAACATTCAAAGTAAGAAAATTAACATTCAAAAAATGGTAAAAAATAAGAATATTAACATTCGAAGGGGTGGATGATGACCAAAATGATAAGCATTTGTTTAATTTACTTAATTTATATATTTACTTTCGAGTGATATAATGAATAAAAAATCTCTAGAATCAATTAAAAAATCTCTTGCAACACGCTTCATTTTGCCCATTTGGTTATAGGGTGTAGAAAAACATAAATTGAAAACAAATTATTTGATATGTTGAACCTGTAATATAAAAGATTTCATATATTTGAATTTTTTAAGATTCAAATTCGAATGGTGTTATTAGAAAATTTTGGATATATGAGATATATATATTATTTGAAATGCTATATATACATATAATACAGGGCTTGTATCCTATTAGAGGAGCACAAAAAAACTAGTTCAAGAACGAGAGCCGGGGGTTCGACCGGAATCCATTATCGAACTGGGCTTGACAAGAACTGGTTCCTACCTCTTTGAAAACGTTGATTCTTAACTGGTTCCTATTTTGAAAATGAAAAGTGGTTCCAAACTAGTTCCAACTCAAACCGGTTCATACTCGAGCCCACCAAAACCATTTCGAAACTGGTTTTTACCCTTTTTTTTGAGTTCTAGATGTTGGAATTTTTTTTTGATCTTATGTGAACTTGGCCTTTTTTTAGTGTTTTATAGCCCTTTAAGTTAGTACAAATAAATTCTAAAATGAAGTGGTTACGTGCCAAATTTGAAAACGCAAATACAAATGAAAAAATGTTTCAGTAATGCTCGTTACAAGTTTTACACTCTTATTTTTTATTTTATATTCTTCTTAATTAATGGCTTACTCTACGTAGTCCATTGGTTAAAGTTTCAATAATGAGCCTTCCTTGTTCATGTGTTTCTATGCATAGTAGTAACATGAAAATTTGATAAAATTAGGATTTAATTGAACTGAGTGACAAGCCTCAAAAAGCTTGTTGAAAGTTTGCAATCTACTTTAACAAATGAGTCTAACTCGATCTTGAAAAAACACATTAATAAACAATTTTGCAAAGTGTTGAAAAAAGATCAAAAGTCGCAACAATTATAAATTGGTAGTAAAGGTGGATTATTTCATCATGTATGACGTAGATGTGATTCGTTGAATAACAAAGTTCGTGATTCAAGAAGATTTGCCTACGTTATCGTCTAGAAATATGAAATAAAATTAAGAAATATTTTATTTTTGAAAATTTAAATACGAGTATCAACTTGATAACTGATGTTTGGTTTACTTCATATGGTTTAACCAAATAGTAACTTTTGTATCACCCCATTCATAGATCCAATTTGTGACAAATAATAAAACATGCGATTGCTTTTTACCTTTCCTTTTATTAACATACAAGAGATTACTTCACTATTGCCCAAGATACTTGAACTCATACGCAATGGCACTTGTGACGATTTTTCTTGTTTATTTTTATTTCTATTTATTTAGTTTATAAAATTAATGAAATATAAATAAAAAATCTATTTATATTGTTTATATAGGCCATATGCGGGTTTGATTATCACTTTATTCTACTTGAACTCCTTGTTTTCAATACTTCTCAAGCAATCGAGAATTTCGAGTACAGATATTAAGCAGATCATATTCTTATAGTCTAATTACAATTCTTCTGTTCAACTCCCACGTTTTGCGAGCAAAGAATGTTGGAATTTTACTAACTTTGGACAATTATAATTATATGTATTCGTTACGTATTTAATTATTAAAAACTAAGTTTATGTTATACGATGTGAGAGATTCACAATAAACTAAACTGGGTTCAAAAGTAAGATAAGATGAATGAGATATCGAAGCTTAAAATGGTGTAGTTAAAAATCTTAAAAATGTAAAATAAGTTTGTCCCACATTGATGGAATAAGGGTTTATAAGTGGGAGCTTATTGATATAAGCATCATCAAATGCAAAGAGTTGAGCTTGAAGGATGCGCAAGCACGTGTTGGCACCTAGGCCAGCTTCAGGTTGGGAAAATTCTGAAACTCACTGCAATACACACTTTATATACTTCTGCAATCGAACTTGTTTCTATATTCATGTTTCAGGTATCATTTCAGGTGCCAGATTAATTCTAGCAGTACATACTGCTTCGGCTGTTGTACCATGTGAGACAAACGGGATTCACATTGGTGGTCCGAAATCCCTTTTAAGGGACCTCTGTTGAAAAGAATTTATAATGATTTCTAAAACTGACTTAGCACTCACTAGCATAAAGCTGAATTATTTTACATGAATATCGGATTCGATAGTTTGAAAACGAAAGAAGGATGACTTGTGACAAACCTTGAAGATTACTTGGATAGAATTTTGATATTTTGTTAATGTTTTCTTCGCATTTGAACATTTAAATTATGTCGCTACTTTAATTTCCACTGCTATGATAAGGTGTTTACAGTTTAATAACTATAATTTTGTTTTTAACCGAATTGATAGGACTCCTAGGTTTGTGCCTTTCAAGTTGATATCAGTGTCATAGTTTGAGACATCTGGGCATCCAAAATGCCTAGACTTAAACTGAAAATGTGAGCAAATAAGAAGAATGCCAGTCAAGGGTAGCTCGATGCCACTAGCATATGACATTAGAAATAAGTTACATTTAAATTGTTGATAAAGTAGTATGCATTTGTGAACGATGATGTGTTCATGATTGATAATGTTTAGAACCTATAATTAAGGTAAATAATTAATTACACGTGATCAATTTCATTTAAAATTTATAATGCTTGTTATGTCCTAAACTTCTACCTTGATTGACACATCGTTGTTTGCATCATGTCTAGAAAATACAATTAACACAAATTGTAGGAAGAAGAAGAGGAGGTGAACATGGTAGAGACCAAGGAAAGAGCTGAGGTCAACCACCCATAACATGAAGCAAACTTTGAAGGAGATACCAGAACCAAATCTAACAATGAAGAATAAAATGAAGAGGAGGAATTCAAGCTGGAAACAATAATGGTTAAAGCTAAATCTGATGAAGTTATAAAATCTTACAAGACATAATGCCTTAGGCCATGATAGAAGCCATAAAAGAAGCTGTTAAGAAATAGGCCAAGTAGGAAAAATAGGAAAAAAAGGAAGACAAATGGTTACAACAAAAAAAGGAAGGTGAAGTAATAATCATCAGTGCTAAAGAAAAGATTTCTAATACTAAGGGGCACAAGGGCTGTTTACAAGGCCATTTAAGAATGCAATCCTCCATCATTTGATGGTAAGAAAGATATGGTGGTCACCTGCTGTTGGATTTCGGCTATGGAGGCGTTATGGCCGTTAGTGTAAAAGTACATCTCATTCTTTTACCGAAGAAGCTCTACATTGGTGGAAAGCTGTCAAGAAATCAAAGACCGTAGCGGATGTAGAGGGATTAGAATGAGAATATTTGAAGGAATTAGTTACAAAAAAATTCTGTTCAAAGAATGAAATTAATAAAATCGAGAGGGTATTCCTGACTTGTAAAGATGGTCGTATAGATCATCGGCAATACATGTCAAAATTTAATGATATGTCAAGATTGGTTCCCCATTTGGTTAACATGGAGGAATACAAACTGAAGTAGTATGTGGAAGAACTACCACCTTCAATCTGCACACATGTAAATGCACATGCTCCCAAAATCATGAAGTCAACTGAAGAGATTATCAACATGGTATGGGATAATGAACTTAAAGCTGAACCGGTGAAGGAGGAACGTAAACCAAAGTGGTCGCTAGGATTTAAGAGGAACATGAATGATAAATCAAAACTTTCATAAAAAAAAAATTTAAGGTGGAATAATTTGAAATATGCAATAAGTGTGGAAAGAAACATGGGGGATGTCTTCCGGGGGCCGGCTTGTGCTACCGTTAAGGAAAAACTAGGCCTTAATCCACTAATTGTCCAAATATGCCTAAGTGCTACAATTGTGATGGATTCGGTCATGTTAGCATGTTGCCTTAAACCAAATAACAAAAGGCAAAAGCTCGTGCCTTTATTATGACTAAGGATGAGGCAGTATATGACTCTGACATGGTAACAATTACCTTTTCTATTAACAATATCCATGCAATAGTACTATTCGAAAATGGTGCAAGTATAAGTTTTGTGGCCACTAATTTTTGTGATAAGCTTCATGCTAGTATTAAAACGATCAGACAAGACTTTAACAAAGAAACTGTTGTTGGTAGATCCACAAGAATGGACACTATTGATGATTGTCACATTGATATAGATGGTCATAAGTTCACTGTTAAGATGTCTTTGATAATGTTAGGAGGTTTTAACGTAGTCTTGGGTATGGATTGATTGCCTAAACATGAGGCTAACGTTATCTACTAATGAAATGTAATTTTTATGACGGCTCTTGATGGAAGTTTAGTAACGATCAACAGTGATAAAGTGTTCAATGTATCTAATGTCATTTTGATAATTAAGGCTGATGAATTGATATGGAGGGGATGTGGGGCTCATCTAGCCTATGTAATCGATAAAGAGATAAAGATGAAAATATGAGAAGATGCATCCATGGTGTGTAAATACGAATTGTAATCTTTCTAATTTTCATTAAAATAGAATTTGTGGATATTCTCTAGTTTTATTATTATATAGATCTTAATAGGATTTTGTTGATTTGAATAAAAACTAATTGAATCTTAATAAAATGAAACATTTTAGTAATAATTTATTTATATTTGGAAATATATATATATATATATGTGTGTGTGTGTGTGTGTGAGTGTGTGTGTGTGTCTGTGTTCACTAGAGCTTCTTCGTTGTTGGTTTGTAGGCATGCCATTTAGTGTGACAACTCGCAAATTCCAGGTCAGCATTTCTTTATTTTAAATAATAATGTGTATTATTATTACTTACATGGCACTAGAATTATGAATATTTAGTATGACACATGGCACGACAGTCCAAACACACCGATAATTCGAGGAATTATCATAAAACACACGCACGTATTTTGAATGACGAACGTTGGTGAAATACACGAACCACAGTACACTTTCACTGCACTTAGGTTATGGGGAACCTAAATTAGTTAGAACAATGCTTATATGCCGAGAAACGATGATCGTAATCGAGAAATACGCAAAAATCGGTTCAAAACAACCAAATTGGGCCTATTGGGCTCCTAAGGGACCCATCGCGGTACGCTAAGGCCTTCTGGAAGGAGCTTAGCGGTACGCGATGGATGGGCGGGCAGTTTGAATCCCGAAATCCATCGCGGTACGCCGAGACTTACAAAGATCCCCATGGCGGTACGCGATGAGTCCAACACGCAAAATCTTTTATTTAACCAAGGCTAATCATCACTAACCACCCTATTACCCCATTTCACGAGTTCCAGAACCCTAAGCTTGGCCATTATCATCATTCTACCTCACTGAACACCTCTGGAAGCCATTGACATCATTTGTGAAGCCATACTTGAAGATTTGAAGGTTTGGAGCAAGAAGGAAGACTCGAGGTGAGCTAGAAGGCATCAACCACCACCTTGCACGACTTGTAACTATTGTGGAGGAGTTTAAAGAGCCTCTGGAGGATATCTAAACCTATTCCAACTTCATTTCAACCCTCTTGAACTCTCTAAGGTAGTTTTCTAGCACCATATGACACATTTAGCACCTATACACACACATGCAAGTCTCTAAGGCCACATGCACGAATTTCTAGCACTTTGAATCTGGGTTTGTTGATTTGAGCATGAATAATGATGATCTATGATGATTGGATGAAGTATTTTTACATTCCATGATGATGTGTGTATACATGATGCATGACTTGTTCTTAGATGATCAAAATATCAACATGCATGCATGATCTAGGTCTTGTTAGATGGATTTGGATGATAATAAGTGACTCTTTATGCTAATTGGGACTATATGTATGGTCTATAATGATATTTGTGGTCAAAATGACGACTTGTGGCATCATTTCTATATTTAGAAACTTTGATGATATGAAATGATGATTCTTGATGAAAATGGCAACATGCATGTGTTTAGATCTATAATATATGTCTAAAATGATGATATGAAATCAATATGATGATTATTGATACATTTGAATTGTCAGAATTGTTGAAAGTATGATTTTTTATGAATATTCCGATAATTAGAAACTTTTTGTCATAAGTTTGATAAGGAATGATGAGTTTGATAATGTTATATATTTAACATGCTTATTTGATGTTAATATGATGATAATAAGTGATTTTATGTCTTTGAAAGAATGGGATATGAGTGTTGTCGTAAGTTACTATAAATAGTAACCTTATTTTACAAAATCGATAAATGGTTTTGTGTTAGTCGTAACGAATATGATTAAATGGTTATTTAAGACTAGAATGTTGATATCTAGAGGAGTTTGGTTATTAAACTTAGTGAAACATGCTTATTATTACGACTTTCTAATAATAGTAACTTTTGCATGTGAAACATGCTTAACCGACTATGTGTGACTATGTGCTATGTGATAACATGCTTTAGTTTACTGTTTCAAAGTTTACTAGTCTATAGCATTCGTATGTAATAGCTTCAATAAGTTTAACAAGCATCGTGTTTAAAAGTTTATGATATTGACCCAAAAGCATTCATGCGTCCCCTCGGTAACAACCTTAATCTCATTAACTCCACCTGTATCATCCGACTCGATATGCTTATATATAGGGCATGCCCCTGAGTCGAGCCTACAACCCGCCCAGACGCCGCCCCACCACATACTAAGTCGCATAGGACATTGCTGTTAATGATAATTAAGCGTCTTAACTACCATCCATTTCGTTTATAGCTTTAGCATTTCGTTAAGTTTACAACATGAGTGGAAAATGAGGAATAACTGTATGGCAAGCACTGAGAGACCATCAGTTTACTCTTCTGAATCCCGACTATGTAGAATACCCTTTTGGCAAGCACTGAGAGGCCAAACGGCATGATCTACAATAGTCCTAGCTACGAGAACACCCCCTGGCAAGCACTGAGAGACCAGTTGGTCCATTCTAAATAGCCAATAGCTTTAGCATTATGTTTAAGTTTATAGCATGAGTGAACATTGAGAAATCACTGTATGGCAAGCACTGAGAGGCCATCAGTCTACTCCTCAAGTCATGACTGTGAAGGTTACCCTATGGCAAGCATTGAGAGGCGAACGGTCTGTTCCTTCAAGTCCCAACTATGAAGAACACCCCATGGCAAGCACTGAGAGGCCAATTTGGTATGTTCTATCATAGTTGATAGTTTTAGCATTCAAGTTTATAGCATTCAAATAGCTTCACAACCGGTAAGGCAAGCACTGAGAGACCAAACCGTTGTTTTAGCATGGCAAGCATATAAGCATACAAAGTTTAAAGCATTCTGAGCACTTCAAGCATTTCGAGCATTCAAGCATAGTAAGCATATAGTATCAGCACGTAGCGTGAGCAATTAGCATTAGCATGTAGCTTTAGTGTTTAGCATTAGCATGTAACATTAGTGTTAAGCATTAGTGTTAAGCATTAGTATGTAGCATTAGTGTGTAGCATTAGCATGTAGCATTAGGGTATAACATTAGCATGTAGCTTTAGTGTTAGGCATTAGCATGTAGCATTAGTGTTTAGCATTAGCATGTATCATTGTGGCATTAGTGTATAGCATTAGCATGTAGCATTAGTGTTTAGCTTTAGCACGTAGCATTAGTGTTTAGCATTAGCATGTAGCATTAGTGTTTAGCATTAGCATGTAGCATTAGTATTTAGCTTTAGCATGTAGCATTGGCGTTTCGCATTAGCATGTAGCATTAGTTTTTAGCTTTTGTGGGTAGCATTAGTGTTTAGCTTTAGCATGTAGCATTAGGGTTTAGCATTAACATGTAGCATTAGCATATAGCATCTAGGTTAAGTGTATTAAGCGTTAGCATTTAGGATAAAACCTTAGCTTTTAACATTTAGAATAAGTGTAATAAGCATTAGTGTTAGCAATATAAATAAGTATTATAAGCATTTACGAATCTTTTAAACATTTGTTTAAAATGTATAACATGCTTCTCAGTCTCGAAGTAAAATCAAAATAGTTTGAAAAGGGACAAATGAACTCACCTTGTAGTAGTTGGGGGTTGACTTAGCTTAAACGAGAATACACGCGCTCTTGTTAGTACTTGTTGTGTTCACGGTCCTGTATTTCATTCATGTCGTTGTAACTTATAAGTATAAGTCTTTGAGTATATGTTTGTGTGTGTATTTGTGTTAGCCCTTAAAGTTGGTTGACACTTGCGGGTCTCGGTCATCATTCGACCATTTTTACTTATTTTTGTTTTTAATAATAATAGTTAACCCAATTAAAGTAAAGTTAACCCATTTTATCAATGTCTTTATATTGTAGGTTAAGTTTAACTTGTTGCCCTTTATTAAACTTGAAGTAGTTTGTTGCATCATTACTAGAAGCCACATCATATTGTAAAAATTAGAGTTACAATACTTTCTAAGTATAACTATTAGATTATATTTTAACCCTAACGTGTGGTTATTGGATTTATCTATTTCATCATTGCTCCTTAATTTCTTGTTTTAGTTACAACCCATCCCATGTGGGCCGAATGTTAATCTAACCCAAGTAAAGAGTGGGCCGAAAGCTATGGGCCTAAACAATTCACATGGGTTGATTAAATTTCCTGGGCCGAACCAGTTGTGATTGGGCAGAACATCCCTATTGGGCCTAATATAAGGTCCTGTCTCGATTGGGGCATGGTCAAAGTCATGGGCCGAATGGGTGGAATTTGTGAACTGTGGGCTGTAGGAATGCTGCTGGGCCTGCTGAATGTCCTTGGGCCGAGACAGTGGCATGGGCTTAACCAGTGAGGCCGACTGAATGGGTTAGGCCGAGTGTAGATGGTCGAATGGAGGGGTAGTTCGGCGCAAGGATGTATGGCCGAGTGAGATTTGAAATCAGACGAATGAGGTGCTACTCGCCCAACCAAATGGGTGTGCTTTACCGAATAACCCTTGGCCAGTTTTTTGTTGCTTCATCCGGCCGAATGGTGATGAAGATGGCCGAATGGCTCCTGTTCTGATCGAATGTATGGCACCTTAGTTCGGCCGAATGTAGGTTAACCGAAAGTGAGTAGCATCGAATGTCATGAATGCCGAGAGAGTGGCCATTCGGCCTTGGCCCTTTCAGCCCTGGCCCTTTCAGCCCTAAACCATTCGGCTAACTGGGCTTGTTCTTCGGCCACCACAAGGCCAAGCTTAGATCCGCCCCAATCCCATGGTTCTATGGTGTGTTAGAAGTTGGTGTATGCAGGGGTTAGTTCTCGTGGGTATATGGTTCAAGATGGTGAGGTCTAAACCAGTTAGGGTTCTAGGTCAAAACAAAAAGGGTTGAAAACCCTAATTTTCGCTATCTTTACAGCTCAATACCTCGATTTTTAGTGTAATATACTCCAGATCGTTTGTACTTTCGTGTAGAGGGTGATTGTAGCTACGTTTGGGCACCAAGATTGCAAGATTTCGTCAAGAGATGAGAGAGATCCAAGGGTTTGAAGTTCAAAACTTCTAGTGAGAGAGAGCCGGAAAAGGGTGTTTAGAGAGAGAAGGAAGGGTGTTGAGTTTGGTTGATGAACCCATTTAGGGTATTTATACCCAGAGTGAGTTCGGGTTCGTTTCGTTTGCTTGGTTCGTGTTTTCGTTGTGTTTCCGGATCGTAACGCGCACGTTTTTGTAATTTAATTAAAAAAAATTATTTTCGAATGTTTTGAAAGGTGGTTATTTCTAGTAAATATTTTAAATATCATATTTCTTGAATTATTTATCGTAATTTTATTATTTCACGCGCTTTGTTAACTATTTCGCGTAATTTACGTATTTTAATTAAAATAGTTTCCTTTAATTTATTTCTGATGAGTTTCAAAATTGTAAAATAGGAAATATTATATTTCCTTAAATTTATTATCGTTCGAATTGTCTTCGCTTTCGTTTCGTCTTGTTTCGTCAGAAAACGTCACTTACGCGCGTTTTCGTACAGAGCGCTAACTGTACGAACACGATCGTACGTTTCAGATCTATTCGTATAGATCGTCACATGTACGAATAGTTCGTCGGTTTAGCATTCTGTAACAACAACTGTTATAGTTTTGCTACGTTTATCCTCACATACGTTTATACCTAATAGCATCAAATCAAGCACATGTGTACATGTTCAGTGTTGTCTGATGTGTTTCTGACTGATTAAATCATAAGATTTAAATCAAATTTCAGAACAATAACATAATAGTTTAATGTCAAGTATCAAGTGTCAATGGCATATGCTAGCTTCACGTAATGTGTACCTGAGTTACTGAGCAAGCTACTGTTGAGTTTACTGTTCCGGTGACGTTTCCGACACAGATGTTACAACATGGGTGTTGAAGAAATGCAAAACGAGCTTGTTGAACTTCAAATGCTCTGTCAATATCTTTTTTAGCCGCCTCTTGCATTTTAGCGAACAACTTGTGTTTTTGAAGTTGTTGAAACTTTATTGACTTGATGAATTCAGCACATGATGCATATATGTCATATGTGATAATATTCCATATTGTAATCCCGACCATTCACAGTGTAACTCACATTTAGTGCTCGACCTGATGATACATCATCAAAAAGAGGAGAACGATGGAGGACGTTAATCTAATTGCACGAACCTAGTTTTCCAAAGAATGTGTGCCAAATCCGTAGGTCATAAGATGCGACATCTTCTAAAATGATTGTTGGTTTATCGCTTTTACTTGCATACTGCCCTGCCCAACCGATGTGGCAGTTTTTCTACACCCAATGCATGTAGTCAATGTTGGCTGTCATTCCTGGAAGTCCACGTTCCTCGCCAACATGGAGTAACCTTGTTAAATCATTTTCATTGGGCCTTTTAAGGTACTCTTGACTGAAGCATAAAATTACACCTTCTACAAACTTTATAAGAGCATTCCTTTTTACAGTTTCACTCATTCTCAAATACTCATCTTGTGCATCTACTGATGTCTTGTATGCCAACACCTGCATAGCTACAATACATTTCTGCAATGGTGAAAGACCTTGCCTACCCGTGCAATCATGTCTTTGTTGAAAATATACATCATTGGCAGTAAAAGCGGCCACCATTCGAAGGAATAGTGGTTTTGCATTCTAAATTTAGTTCAAAATGTTGCTTCATCATATGTTGGGTTGCTAACAAAGTAGTCTTTCATCATATGCTTCTCACCTATCTCATGCTAGCGGTCACAATACCTACTTCTTCGTGTTGGAGGGTCATATCTTAAAAGTAGGTTATAATGACCAATTTGAAGTTGTAATTGCATGCTCTAAGTATTTGAAAGTATGTTTGGATAATTTTGACCCGTTTGGAGTTTTGATTTTGTGTAATATGTCTTTGAATGTGGGTTTATGTTATAATGATCCATTTGAAGTTGTAATTGCATGTTCTGATTCTACATAAGTAGGTTTGGTTAATTTTGACCCGTTTAGAGTTTTGGTTTTGTGAATATGTCTTAGAATGTGGGTTTTGGTTATAATGGCCCATTTGAAGGGGTAATAGCATGTTTTAAGTGCATATAAGTAGGTTTGGATAAATTTGACCCGTTAAGTGTTTTAAAGTAGAATTGGATAATTTTGACCCGCTTGGATTTATAGTTTTAGGTACTATGCCTTTGAATGTGAGTTTAAGTTATAACGATCCATTTGAACTTGTAAATGAATGTTTTAAGTTTTTAAAAGTAGAATCGGATAATTTTGTAATTGAATGACCCATTTGAACTTGTGATTGAATGTTTAAGTGTGTAAATGTATGGAAAAATAATTGATGAGAAGAATAAATCAATGTCAAGCTCGGATGGTGATGTAACGCCGGTTAATGAGGTTGAGATTCTTGAACGATCGTTAGGACATAGGCATGGTCACATTCTGGGTGTTGGACGAATGGTTAAAAGTGTAACCCCCGATGTGGCTCCAAGTATGTATGCGACACACGATCAAGATTTGCAAGAATAATTACGACAATCAAATGCCTGTTGGCAATAACAACAATAAATCAACCAAAGGATGCAACAACAAATAAATGAACTAATTTTACGCTAGAAATATTTCGACAACCCGTTCAACAACACGTACCGTCCTGCCTTTGACGAAAACGAAGACGATAATGAGAGTGAATAGAAATTCACTTTGTTTGGATGTACTTTGATATAACTAGATTGGTTGTATGTGGATGTATGTTACTTTCGTTTGTCATCGAATTTGGATTAGGATTTGGATTTGTAGTTTTAACATGGGCTTGTATTCGTATTAGGATAGTCGTTGTACTGGTTGAATTTGGATTTATTCCACTTTGTTTCATGGCAATTTTAGTATGAATTTGAACTATTTAGCAGGTTGTGGTAAACATTATTAGGTTATAAAATCTAGGAAAAGAATTAAAAAAACATTTTTTTTAAATCTGGGCTATGGCGACGACTTGTCATCGTTACTTCTTATACAGATAAATACTAAAAAGTTCATATAAAATATTAATTTTTGATGGTTTTAATTTTTTTAATTTCCTTTTGTCTTAAGTGGAAAATCATTTTTATGATTTAAAAAAGAGATTCAGTTTTTAATTTTGTCCTATAGTGACGACTTTTCGTTGCTAGTTCACTTGTTGCGACGACAATAATTGCGACAATTTGTCAAGCCAATTGCGGCAAATCAGTAGAGACAACCTAGTAGCGACGACATGTCGTCGCTAAACTTGGTTTTTCCTGTGGTGACATGGGGAGGGGATGGGTTTAGACATGCGGCAAAAGAAGAGGAGGGGGCGGAAGATTTTAAAGGAGCAAATACCGTGTCACCCGTTATTATTAACGCTAATGTGTTTAACCAAAATTCACTCACGAATTCTACGCCGCAACACTTGACAGAGATAAAACTAGTTATGTTAATTTGTTATCCTTTTATTTATTTGATTTTATTGGTTATTCCATTTTTTCTTTTCTTTTTATATTATCTAAATATAAATATAAAAAAAAGTCATATTTGGAGAGGTAGACAAGAGATAATGCAACAACGATAAATCCAAATATTGTGACATTGGCAATGACCTAATCCATCCTCATCCTCCAACACACACACAAACAACTGTTGCGTTTTAATTACATTCCTAAAAACACAAACTAACAATGAATAAACAACACGATAACATCAACAAACCACCACATGTTCTAGTCATCACCTTCCCTGCACAAGGCCACATAAACCCTCTCATCCAATTTAGCAAACGTTTGACCTCCAAAGGTGTCAAAACAACACTCGTTACCACCATATTTTTCTTAAACTCCAACTTCGCAAACAAAACAAACACATCCAGTGAAATCGAAGCCATTTCTGATGGCTTTGACGAAGGCGGTCTTGCGAGTGCAGACAGCCCTGAATCATATATCAAAACGTTCAGAGAAGTTGGGTCAAGATCACTAGCTGACCTGATCAAGAAACTTCAAAGTGAAGGAACCATCATTGATGCAATCATCTATGATTCAATGATGACTTGGGTTTTAGAAGTGGCTATGGAGTTTGAAATCAAGGGTGGTTCGTTTTTTACTCAAGCTTGTAGTGTAAACATGGTGTATTATCATGTTCATAAGGGTTTGATTTGTTTGCCACCCGGTCCAACCGTTTCGGTTCCTGGGTTGCCACAGCTTCAACGGTGGGAGACCCCTTCTTTTGTGCACAATTATGGTCCCTACCCTACTTGGTCTGAGATGATGTTTAATCAGTTTGTTAATATGGATAATGCACGTTGGGTGTTTGCAAATTCTTTCTTTCAACTTGAGAAAGAGGTTAGTTTTACTTCCTTATTTTTAACTAGTTTATTAAACAATCTTTGATAAAAAATAGATAAACAAATAGCATATTTTTTATCATTTAGAAAAAAAGAAAATAGAAATACATTTTATAAATCTCTAAATATTTCTTTAAATAATACAAATAATATTTGAAAGTTTTGAATTTTTGAAATTATTAATTTAAAATGAAAAGTTTAAAATTATTAGATTTTCATTTATATATATATATATGAATATTAGTTTTTTCTTTTCATTTGAAAGTTTAACTTTATTTTATTAAATGAAATTAATATTTAAATTTGTTAAATATGTTATGAAGATAGCTTACGAAAACACCACGTGACAAATGTGATAGGTATATGCTAATAAATGTCATGTAGCATATTGTTATTCTTTTATTTTATAGTAAGTGTTTTGGTGTGTGTGTGTGTGTGTATATATATATATATTTAATATACAAATTTCCTATAAAATTATTTAGCAAGGTTGGTGGCCATCGGACCTTGTCTTTTTAACTTTTAAATATTAACTTTTATTGTTTGTATTTAGGTCATGTAATTAATTTAACTTTTCTATTAATTCTTATTTTTTTATCTATAAATTTTTATTCTTTTATACTACACTTTTGTCCCTTATCTTTATTTCTTAGTTATATTAATTAAATTTTATATTAGTTTTTGATATTTCTTACTTTATTTTAATCTATCTTTTCCTTATTTCACGCTAATACGTCATCTTTGTTTCTCTGCTTCATTTTACTTCTTTCTTTAATAAAATGGTTTCTTTATTAGTAATATACTCTTTTCATTTTACTTTTTTTATAAACTTAAAAAATGTCATTTTGACCTACTTAAATTTTAAAATATAATGTTAATCTCTACAATTAATATTAAAAGTTTTACATTTATTTTCAGAAATATTTTATTTTATTTCTAAACATTAAAAACGTTTTTGCTTTCCTATTAAATCTTTACGTTTCAACCCTAAACTTTACAAAAGTTACTCTCACTTCTTTTGAGTGTTTTACGCTAAATTGATAGAAGATTCCATTTTATACTGATATAGTTAAAACACTTAAACCACATGAACCAAAATCGTAATATATACTCTTTTAAGTTTTACTTCTAAACTTTAAGGTTTCATTAGAACTTTTAGACATTAGATCAAATATAATATGTTTTTGTTTGACTGCATATATTTGAATCGCTATATATTTTGATGCCACCGTCACCTCATCTCGTGGCAGGTTAAATACTAGTTGTTTATAAACCATTTGGATTTCTTAATTTTTTCTAATTAAATTATTTAAACTTATTTTTTGTTTCAATTTAGTCACTTAATTTACAGAGAATGTGTTATAATTATATATAAATTACATGTTTAACAAGTTGAAGAACTGTAACTTTTTTAGTTTTTCTTTTTTAAAAAGATGATTACTTTGGATTAATAATTATTAAAAGAGTAAATTGCCGAGATGGTCCACGCGGGTTGTTATTTTTTCGTGGTCCCGAAGTTTCATAAATTAACGATATGATTCCAAACCTTTAAACATTTGTAAAACATGCAGTTCTTAGATTTCACTCTTGATCCTATATTACTTGTGATGTTTGTGTGTTACAAATGTTTAAAAATTGAGATCATATAGGTAATTTACAAGGCCTACAAACCAAGAGCGAAATAACAGCAAAACATAGAGAATATATCTCAACATTTTGAAATTAATATAAAAGTTTAAAAACCTTGTCTATTTCAGAATAAATAGACCGACCATATTCTACGTACTTAGTTACACCAACTTGAAGCAGGATGTTTAGATTATGCCTAGCAAAATGGCAGGTTGGGTTGGGTAATAGGTTAGCTTGGGTGTGGGTCAGGATGAATGCGGATTATGATAGGTTTTAAGGAAAATCATTTTGGGTAAAAATGAGTCGTATTTTAATATCAACTTAGTTTAAATTAAAATGAGTTGTAATGAAATAAATTGTTTATTTGAATAATTTTTAATGATTTTTCTTATCATGTATATTACTGATCATTTTTATTTCTATAAATCAATTATATTCATAGTTTTTAAGTTACCCATCTTGACACACATTGTGTTAAGATGTTACTCATCTCAACTCATCATTTGTCATAAGTTTACCTATTTCTATTCAAAATACAATAATTTTTTACCTAAATCTACCAATTTATCTTACTAAGGGTCAAGAATGCCAGGTCTAGTTTAGATCACGATGTATGTACGTTCACGAATAATAAAAAATACAAAGAAATTTATAAAGTTGAAAAATCACTAGAAAGAGAATATTGGAGAATTTCATAGATTAAAACCAGGATTTCTATTTGATCGTGCAAGAAATTACTTTCCGAAATCAATATTTCTACTTTTTAAAGTTCAAGAAATTTGATTTGGATAATGAAAGAAAATTTCATGTGTGATATGAATTTCGAATTATGTTTATGCACATATGTTTCTGCCCCTTGGACCCTGCTAAGAGCGGAGAAATCTTAAATATTATGCACATATGTTTCTGCCCCTTGACTCTTGGTTGGTATGGAGCGCAGAAATCTTAAATAAGCACTTCATACTTCTGAGCTTTTTAAAATTCCTATATAACTAGTTACGCTAAAATATACAACAAAGAAAGCTTTCAAAAGAGATTCACTCAAACCGTTGTTATGAGGCTACTAACAGATTCAAATTGGAAAGCCTGAAGATACTTACCATACTAAAGATAAATTAATCTAGGGCTACACCAATCTAGACAAGATATCATCAAATGCTCTTCAAATTTTATGAATAAAGAAGATCTACGCTTGTCATATGGCATTATTGTTGTAGAAATCCAGTACAAAACATTTGAAAATCTACCGGATCGTTTATGGGATCACTCCAAAATCAATACTTCTACTTTTCGAGTTCAAGATATTTGATCAAGTGATAATTCAATAAAGTTTTTTTTGTTGATATGAAATTTCGAATTAATATTCTGCGCATACATTTATATGTTTAACATCAACCAACCGCATGACAGTTAATGACAGCAGGACCCCGTTAGGGGCGCTGTCCCTAGGACCTTATAAGGGGTGCGGCCCTCTTAACCCCTGCTTGGTCCAGAGCTTAGAAACCTTAAACGAGCATGCACTACGCATCTCTGAACTATTTAAGATTCCTGTACATGTAATTAAACTAAAATATACAATAATAATGCTCTCAAGGATTATTGATTTTTTTTCTCCCATTAAAACATCTTCACTTAATGATCTTTATAATAATTTATGACCGATCACTCCATTGCAATCTTTTATGATCTTTATATGGGCCCAATCTGATCATCTCTTAAACAGGCCCAATCAAAATTCACAAACGTAACTACATAGTACATAAGACCTAAACTCGACTTTCTGTTTAACAAAATACTTGAAATCAAAATCTAACATCACAAAAACATGACCGATCAAGCACAAAAACTAATACCTAAACTCGACTTTCTGTTTTACAATGCATGAGAGAATAGGAACTTAAATGAAAGGGCATGTGTGCCAGAGAAAATTCCGAACTGCTTTGAGATATGTCTACAAGAATAGGAATTCCATGTATCTCACTTTACATCAAAACAATCCACAATACATAAACGGAACATTTGATTTCCCGGCGACATAAGTCATTGATATTGATTAGCCTGTGCCGACGACAAGTAGTTGGTTAAGGGTTTTTGGGAATTTTTTAAAATTTGACCCTATACCGACAAGATTTGGTCGGTACAATCATACCGAAAAAGTTGGACTTTTTAGTGCCAAATTACGAATCCTATGTCAACTAACAGTCATTGCCGAACCTTGTGGAGATAGCCTAGTGGTAAAAGTGTTGAGCTTTGAAGCTTGAGGTCATGTGTTCTACTCATGGGGGTGACAAATTCTCCACAAGGCCACCGACCCGGGTGCTTGCGCCCGCGGTTTACCCGTTCCCCCGGTTAGTCGGGTATTGAGGGGCCCGGGGTTTACCACGCAAGTGGGTTCCCCGGTTATCAAAAAAAAAAGAAAAAAAAACAGTCATCGCCCAATTTTTTTTTCCCTTTTCTTCCCTCCGGCTTGCGGTTTTTGCTTTTTTTTTTGTCTACTTATCCCACCGACAAGTTGTTTTTTTTGTCTACTTGGCTCGAATCACTGCCGACGACGGATTTACCAACCATAAGTCTTTGAGACAGGTCATTTGGACCTGTAGCGACGAAGAATCGTCATGAAAAGCCTCGAAAATTTTGTCGAGACTGGCGCTTAATAGTGTAGTGCCACAATGATTCGAAATATCTATTGTTGCAATTATGGCATTTTAACATGAAACACTAAGACAAATTAACATTAAACTTAACTTTACACATTGAGTTGAATCATATTTTGAACATTTATTTATCTTTTTGCAAAAAAATATCTTTACTTCTCTATCATAATTAATTTCTAGTTTTTTTTATTTATAAACATATATCTTTTTTATATAAGCATATATTATACTTTAGTTTATTTATGACATATAAACATACATTCTAGATTCATGCAAGAGTATAGCTTAATTAAGTTTATTTACTAGTCAGAGAAAAAAACTATAGGAATCATTTATTATCGTAGTATCTGATCTCCATGAATTATTTTTATTTTATTAGGTGATAGAGTGGATGAGAAAGATGTGGAAGTTGAAAGTAATTGGGCCAACAATCCCATCTATGTACCTTGACAAACGACTTGAAGATGATACAGATTATGTGTTCAATATCTTCAAACCATACCTTAACGAATGCATGAATTGGCTAAATGATAAGCCAAAAAAATCGGTTGTTTATGTCTCATTCGGTAGCCTTGCGCAACTCGAATCCGAACAAGTGGAAGAAATCGCATGGGGTTTGAGTGACAGCAATGTAAACTTCTTGTGGGTTGTCAGGGATGAAGAAAAGGCGAAACTGCCAAAAGAATTTTTGGATACGAAAATACCCAAAAAGGGTATGGTTGTGGCATGGTGCAAACAATTAGACGTGTTAGCACATGAATCAATAGGATGCTTTGTTACACATTGTGGGTTTAACTCAACTCTTGAGGCTATAAGTCAGGGAGTGCCAATCGTCGCAATGCCTCAATGGACGGATCAACCTACCAATGCCAAATGCATAGAAGACATTTGGGGTGTTGGAGTAACAGTTAAGGTTAACGAGAACGAGATAGTGAGTAGAGGAAATCTAAGGTCATGTATCAAAACGATTATGGAGGATGAGAGAGGAGTAGCGATCCGAAAAAATGCCGAAAAATGGAGGAGTTTGGCTAAATTAGCAGCTGATGAAGGTGGAAGCTCAGACAAAGATATTGATGAATTTGTGAGTGAACTAAAGCATAAATGTTGAATACCATCATGCACAAAGGGGATACAAAAGTTGGTATATTGTTTCATCTTATTTATATATAATTAATTTTGAGTGCTTAATGCAAGATTTCGGTGTAATACATGCATCTCACATGTAACAAATAAGAAAAATATTCAACTTATAATGACCACATTGGCACGTTTTAGCATTTATATTTGAACAGGGTAATTTCTCATATTTTATAATAGGAGCATTTATATATGAGAAAACTGTATATGAGGCTGTTAAACACCTAACTGAGGCTGTTAAACACCTAACTTCATATTTCTCCTCTCTTAAAGGAAAATATGTAATTAATTTTATGAATTGGTTGAATATGTAATAAAAGTTATTACTAGGAGAATACATTTAAGATGTCTTTTTAATATAAGCAAATTAAGTTAGAAGGTGTTGGTATCTATACTAAGTTATTGTATGGTTATTGATTTTATTTATGTTAAAGAGTCTAAACAATTGATATTTTAATAATATGGGCCTGAAACCAGTTTTGCTTTTTGGGCTGCTGGTTTGTGAGAGGGTCGTTCAGTGTTGAATTAATCTTGATGGGTCAAGTTGATTCATGAAACATGTCAGCATGAAATGGTTATTTTATAAGTAAAGTTTATTAATTTAGTCATGTGTTTATTGTGTTTAATTAGTTACAAGAGAGTGGGTCTAAGTCATGGGTAGTAGTAGCTTAATTTACGGAAAAGTTAAACGTGTGCATGATGCATTGGAGTAGGTGGTAGTAAGTGGTATGTAGGTTTGCATGTTAGTTGTATTCGATTTCCTATATATGTAATTTTTGAGAATATGAAAGGGTACAAGCTAGTTAAGAAACAAAAGAGTTCCGTGAGTTGTTTTGGTTCATCATGTTTTAAACTAAATTTACTTTATATACGTGAGATTTAGTGTTTTATATGCGTTAATAAAGGGCTTGATCCAACAGCTCAGTTCGCCCTCTGAAGCCAATGAGATGGGTGATGAGGTAGTATTACTTTTTTTAAGTTGGATATTTACTTTAATTGGGAATGTCTGTGAGCAATAAACATCCAATATTAGTTTTTATAATAGAGAAATTTCTACTAAAAAATATGTTAAAACTGTAAGAACTCTGAAAGCTCTAAAAATTCTACACTAGCTTCTAGTTAATTAATAATTGTTACTAGGGGTATAAACAAACCAAGGCAGCTCCTGAAATACTCGGGATCGGATCGGTAAAAAGTTCGAACGAGCCGAGCCTTAACGAGCCCGAGCCCAAAAGTGTGGCTTGTTTAGTTATCGAGCCCGAGCTTTACATATTGAGCTCGAGCCGGCTCGCGAGCATTAACGAGATTTTTCTTTATATAATTTTTATTTATTTTATTAAGTGTTAATTTATAAAATTTATTATTTTTATATATAAAATTATGATAAATATATTTAAATCAAATATTTTATGTTAAATTTAGAAAATATAATTATAAATACAATTAAATTAGTAATTAAAGTAAATAAAGCTCGGGATCGGCTCGACTCGTTTACATCCCGTAATTGTTACTAACCAACTTTTATGATTTTCTAAATTTATTTCCTATTTCTTTACAACTTAAAATAATAATTAATGCATAAAAGACAGACAATATTAAAATGAGTTTAAAAATATCTTAAGTGAAGATGGAAAAATAAAATTTAGAACTTTCATCAAAATTTGAAGGTGTGGTTGAAAAAAACAACACAAGAATCAATAAACAAATATCTTTGAGCCATTGAGATAACTACTAGTTCTTTATAAAGGTTAATCTCGAATAAATGGTGAACGCCACCATTAGGCGCCCCTCATCGACCGGTCTCACGGTCAACATGAGGGAGGTAAATCGCGTGACCCAGGGAAAATTGGGTGGTGCCGGGCTTTGAACCCTAGACCTACATTAATGAATCTCACCCCCTTACCACTAGATCTCGAATAAGGTTGATAGCATATTTCTTTTCATTACGTAGTTGTTAAGATGTCCCTTGCGAGCATAAAATATCTTTACTTACCACACTTCATGTAAGTATGCATATTAATGTTTTTTGTTGTATTTTAATCACATAAATATTTTTAGCACTATTTTTATTTGCAACATTACCACAACACCGAGCATTAGGATGGAATTAAGATGGGCAATCAGGTAGATTGTGCCAACCTATATAAAGACAGGATAACAAAATTGAAAAAACATTTTGATAAATAAGGAGGCTATGAGGATACTGAGAACGAAGAGTAATCCGCCAATTCCCCAAAGGGCAAGGACGTGGAATCGTGAGTCCAAGTTAGTGAGGACCTGTCACAACTTCCACATGCTCGTACGGTTTTTCAGAAAAAAAAAAAACAACAAATAAATCAAAGCAACTTTATGGAAGTTATCAAGAGGGTCAATCCTATACTAATAGACAATAAGATGTGATAAATATTTAGTATTATCAAAAGATGCATTAATTGGTATTTGCTATCATCATAATTGTATTTTTTACTGTTTACGGGTCAAAGAAACTGATGTGGCTCAAAATGTTAAGGAGTGGAGAGATACATTACAAAGTGGATTCATTTAAAGTGAATTTAGGTTCTTTTATCACATTTAAACATTTATTTGAATATCGTTTGTTTATAAAAATGAGTTCATTTATAGTCACCCATCTAAAATTGTCATTGGATGTTAATAGTATTGTTAGTACAATTATGTCAATAATATATGTTGATTGAATTGGGATTTTTTTGTCATTTATTGTATATTTTTAAACATGTTGGTAATCTATTTTACCGTAGTTATGTTGACGAATTTTGGTAAGGAATTTAACATATATTTATCTTTTTTGTTTAATGTAGGAAAACATTATTGATAAGAAAAATATAGCAAAATCAACATTGAGTGGTGATGACATGCCTGTTGATGAAGATGACAAAGGCGCTGCCTCATCGTGACACCCGACAAAAGAAGGTGAAGATAAAGGTGCTTTGATCAAGAAGTGTTGGATTATGAAACTGATTAAACTCTGTCACATGAATGTATTCGAATAAATGTACATGCAACAGTATCTATTTGGTTTGTTTGTCATTGAACATATGTTCGTTAATTGTATTACTTTTTTAGTTTTAATCGTAATAGGTTGTATGCAATATTGACAAGTTTATTGTTAAAAATTTGGAACTTTTTAAAAATTTCAAAATATTAAATAAAATGTTTTGGCTTATGACAACGACATGTTACGATTATATCTTTACTCATTATTTTAATATTATAAGCTACAGTGATGACTTATGGTCGCTATATCATCAATCTTTATTTTATTATGATAAGATATAGTGACGACCTGCAGTGTACTTTATGTAATTATTATTTTTGAGTAAATATAATAAAATTAAAATATAATAAATACATTGAATGCCTCAATAGCAATGATTATTTTCTACAATAGTGACTAACATATGCGGACGACCATTTAGGAACGACATGTCGTCTTTATAGTGGATAGCGATAACATTTGGAATCTTTTGCGACGACAATTGTCGTCACTAAAGGTCTACTCCTTGTGAAATCATCACAAATGATGCACACTTAGGTTGAAAATAACTTCCTGCAAAAATCGTTGCAATTTGTTATATGGAATCCCTAGCAAATCTTTTGGCGCATCTCATTTCATGATAGTACTGACATTATATGTATTGCATACTTAGTGGATATTGTATAACAATGATATATGCGGATAGAATGCTTTCATTTGTCTCGTAGACAGATAAAGTGGCATTTTTAATTTGCTAACACAGAGAGTTCGAGTGCTTATTTATGTGGACTCCTTTACACAAAAATACTTAATACATCTAGATAATAGATAATATGAAACAATTAAAAATACAATTCAACCAACATTTATGCCTTGATTAGCTCATATACAAACTCATCAATATCCTTGTCCGAACTACCACCTTCATCAACGGCTAATTTAGCCAAATCCCTCCATTTTTCCGCATTCGTTCGGGCTATTACGCCTCTCTCCTCCTCCATAATCGTCTTAATACACGCCGCCATATTTTCTCGTCTCACTATCCCATTCTCATCAGCCTTAACCCTAACTCCAACATTCCAAATTTCTTCTAGGAATTTGGCATTTGTAGTTTGATCTGACCATTGAGGCATTCCCACCATTGGGACTCCAAGACTTATTGCCTCAAGAATTGAGTTAAACCCACAATGTGTAATAAAGCATCCTACCGATTCGTGTGCTAACACATCCAATTGTCTACACCATGCCACAACCATACCCTTTCCGATTAGTTTCTTCTCCATAATTTCGTTTGGGAGTTTTTCCTCCTCTTCTTTCCTAACAACCCACAAGAAGTTCACATTGCTATCGCTCAAACCCCACGCGATTTCTTTCATTTGTTCACTTCCAAGTTGTGAACTGCTCCCGAATGAAACGTAAACGACTGATTTCTTTGGTTTATCATTTAGCCAATCGTTGCATTCGTTATGTTTCGCTTGGTAGAGATTGAACCCGTAATCTTTATCATCCTCAAGTCGTTTGTCAAGGTACATGGATGGAAGTGTTGGACCGATTGCCATCAACTTCCACTTCTTTCTCATCCACTCTATCACCTTACAAAATAAAATAGAATCATGAAACTCACACACAACATGAATTAACCGGGTCATTGTGTCATGTGCTTCTAAAAATAAAGTGTCCATATACGTTTATATATATAGTTTTTATTCTGATAAATGGATGTCACGAAAACCCAAGATATTGTCCACTTACATCAGATATGTTGCTCTTTTAAGAACTCACAGCTTTATTTCACCTGACGAGCGTTGCTCGTCCAGGCAAAATACGTCTTTAAAGGAAACGTATATACCTACTTATAAAAAAAGTTTCGCTTTCCTTCCCAATTGACGTGGGATATTACAAACATTTAAATAAGTATTTTTTTTAACTTAAATTTCGGTTTAATTGGTAGGGCGTCAAATGTTAAAGAAAAGAAAAATGGAAGTCACTATTTTGTTTTTTTTTTGAATAAAATGCAATATTAGATATTTAAACAATTCAAATGCTAGTTAATGATTATATTTATGAAAAAAAATTTGCAATATTTTATATTTAAACAATTCAAAGAATTGAAAGTGGAAGTCAGTTTTTAATACTTTCGAAACGTAGAAAATGACTAGTCGTGTTAAAAAGGAAAATAAAAAGAAAGAAAGAAAGAAAGAAAAAGAACTGAACCTATCAACATCTAACCCGAAGGCTGAACCTGTAGATAAAAATTAATTCCAAAAGATGACGCAATAATTGGGATTCAATCACGTTTTCTAAAGCATTCAATAATTGATGAGAATTGGAAGCATTCTCTTTTAAAATCGAAATAAAAATATTTAATATATATGTTTTTGCTAATGCTTTAAATAATATATCATATATTTTTTAAAAATGTTTTATAAAAAATATAAAAAATATAACTTATAATATAATATTATTATTTAAAAAATTAAATAAAATCATTAAATGGAAAAAAGAAAAGAAAATTTAAATTAAAAAAAGTCATATAAATATTTAATAAGAGTGATGGAAAAACTAATTGTGAGGTACTTTATAAGTTAACATGATGTGAGTTTCTTATGAACATTTATTTATTATAGATATCAATATTAGATATGTAAGCATATTCGATAACTAATGTTATTTGATATTTAATCAAAACCAATTATTTATAAGGGCATGAAACTAATTTCTGTAAAGTATAAACAAATTAATTTATACATTTTAAATTATGTGCTTATAAATAGTTTTTTTAAACAACTTATCGAGTTTCATTTTAGTGCATTTCTATATACACACACATAAATCGAAGAAAACATAAGAAAATGAAGCAAAATCTACCTCTTCTTCAAATTGGTAAAAAATATTTGTGAAGACCCAACGTGCTTGATCAATATTAGCAAACTGACCCAACACAGTCTCAGTCCATCCCGGATATTTTCCATGATCATGTACAAAAGAAGGTGTCTCCAATCGTTCAAACGGTGGCAATCGAGGAATCGAAACAGTTGGACCCAACGGCAAAGGGATCAAACCCTTATGAACATGATAATATATCATGTTTACACCACAAGCTTGAGTGAAAAACGAACCACATATGATTCCAAACTCCATGGCCACATCCAATGCCCATGTAACGAACGAATCATAGATAATCGCATCGATTGTGTTTCCCTCACTTAGAAGTTTCTTGATCAGCTCAGCTAGCGATCTGGACCCAACTTCTTTGAACGTTTTAAGATATGTTTCGGGGCTATCTACATTCGCATATCCGTCATCAAAGCCATCCGAAATGGCTTCGAGTTCAATGGATGTTGTGTTTGTTTTGTCAATGAAGTTGGATTTCAAGAAAAAGATGGTGGTAATGAGTGTTGTTTTGACACCTTTGGAGGTCAAACGTTTGGCAAATTGGATGAGAGGGTTTATATGGCCTTGTGCAGGGAAGGTGATGAGTAGAACGTGTGGTGATTTGGTGATCTTGTCATGTTGTTTCTTCATTTTTGGTATGATTTGCTTGTGATGGTTGCAGCTCGGCAATTAATGGTTTATTTGTTAGGCTTAAACATATTTAATGTATATATATGTGGGTCAAAGTAAAATTTCACTAATTTTAACGTTATTTTACTTATTTTGTGAAAATAACGTTAAAAATGTTGGGATGATCATTTTCAAACGATAATTTTGAGTCGGGACTCATTTGGAGCAGCATTTCTATCCCAACTGGGATATGGGTAAGGTTTGTGTCAATTCTTCCACCAGACCGTACTGAAAAGTGGGAACATACTGGGTAAGTTTGTTTGTTTGTTAGGCTTAAACATGCAATTAGTGGGGTATTAGGTCATTGCAAATGTCACAATGGTTGGATTTATCTTCGTTAGATTGTCTCTTGTCTAGCACTCCAAATTTGATTAGATTTTTTTATCATATATTATAAATGTAATATAATAAGATATGACTTTTAGAGAATAACCGATAAACGAATTAAAGAATAGAATAAAAATTTAATATAGTTATATGGTACATCGTATATGTAACTTAAATAGTTAAATGAGAAAGCTACATGTTTTAGTAACAAAGACATCATGTACGAAAATATACTAGATAAAGCATCAATTTATTAAATGTATTGTATAATTAAACTTATAAATAAATAATGTCATTCTTTTGGTTTTTTACATGGGAAAATTTCCATACTAGCCATGTTGACCATATTTTTTCCCAAAATGTCTATATGCCCACTTCCATTATACGCGGCATCGCCCAATCAAGTCGTCCCACGTGGGCATTATCGGTGCCCACGCCCATAAAAAATGGAGCCGCCCGTAAACTTTAACACCCGGTCACGGACGCCGGGCCCGCTCTGACAAACGTGTCACGGGCGTCCCGCCTGTAACGAATTTTTTAATATTTTTCACGGTCGTCTCATACTTGTTGTGTCCCACACCGAATCCACGAGCGCCTGAACCTAGCCACGGGCGTCCCATTACCTCTATACGGGCGCCCCACCCAAAAACTTTTAACCCACTTACCAATTTACACGGTTACGGGCGGACCGCCCATAAACTCTTTAAACCACAGGCGCTCTGCCGATAAACTTTTAACCCACCTACCAATTTACACGGTTACGAGCGGACCGCCCATAAACTCTTTAAACCACAAGCGCCCCGCCCATAAACTTTTAACCCACCTACCTACCAATTTACACGGTTACGGGCGGACCACCCATAAACTCTTTAAACCACAGGCGCCCCGCCCATAAACTTTTAACTCACCTACCTATCAATTTACACGGTTACGGGCGGACCACCCATAAACTCTTTAAACCACAGGCGCCACGCCCATAAACTTTTAACCCACCTACCCACCAATTTACACGGTTACAGGTAGACCGCCCATAACTCTTTAAACCACAGGCGCTCCGCCCATAAACTTTTAACCCACCTACCCATCAATTTACACGGTTACGGGCGGACCGCCCATAAACTCTTTAAACTACAAGCGCCCCGCCCATAACTTTTAACCCACCAACTACCAATTTACACGGTTACGATCGGACTGCCCATAAACTTTTTAAACCACGGGCGCCCCGCCCATAAATTTTTAACACACCTACCCACCAATTTACATGGTTACGGTTCCACATCAGAAGAGATTATTAGGAGATTGCGGTGTTTAGGTATGTATATTTTTAGAGAAATTGATAAAAAAAAATGTGAACGTATGCATTCCTGACAAAGATACCGAAAAAACGAAAAAAGAATTTCTTAGGAATTATTGTAAATTAATGTATTAACATACATTTAGAGAATACTCTAAGTAAAATTTAATTTGTAATTTATTTAGTTAATATGTAATTTTTTTTAATTTTCTTGTCAACTTCACGTTTCTTGTAAATTTTTTATGGACGGTCCGACCGTAACCGTGTAAATTGGTGGGTAGGTGGGTTAAAAGTTTATGGGCGGAGCGCCTGCGGTTTAAAGAGTTTGTGGGCGGTCCCCCCGTAACCGTGTAAATTGGTAGGTAGGTGGATTAAAAGTTTATGGGTGCGGCGCCTGTGGTTTAAAGAGTTTATGGGCGGTCCGCCCGTAGCCGTGTAAATTGGTAGGTAGGTGGGTTAAAAGTTTATGGGCGGGGCGCCTATGGTTTAAAGAGTTTATGGGCGGTCCGCCCGTATTCGTGTAAATTGGTAGGTGGGTTAAAAGTTTAAGGGTGGAGCGCCCGTGGTTTAAAGAGTTAATGGGCGGTCCGCCCGTAACCGTGGAAATTGGTAGGTGGGTTAAAAGTTTATGTGCGGGGCGCCTGTATAGGGGTATGGGACGCCCGTGGCAAGGTTCGGGCGCCCGTGGATTCGGTGTGGGACAACAAGTACGAGACACCCGTGAAAAGTATTAAAAAATTCGTTATGGGCGGGACGCACGTGACACGGTTGTCAGAGTGGGCCCGGCGCCCGTGACCGGATGTTAAAGTTTACGGGCGGCTCCATTTTTTTATGGACGTGGGCGCCCATAATGGCCACGTGGGACGACTAGATTGGGCAAATAATACGGGCGGCGCCCGTATATATACTGGCGGTGGCGCCTATAATGAAAGCGGACATATGAACATTTTGGGAAAAAAATTTGGTCGGCTATTACGAGAATTTTCCCTTTTTACATTGGGTATCTTGACACTTAGCTTTTTCAAGTGGGTAGACTTTTAGTTTTTCATGGAAAATATCCGGGATGGAATCAGACTTTTAATTTTTGCAATGGAGTGGTTTTTAACTATGTGTGTTTTAGGTTTTGTGCTAAAGTTAAAACTGTTGCAACATTTGTTTAACTCAGTAATAAGATCGTGTTGGTTATTTTGGTAATACTTGACTATACCAAATTACTATTTTTATTAAAAACGACACTCCTGGCATCCTGTCACAATACGAAAAAAAAAATCTAGTTATCATGAATATTGCAAGATATTTTATGCAAGATTAGTTATCATATTGTTTAGATTACTATCATAAACAACAAAAAACCCCGCATAGAGAGTAGAGACGACAAGAAGCCCTAAAGTAAAGAATAAACACTATTATATTTCCTTTTAAATTCAAATAAAAACATAATGCCACTACAAAAATTTAATCTTATCCTAACGAACACTATGTCGACGGCAAAAATCATCGGGATAGCTTAGCATTTACAAATGACATCTTGTTATAGAGTTGATCACATGTTCCCCCTTATCACATGTCCCACCGACTTGTTGTGAGCATAGCGCTTTTGCATTTGGGAGACAAAACTTAGTGCCCATTTTGTTCACACAAACTTTATCCAACGTACTTGTCTTCGGGACACACACTCACACACATATATATATATATATATTGATTTTATAAATTAATTAATGAACACATTGAGTTAAACTATACGCCTTTGTTTCTGCCAAACATATCCCAAGAACATGTCGTTAGGAAAGGTAATATTTTCTTTATGGTATCACTCGAAATATAATGATGGTAACCAAAATGACATCGTGTATTCCATACTTTTTCGACCACACATTTATTTAAGTACTGAATACATCTTGATAATGTGAAACTATTAAAAATAAAAATCAACTAACATTTATGCATTGGTTAGCTCATATACAAATTTATCAATATCCTTGTCCGAACTACCACCCTCATCAACGGCTAATTTAGCCAAATCCCTCCATTTTAACGCGTTCCTTTGGGCTATTACGCCTCTCTCCTCCTTCATAATCGTCTTGATACAAGACGACAGATTTTCACGTCTCACTATCCTATTCTCGTCAGCCTTAACTCTAACTCCAACATCCCAAATTTCTTCTAGGAACTTGGCATTCGTAATTTGATCTGTCCATTGAGGCATTCCCACAACTGGGACTCCGAGACTTATTGCTTCAAGAGTTGAGTTATACCCACAATGTGTAATAAAGCATCCAACCGATTCGTGTGCTAACACCTCCAACTGTCTACACCATGCCACAACCATACCCTTTCCGGCTAGTTTTTTGGCCAGGAATTCCTTTGGGAGTTTTTCCTCTTCTTCTACCCTAACAACCCACAAGAAGTTGACGTCGCTGTCACTCAAACCCCATGCGATTTCTTGCATTTGTTCAGGTTCAAGTTTTGCACCACTCCCAAATGATATGTAAACAACCGATTTCTTTGGTTTATCATTTAGCCAATCGGTGTATTTGTTATGATTCACTTGGTAGAGATTGAACCCGTAATCTTTATCATCTTCAAGCCGTTTGTCAAGATACATGGATGGAAGTGTTGGCCCGATTGCCATCAACTTCCATTTCGTTCTCATCCACTCTATCACCTGAAAAACAAAGTAGATATGTCAAAATATGTATAAGATTTTTATTTATTTTTATTATATTTAATAAGTCAGGCTTTTTTTTCTATATAGTGTTTCTATCTCGTTTTAAGATAAAGGTAAGGTTTGTTTTTATGTCTTTCTAGATGCACTTCAAAAGTAGGAATTTACTGATTATGTATGTTTTTGGTATTTTTATTTTGTATTTCAAAACCAAACATTTCAAATCAGTCTTTTTTATCTTATTTTTGGGTTATTTGCTAGCACTTCAAATGTTGAAAAAATGATTTTAATTTCATTGTTTTTTCAATTTTTATAGCAAATATCTCTTTTCGTCTTTGATAAAATTATAGCAAATATCTCTTTTCGTCTTGAAGGTCAAAACGTAATTATTAGGCTAGAAAACTTTTCTTTAAATGATTTTATGTATGTACGTAAAAGGATATGGCTAGAGAAATCTAGTTCAAAAGTGAACCCATAACTGGCTTTCAAAACATTCCTTTTTTAGGCATTCAATAACCGTAGAAAATTGGAAGTATTCTAACATGTGGTTTAGACAATTAACGTTTTTGGTCCCCAACTACAGTTAGGTTCTAGGCCAAAATCGTTATAATAGTTAAGTTTCAGGGGTGAATTGAAACCGTTAGTTGGCTAACCGTTAGTTGTCTAAACCATAGTGGCTGAATTGATATAAGATTTTATTTTAGACTAAAATAGTTAAAACATTTAAAACAATGGGCCAAAATCGTAATTTACTCTTTATTTTTATTAAATTCTTGAGTTCCAACAGAATCATATATATATATTATCTAAGCATTTAGTTTCTTAAAATTAAAGAAACCAGATTCCAATAGCCCTCTATGTTGCAAAATATATAAAGAAACAAAGAAAAACCTACCTCTTCTTCAAGTTGGTAAAAACTATTCGTGAAGACCCAACGAGCTTGATCAATATTCGCAAACTGACCGAACACAGTCTCAGACCATCCCGGATATGGTCCAAGATCGTGTACAAAAGAAGGTGTCTCCCAGCGTTCAAGTCGGGGCAACCCGGGAACCAAAACGGTTGGATCCGGTGGCAAAGAGATCAAACCCTTATGAACATGATAATATATGCTGTTTACACCACAAGCTTGAGTGAAAAACGAACCACCATGAATTCCAAACTCCAAGGCCACATCCAAGACCCATGTAATGAAGGAGTCATAGATGATGGCATCAATGGTTTTTCCCTCATTTTGAACCTTCTTGATCAGCTCAGCTAGTGATTTGGACCCAACTTCTTTGAACCTTTTCAGGTACGTTTCGGAGCTATCGGCACTCGAGTATCCGCCTTCATCGAAGCCATCAGAAATGGCTTCGATTTCGATGGAGGTGGTGTTTGTTTTGTTGGTGAAGTGGGAGTTCAAGTAAAAGATGGTGGTAATGAGTGTTGTTTTGATGCCTTTGGAGATCAAACGTTTGCCAAATTGGATGAGAGGGTTTATGTGGCCTTGTGAAGGGAAGGGGATGACTAGAACGTGTGGTGGTTTGTTGGTGTTATCGTCTTGTTTCTCCATTGTTGGTGTTTAGGAAGAGCATGTGATAGTTGCAGGCGGGCACTGGTTTGTTTTGTAGGTTCAACTAAACATGTGACAGCGTGTATTAGGTCATTGCTTTTGTCATCTTGATTGGATTTATCTTTTTATCTTTTTTCTATATTTTCTTGTACCGTTTTCAGTTCAAATGCTCGCATTTATTATATTCACCCTAGTTATCACTGGTATATCAGTTTTTTATCCATCCTTCACAAATGCACTTTTTCTCCTTTTTTTTAACTCTCACTCATCCTTTTCACATATATCCTATCTCTCCCACATCATCATTTCTTTTTCAATTTTCGTTAAAAAAATTATTTTGTAATCTTAAAAAATATTTAATAATAAATATAAAAATATATTTAAATAAAAAAAGATATATAATTAAATAAAAATTAAGCTTGCATTACATAAAGAGTTTGTAAAATTTGTAGGGGGAAACTACCCGGGTTTTTTTTGAAAATATAGTTGTTGGGGTTTTGAAAAAATAAAAAGTATTAGTTTTTTATAAAATAGCAGTTTGGTTTTTTTTTTAAAAAAAAAATTGATAATTTAATGTTTTGGGTCCCACCTTTTCTTGATTTGAAAGTACATAGCCACATGCAGATCTCTTTTCTTACTTCCTTCTCCAATGAGCCAGCCACACACGCATGTGCCAACTCATCAAATGCAAGCCCCCAATATACATGTAGGGACTGTCTTATATGATCTATTTTTAGCAATGTATTTTCATTAGTAACTAAGTTTAAAAATGACGTCCCGATGGATTCAGTCGTCGATATTTTAGGATTGAATAATAGTATATATAAATCTATTCAGTGACGGAGCTTGGGCGGAATAAGAGGAGGGGCAGAAATTTTTAAAACTCGGAATACATGTTAATTTTTTGAAGCGAAGGAGGACGAAACTACTATTTTTAACTAAAAATAACATTTCGGCCGAAAAAATAACAATACAGACGGAAAAAGAGGGGCAGTGTAAATACGAGTACATTTGTCATTGAATCCATTATGTGTCTAAACCTCAATAGTGTCGGTGTAAATATGCACCTATTTATGGAAAAAAGAAATTTTGCAATAAACATCTTTGGCTTTATTTCCTACGAGTACATTTGCGTTTTGGCGATAAAAAATTGCAAAAAATTGGTCCATCGCCCACGTCAGGGGCAATACCTTTATGGGTACATACGACGATACCATTATTTTACACATGTTTGATTTTATTTTAATCCTTTTTGACCGGATTTACACATGTTTGATGCATTATTTTACACAGTTTGATGTATGACATGTTCATGGTTGTAGAAATTGTTAGTCGGTAGTCGAACGGCGAGGTATGAACTAGGGATTAATCAGATTGGAAATTTATATATAATTTTCAAATAAGTATTAATTTTTCAATACTTCAAAGATTTTCCATAACATCACTATTTATATATGTACACACACTCACATGAAGGAAATGTATATAAGTTTCTAAGTTTGAGGGTATAAATGGAAATAATGCAAAAAAAAGGAAGAAAAAATTAAAAGATATATATTGGTGTGTTTACACTCTTGACTGTATGGCAACACTCGACTGGGGACGATCAGACAATGGACGAACGGTGGACGAAGGAAAAAGGACGACACTCGTCGGGCAACACTTGACCGGTAGGCGATGTAAGAAGGATGATTGGGGACGGCGAAGGACGATTAGGGATTATGGACGAGCGGTAGGAGATCAACAATCGGTAACTCTAAGCTTCAATCGTGTGAAATACTCAAGGTAATTATCTCTTCTTTGTCACTGAATCACCATAGCATCTCTAAATCGTTGGAATTTGGCTTATTAGGACTGCTTGGTCACCGGAATCGCAAAACTTGTCGTCGATCAATTAGTCTAGCTTGCTCAGACTAGCTCCAAGTTTGACCGACTACCGCTTTTTGGGCTGGCTAGCTAAAATTTAATCGGGGCCTAGCCGACTAGCGATTATCACGTGATTAATCGGCCGAGTAGGACGATTTTTACAGCCATAGACATGTTTAAGTGTATTATTATTTTTACATATGTTTATTAATATTTTGAATATAATGTTTGATTATTTTTGTATTTATGTTGGTGATAGCTAGTGAGTGGACTAATTAAATTTATAAATATGGTTTATATAACGTGTATAAAAAAATAAAGCGTAACAAAAATTACAAAATTTTATAAAGAAAGATATTTAAATTTAATAAGGTAAAATGAAAAGTTTACATGTTATATAGACGTCACTAATTAAATTTTAAAACTACTTAAGAAACTAAAAGTTAACAATTACTTAGGTAACAACTAAAAGATAAAATTACATAAACTAAAGCTAATAATAAAAAAAATTATATAAAGAACAACTGAAACTAAAATTACTTAAACCAAAATCAATCATTAAATATTAAATCGAATGAATAATTCGAGTCTTTATTACGTTCGTCTTTTCATGTGTCATGATTCCTCCATCGATTTAGCATTTCTTCATCGACTCATGGATCATTCAACACATACTCATCTTTCGGTCGTTCTTTCTTTTCAATCGGGTAGTCATCTTCCGGTGGATAGTCCTCTTCTTGAGGGTTTGAAGGGCTTTCGGTACATTCAATGGAGTTGGTTTTGGAACAACAAATGGCGTGTTTCTTATGTTTGACATATTTGAAATTTTGAAGTGTTAGAGTTAAACTTAGATTTTGGTATTTATAATTTAAAAAAAAAATAGAAACAACTATCAGACCCTTTTGGTAGTTGTTACCCTCAGTAAAGACGAGAAAATTTTTGTCTCAAATTTTCAATATTTTCTTTTATCAGACCCTTTCAATTTACTTTCTTTATTCAAATTAAAATCATAAGAAAATTTTATTTCATTTTCAATATTTCCTGGTATTTTTGTTATATCAATTTTCATTTTGAAATAATGTTTTCTCTAATTTTGGCTTAACTATATTAGAATGGTAATTTATAAATCAATATGGAACTATTTTTTATGATGCTTCCACAAGAAGTACCATCCTCATCATATTGTTGATAATCAAAGAACGTTAATCGAATGAACAAGGATTAAGAACACAAAACAATCTCACACAACATATGAAATACCATATATGCAATATGAATGTTCTGAATGTTAATGATACGTATGTTTACAAACATTGACACATATATATAACCCTAGAGATAGTTTTTAACTTTCTATTTTTACACTAGGACCCTTTGACTAACAATATTTACAAAAACTACCCAAACTTTCTTAGTTTGACCTAATGACATAATAACCCCTTTACTTATATAATAATAAGTTTAGTTTAAATCTAATACATATGACAAAAAAAATTCTTGCAAAGATTCCATTGATTTAGCTCAAGGTTTTGAGCTAATGGATAATATAAGTTATTATTAGCGATACCTAATAAATTCAATGTGTGCAAGATATTTAGTTTCGTTACATCCTTGCTACAAGGAATACATGATCAAGAGCCTAAAATCAAGATTGTCTGTCATCCATTACCTACATCTTTGCTGGCTCCTTTATGTTTGTATATATTCTATCCCAACTACATCCTATCCTATTGCTGCCACAATGGCTACGTCTACCATAGTTATCCAACTCTCCAGAACCACCAATTTTCCCATCAAATTAATAGTAAACAATTTTCCTTCGTGGCGCAAGCAGGTCCTCTCCACCCTAACTATCAAACATTCAATATGAAACGAGCCATATACGTAATCTTTTCAAAAATGTTTGAACTATATTTACATTTTTTTCAATCATAGAAACTTAATCTGCAATAATATCAAATCATAGGGACTAATTAGTTATGTATTGTATACTTGGTGGATATCGTATCTCATATGAATTAAGATTATTTCACTTGGTTAATTACCAAACTCTTGAGCAAATGAGATAATGTGAGCATTTTCAATTTGTTAAAAGAGGGAATTCATGTGCTTATTTAAATGAAATATTTTAGACAAAAGTACTCAATACATATACATAATATGAAATGATTAAAAATAAAAATCGACTAACATTTATGCTTTGGTTAGCTCATAGACAAATTCATCAATATCCTTATCCGAGCTACCACCTTCATCAATGGCTAACTTAGCCAAGTCCTTCCATTTTAGTGCGTTCCTTCGGGCTATTACTCCTCTCTCCTCCTTCATAATCGTCTTGATACACGAAGCTAGATTTTCACGTCTCACGATCCCATTCTCGTCAGACTTAACTCTAACTCCAATGTCCCAAATTTCTTCTAGGAATTTAGCATTCGTGATTTGATCTGTCCATTGAGGCATTCCCACAACTGGGACTCCAAGACTTATGGCTTCAAGAGTTGAGTTATACCCACAATGTGTAACAAAACATCCAACCGATTCGTGTGATAATACATCCAATTGTTTGCACCATGCCACAACCATACCTTTTATAGTTAGTATTTTGTCCACGAATTCCTTTGGGAGTTTTTCCTCTTCTTCTGCCCGAACAACCCACAAGAAGTTCACATCGCTGTCAGTCAAACCCCATGCAATTTCTTCCATTTGTTCATGTCCAAGTTTTGCAATACTCCCGAACGATACGTAAACAACTGATTTCTTTGGTTTATCATTAAGCCAATTGGTGTATTTGTTATGATTCGCTTGGTAGAGATTGAACCCGTAATCTTTATCATCTTCAAGTCGTTTGTCAAGGTACATGGATGGAAGTGTTGGCCCGATTGCCATCAACTTCCATTTCTTTCTCATCCAGTCTATCACCTATAAATAAAGTAGAATCATGAAAATCACAACCTACATTAATCAACTCTTCCTCATATGTGCACCAAAAAGTAATCTATGCTAATAAAAAACACATTATAGATATGTATAAGATTTTATTTTTTATTCTTTTAAAAGGTTGATATATAAACCAAACATGACAAATCAGTCTTTTTATCATGGGGCCTACTATACCAAACATAACTCTTCCTCATCTCTTTTCATCCTTCTTTAATTTTTTGCCACTTTGGTTTTAATTATTCTATCACAATTGTTGTCACACGAGCCCGTCTAATTAACAACATCCATATTATGTTAAATTCAGATGTATGAAAGAATTATGAAAGAGATAGAGGTAATGGAAATAATTATGAAAGAGATGGAAGAGGTCGTGGAAAAAATTATGAAAGAGGTGGAAGAGGCCGAGATAAAGGATCGGGTTGAGGTGATAAAAGTGGAATGCAGTGCTATGATTATGGATTTTTTGGGCACTTAAGCTAAGAGTGTACAAAATGAAAAAAATAAAGACAAAGACAACGAAGCCAACTTCATCTCATAACGGTTGTATGGGCAATTGATGTGGGGTTTATAGGTCAAATGGGCTACCTTACTTATCAGACTTGTCTTTTGGGTTGAGTTTTCATGTTTGGCTTGTAAATTTAATAATCAAAATATATAACCATCATGATTTATTTTATTAAATTATTGATTTCCAACCGAATTGAATATATATTTTATCTAAGAATTTGGTTTCTTTAAATTAAAGTCATCCTCTATGTTGCAATATATATGAAAAACATAAGCAAAACCTACCTCCTTTTCAAATTGGTAAAAACTAGTCGTGAAGACCCATCGTGCTTGATCAATATTAGCAAACTGACCGAACACGGTCTTAGACCATCCCGGATACGGTCCATAATTGTGTACATAAGAAGGTGTCTCCCAGCGTTCGAGCGGTGGCAAGCCAGGAACCGAAACAGTTGTTGGACCCAATGGCAAAGAGATCAAACCCTTATGAACATGATAATATATGATGTTTACACCACAAGCTTGAGTGAAAAACGAACCACCGTTGATTCCAAACTCTAAGGCCACATCCAAGGGCCATGTCATGAAGGGATCATAGATGATTGCATCAATAGTTTTTCCCTGACTTAGAAGCTTCTTGATCAAATCAGCTAGCGATCTGGACCCAACTTCTTTGAACGTTTTCAGGTATGATTCCGGGCTATCTGCACTCGCCTCTCCGCCTTCATCGAAGCCATCAGAAATGGCTTCGATTTCAATGGAGGTGTTGTTTGTTTTGTTGGTGAAGTGGGAGTTTAAGAAAAAGATGGTGGTGATGAGTGTTGTTTTGACACCTTTGGAGATCAAGCGTTTGCCAAATTGGATGATAGGGTTTATATGGCCTTGTGCAGGGAAGGGGAGAAGTAGAACGTGTGGCGATTTGGTTATGTTATCGTGTTGTTTTTCCATTGTTGGTGTTTAGGAAGAGCTTGTGATGGTTGCACCGTCGCACTGGTTTGTTTTGTAGGTTCAACTAGACATGTAGCAGAGGCGAATTAGGTCATTGCTTTTGTCACCTTGGTTGGATTTATCTTTTTATTTTTTTTATCGTTCCTTATACGATAGGGTTTTTTAGAGTAAATTAAACTAATGATTAACTGGTTTGAACAAATTAGGTAATTAGTCATTATACCAGGCCAATTAACTAATTAACTTTATGTTCCCGGCATTCTATTAAAGAAAGCACCCAAAAGAACCTTACAAAATGATGTTTAATGACGGATTTTCACTAGATCATCCTCTTTCACAATCCAATCCAATCCAACCCAACCGAACATTTTAAGAGTTTTTATTCAAATGGGTGTACTTGAAAAAAATATTTACTTAATTGGTGTAGTTGAAAACTTATTTACCAAAATGAGGGTTTTCATTTATTTTATTTCTTTTAGCTAATCTAACAAGGAAAAAAATATAAAGAAAAACAGTCATTTTAATAAATAAGTTTTCAACTACACAATTGGTAATTTTTTTTTGAACTACACTCATTTAGTAAAAAAAATTCAACCTTTTATTAAAAGATTAATTTATGGGAAAACATCATACAAATGTAACCAACTTTCAGCTTTGTTCCACTTAGGTCATTCATACTTTTTTTTGTTCCGATTAAGTCACTCAAACTTTTTTTTTGTTCCGATTAAGTCACTCATACTTTTTTTTTGTTCCGATTAGGTCACTCGTACTTTTTTTTGTTCCGATTAAGTCACTCATATGAGTGACCTAATTGAAACAAAATTAAAAGTACAGTGACCTAATCGGAACAAAAAAAAAGTATGAGTGACTTAATCAGAACAAAAAAAAGTATGAGTGACCTAATCAGAAAAAAAAAAGTATGAGTGACCTAATTGGAACAAAGCTGAAAGTTGGTTACATTTATATAAAGTTACCCCTTAATTTCTCTCTTTCATCTAGACAACCCAATCAAACCCAACTTTTCACTCGCATTAACAACTTAACATTTACTACTTTTTATTAAATAAATATAATTTATGACTTTGTTTTTATCAAAAGTTATTAGAAAGATAAAGAAATAATTATTTTATTTATTAAAAACAAGAGCCCATCCAATAATTTGATGTCATGTAGCATGAGTTTGGTTGCAACCTTGGTTGGCCATGTGAGCAGATCGTCGACCTTTTGGCTTATGTTTGAATTGTACATGCACTTCACTTCTTCTCAAACATAATTATGTTTGGTTGGTTTGCAGTTGAGTTTCATGAGGTTTGGTGTCCCGTGACATTCCATACATTCAAGTTCCCCTCAAACACAATTGTAAGTAGACTTCACCAGTAGCGAAGCTTGAACGGTTTAAAAGGGGTGGAAATTCAAAAGACCCTATTTACATGTTAATTTTTGGATGCGACGGGGGCGAAACCACAGTCACAAGAAACACGAGGGTTGTCGCGTACCGCGACTCAGATCGCCCCACTGAGAACGTGGTACAGAGTAGTCCTGGACGCCTATTGGTACGCGATCTGGTACGGTGGATCATGGCGATTCCAAGTTTCTTCAATTTCGATCCGTGATTCTCCGATTCGCGTACCGAATTGAAAAAAAAACACGAACTTTGAGCATAAAATTCGTTTATCAGCAACTACAAGACCAAGTTTCAGTAAAATCAAAGCCGATTGACAATTCAATCAAAACGAATTCAATGAAAATTTTGTACCAGGTCACGTCAGAATACCAACAGACAGTTACACACTTCTCTCAATGGTTCAATTAGCGCCAATTCTTTTCCTATAATAAATTGATTCTGTTTCTATCGATAATTCTGATTCTGTTTCTTCTAACTTCTAAGTTCTATTCTTCTATCATCTATCACCCAAATCGAATAGTGAGACTGTGAGAGCTTTTTAGCATGGTTTTTGGTAAGGGAGGGCCAAGCATTTGATGTTGATAATTCTGGAGAAGATGCTATATATCTAAACGACAATGAATTTGATGATGTGGAAATCACAGGGACTGAAAGAAAAGGAGCAGAATTTTTGTGATTTATGAAGATACATTATGAATTTATGATTTATGACAAACATGTATATGAATATGCGATACACTGTACCAAAATATATGGTACACCGTACAGCGTACTGAATAGGCATACCGAATGAACCTACCCCTCGTACCGAACTTTAAAAATGCACGAACCGCGTACCCGTTTTCGTACCGTGTACCGAAGCGTACCGCGTTTCATGTGACTATGGGCAAAACATGGTTGTAAAAATCCCCGACTAGGCCTATTAATCAGCCGATAATCGCTAGTCCCCTAAGGCCGACTAGGACTGACTATCCGATTAGGCCGATTAATCCCGAATAATCCCTAGTCCCCACCTCACCGACCGACTAGTGATTTCTACAACATTGGGGCTAAACCACTATTTTTTCCAAAAAATGACCTTTCGGCCAAAAAATTAACACTACAGACGAAAAAAGATGGCCCCGGCCCCATAAAAGCTTCGCCCCTAGACTTCACACAATGGCTAGTGGTGACTTAGCACACTTCTGATGGTTCAAACAACATAAGTCATTAACTCTTGATGGTTCCGTGATGCAGATTATAGTGTTGTGTTTAAGCACTTCTGCCATTAAGAGTACTGAAACTCGACATGGAGTGTCCAACTCGTCAGATCGTAAAAATTCGTCTAATAATAAATTTACAAGCATTAAACAAACTAAAATAGTTGAGTATCATATTAACAGGTTTATAACTAAACTTTATATTGCAGGTTCAAGATTTAACTACCTGACTAACACGAACAATAGCACATTTTAGTACTTACTTGTTTTTTGTAAAATTTATATGCATAGTTTAGGCATCATTGTCATAAGAGATATGAAAACTGGTGGTGCAACCAGATGCCTCAGGTTCCTCTGCTCCACAACAATCATAAAACTTGGCAGCATAGGGTGGATCATCAGGTCCAAGTTCATAGTACCTTAAAAACAGTAAAAAAAATTTTCCATCATAAGAAAAACCAACAACCACAATATAAATGGTATCAATAGAGTTAGAATTTTGATTCAATGTAATTATTATTTACTTTTATAACTTTAATTAGCAATTTATGGTGTTTCTAGTGTTGGAAATGGGACGAGACGACGAGTTAGCTATAGGATCCAACTTGATAACCATTTGCGTTGATAAAAGGGTTCGGTCAGGTGGACAAACCCGATGAAGAATTCATTTTGAGTTTTATAAATAAGTTTTAGGCTTGTTTGTGGTGTACACATATAATATATGCATATGTCGGCCCTCAAGAGGTAAAAGTCAAATTACAATAATTTTAACGTTATTTAATTATTTTTTATGAATAACGGTAAAAGCGTCGGGTAAGTCGGTTAATCAGGCATATGAGCCGAGGGTCTTATTGGAAGGAGCCTCTTTATTTCTACTGGGTAAAAGTAAGACAGTTTATATCTTATCCTCTTCAGACCCTACGTTAGCTTTGTTAACAGTGGGCAGTGTTGTAAAAATCACGATTAGGCGGCCGATTAATCGGGATTAATCGGTAATCGGCTCATAGCCGATTAATTTTAGCCTAGTCGCTCCATTAATCGGTAGTCAGTCCTAGTCGGTCAAAATCGGACCTAATCGGTCAAAATCGGCTCTAGTCGGTCAAAATTAGGTCTAATTCGTCGTGATTTATGATGATTCGCGTACCTGATTGAAGAAATTCGCGAGATCCTGATTGAAGAAATTCGTGGAAGATGAAGATGATTCGCGTACCTGATCGAACATGAAGAGGCGATTTGCGATTGCAATAGAAAAGCAATCGGCGATTGAGCTTCGCTCTTCCGATTCCCTCTTCTGACTTCCGATTGAACCTCACCCATTTTGAAATCTGACTTCCGATTGAACTTCGAGTCTGAGTCTTCGTCCATTCCTTTCGCCTTTCCTAGGTTTTCTACTTTGCATTCTTACTGGGCTTTTAACATATGGATTGGATTTTAACATATGAAGAGTTTCAACATATGGATTGGATTTTAACAAATGGGCTTTTTAAAAGATAAAAATAAATAAAATAGATATTAATTAGCATATAAATTAACAATTAAAAGGTCAAAATCTTTAAGGGTCTGTTTGGTATCAATGAATGGAATGGACGAGAGAATGTAATGAACTAGGGAATGGAATAAACAAAGGAATGAAATGTATCATTACCATTCCATTGTCCTGTTTGGTTACCTATGATAATGAAATGATTCATTACTTCATGTTGTTTGTTAGACATGATAAGATGAAAAAATAGAATACAATTTATAGGTTGATTCGTGGTTCTAATCATTGTTCGAATCATGGGTCGGGTCGTGGATTGGTTCATGTGTCATGGGTCGAGACATGGTTCGAACCGCCAGTCGGTTCATTGGTCGGTTTTTGTTTTGCCCATGGGTCGATCATGGGTCGTGCCACGGGCAATTCATGGATCGGGTCATGGTTTAGGTCATGCGACGAATCATAGTTCATATCATGGTTTGGGTCATGGGTCGGGTCATGGTTTGGTTCATGGGTCGGGCCATTGTTTGAGTCATGGGTCGGGTAATTGTTTGAGTCATGGATCAAATCAAGGTTTCGAGTCATGGTTTGGGTCATGGGTTTTGTTATGGCTCGGGTCATAGTTCAAATCATAGTTCACATTATGGTTCAGGTTATGGGTCGAGTTATGGTTCGAATCATAGTTTGGGTCATGGTTCGGGTCATGGGTCAGGTCAAGGGTCGGGTTGGGGTTCTAGTCATAGGTCGGGTCATAGTTTTGGATATGAGTCGGGTAATGTTTGGACATGGGTCGAGTCATTGGTCGAATCATTCCTTCAAGAGAAGGAATGAAAAAAAAACACCCTTACTCCAAGGAATGAAAATCACCAAAAGTGAAGGAATCACATTCCTTATGGAATAGTGCATTCCATTCCTATGTGGTAACCAAACACGCTTCTTTTCATTCTAACGTAATGACTCACTCCATTCCACCATTCATTCCTGCATACCAAACGCTACCTAAATATTTGAAATTTTATGTATAAAATTTTGTATATATGTATATAATTTTGAAAAAATACATATAAAATTCTAATCCGATTAATCCCGATTAATCGCTAGTCCCTACCTCACCGCCCGACTAGCGCCTAGCGATTTTTACAACACTGACAGTGGGAGATATACTGAGTATGATGATAATGACGATAAGCAGTTTTTATTAAATATCCTATCTTAATAAATAAACATAGTCTTGAAACATATCAAAATTTCTAAAATTAAACCCTAATTTCGTTTTGGTTCTTTATGTTCATTATTCTTCAATTTTCAGATTTTCTTCATTGAACACTATCTTTTATTTTTCTTATTTCACCCATATATTATTTATTATTTATTTTATTAAACTATATAATATAATACACGGCTTTTTTGTTGAGTCAATCTTAACAATTAAAGGGTTTATTTTGTAATTTGATTTATTAAGGTTAATGTCTATCGAATTGAAGGATTAAGTCGGTAGAATTAGAGATAAACATCAGATGGAGTTGAGTTTATCTTTTCCTATTTTCTTGTGGTTTTTTCTTTTAAATAGGAGATAGTTTTTTTCTTTTGATTGTAAGTTTTCTATCAACAGTTTATTGGAGAAGGGATTTCCGATACATTGTGTGTTTACAATTCTGATTTGATTTCTTTGATCTGGTACCAATTGTTTCAATTGGTATCAGAGCTACGTTCGAGGGACCGAACCTTGATCCAGAGGGCCGGATCAAGCACCAGCATCAAGGAAGTCAGCAATCGGAGATATCGCAGCCGCACAAGCAACAAGAAGATCAAGGACGATGGCAGACAAGGAAGTTCCGCCACCGAACCAATTAGTCACGACCGATCGAAGCATAAACATCCCATTCCAATGCCCGATCCTGACTGACACAAATTACACAATTTGGTCACTTAGGATTAAGGCAATCTTCAAGGCGCATGGAATCTGGGATGCTATTGAACCAGGGAATGAGGTGGATCCGAAGAAAGACAATGCAGCCATTGCTTTATTATACCAGGCGCTGCCGGAAGACCTGGTAATCCAAGTGGCCTATTGTGAAAAAGCAGCAGAGATTTGGCAAGCAATCAAGACCCGCCATGTTGGAGTCGAACGAGTAATGGAAGCCCGATTACAAACTTTGAACGTAGAGTTCGCAGCTGCAAAGATGAAGGATGGGGAAAAAATTGATGATTTTGCAGCGAAACTATCAAGCCTTGCCTCCAGATCAGCATCACTCGGGAAGCCTATCGAAGAAACCAACCTGGTGAGAAAGCTACTCACAGGATTACCAGAAAAATTCATCAACATAGCTGCAACAATCGAGCAGCTTGTTGATCTCAAAACTGTCAAGTTCCAGGAGGTAATTGGAAGACTCAAGGCATATGAAGAGAGGACCAAAAACACAAAGCCAAATCACGACCAACTGTTGTTCTCCTATGAAGAATGGGACCAGAAGAGAAAGCAAGCAAAGAACACAGGCCGGGGCCGAGGCATTGGCCCAGAAACAAGGGGTAGAGGCCAGGGTCGTGGGCGCATAGGGGGCCGTGGCAGAGGCATGGGCCGTGGCCAGACTTCCAGAGAAGGAGCTCAAGAACCCGAGAAAAAGGACCGGTCGAAGATACAATGTTTCAGATGTGATGCGTTTGGCCATTACTCAGCCGACTGCCCAACGAGACAAAACGAAGAAAAAATTAACTTGTCTCAAGCAAACGCAGATGGACCTGCCCTGTTGATGACAATTGCTGAAAGAGACAAAAGAGAGTTGATTTATGTGAGTGAAGACAAAGTCCTCCCGGCCAACTATGAGTCCCACAACGATGGAGAGTTTGTGTGGTACCTAGACACCGGAGCCACAAACCATATGACCGGAAACAGAAAGCTATTCTCAGCCCTTGACACAAGCGTGGGGGGTGAAGTGCGATTCGGGGATAACTCTTGTGTTGAAATCGAGGGTAGGGGATCCATCCTTCTTGAGTGCAGGAATGGGGAGCAAAAGCTGCTGACTGATATCCTGTACATTCCCTACTTGAAAGCGAATGTGTTTAGTATTGGGCAAGCCGAGGAGGGGGGCTGTGAAATCTCCATTAAAGATGGAGTGTTAGCCATCCTTGAGCAAGATGGAACTTTGCTGATGAAGACTAACAGATCACCAAATCGCCTTTATCGAATCAACCTGAAGATTGGGTCCCCAATCTGCCTCCTAGCCAAAGCAGGAGATGTGGCTTGGCTGTGGCATGCCCGGCTCGGGCATGTAAATTTCGACACCATCAAGAGGCTGGGAGCAGGCAACCTAGTCAAAGGGGTTCCCCCCATCGTACACCCTTCACAGTTGTGTGAAGCCTGCTTGGCAGGAAAACATTCAAGACAAAGTTTTCCATGCCAAAGCAACTACAGGTCCAAGACACCCTTGGAACAAGTCTATGGAGACTTGTGTGGTCCAATAACACCTGCTACCAGTGCCGGGAACAGGTACATCCTTTTGTTTGTAGATGATTACAGTCGTTTCATGTGGCCCTACATGCTAAAAACAAAGGATGAGGCGCTCGAGAAGTTCAAGATATTCAAAGCAAGGGTAGAGAATCAATATGGGAGAAAGATAAAGGTACTTAGAACAGACCGGGGTGGAGAGTTCACCTCCAAAGACTTTAATGCATTCTGTGAAGAAGCTGGGATCACTAGGCAGCTGACAGCCCCATACACTCCTCAACAAAACGGCATTGTTGAAAGGAGAAACCGCACTGTCATGAGCACAACCAGGAGCATCCTGAACGCGATGAAGATGCCTCAAGAATTCTGGGCTGAAGCTGTTAGACATTCCATCTATGTCTTAAATCGGTTGCCCACAAAAGCACTTAAAGATCAGACTCCCTACGAAGCCCTAAAGGGAAGCAGACCGAGAGTAGACCACCTCAAGGTATTCGGGTGTGTTGGCTTTGTCAAAACACCCTCCCAATTCACAAAGAAGCTCGATGATCGAAGCATAGCCATGGTTCATCTGGGAATTGAACCTGGAACAAAAGCTTACCGTATGTATGATGTGGGAGGAAGGAAAGTGGTGATAAGTAGAGATGTCATCTTCAATGAAAATCAAAGTTGGGACTGGATCAAAGAACAAGATTCAGCCCACTCAAAGCAAGTTGAGTTTGTGCTGCACTCAGACCCTTCTTATGAAGAACAGGGTACTTGTGAAGATAAAGAGGATGTACACACCAGCCCAGCAAGATCACAACTTGGGAGTCCAGCCCATAGAAGCGACACACCTTCCACAAGTAAAAGTATCGCGAGCCCAAGTGGGTCCAATTTCAGCAGCCCATACTCAACTATTGCTGAACGAGGACCTATGTTACCTGAGTCAGCCACACGAGTGTATGGTAACTCAGACCCTACTGTAGCTGAAAGAGAAACCTACGATGACACCCCTCCTCAAGGAATGAAGAGCCTACATGATATATATGAACTGTTGTTATCCGAAGGAGAGCCAACAAACTTTCAGGAAGCAGCAGGGAACAAAGAATGGGAACAAGCCATGAAAACCGAGATTGCTTCAATTGAAAAGAATCATACCTGGGAGTTGACGGATTTACCCCCTGGACATCGGCCAATCGGCCTGAAATGGGTGTATAAGATAAAGAGAAACGCAAGTGGAGAAATTACTCGGTACAAGGCAAGGCTGGTAGCAAAGGGCTACATCCAACAGTTCGGGGTTGACTATGATGAGGTATTCGCGCCGGTAGCCAGGATGGAGACTGTACGACTCATACTTGCACTAGCAGCTCAAGGGGGTTGGAATGTTCACCATTTAGATGTGAAGACTGCATTTCTTCACGGGGAATTAAAGGAAACAGTGTTCGTGTCATAGCCTGATGGATTTGTTAAGAAAGGAAAAGAAAGAAAAGTGTACAAGCTGACCAAGGCCCTCTACGGCTTGAAACAGGCTCCCCGAGCCTGGAATACAAAGTTGGATAGTGTTCTAAAGGAGTGTGGGTTTCTGAAATGCAAGTTGGAGCAGGCGGTATATGTAAAAAGATCTCGAGATGGTTCTTTGCTGGTAGGTATCTATGTGGACGATCTCATTGTAACTGGAAATAGTAAAGAGATGATCGAAAGATTCAAAAGACAAATGGAGGAAAGCTTTGAGATGAGTGATCTGGGCTCACTATCTTACTATCTTGGTTTAGAGGTGATACAGAAAGAAGAAGGGATCTGGATCAAGCAATCGGGTTATGCCAAAAAGATCTTACAACAAGAGGGGATGTGGGAATGCAACCCTACGAAATACCCAATGGAACCGGGTCTCAAGCTTGCAAAAGATGATGGCAGTAACCTGGCGGATGCAACTGGATATCGAAGGACAGTGGGGTGTCTTCGTTACTTGACACATTCAAGACCAGATCTTGCATACTCTGTTGGTTATGTAAGCAGGTATATGCAAGCCCCAAGGAATACACATGTTCAAGCAGTGAAACAAATCCTTCGATACATCAAAGGAACCGTAGATCTGGGAATTCATTACAAGAGAAGTGGAAGCAACAGACTATTAGGTTTCAGTGACAGTAGCCTCTTGGCAGATAGTGATGATGGAAAAGGAACAACCGGGTTAGTGTTCTATTTTAATGATGGGCCAATCAGTTGGTGTTCTCAAAAGCAACCAACCGTGGCCCTATCCTCTTGTGAGTCTGAATTTATGGCTGCTACACTGGCAGCATGCCAAGCTGTTTGGTTGCGAGGTCTATTGGCTGAGATCACAGGAAGAAGTGAAGAAACAATTGTTATTCGAGTGGATAACAAGTCAGCAATAGATCTAATGAAGAATCCTGTTTTTCATGGAAGGAGTAAGCACATAGACAGAAAGTACCATTTTATTCGAGAATGTGTTGAAAGGAATCAAATAAAAGTGGAGTATGTCAGCGGAGACCAACAACCTGCTGATATATTGACAAAAGCTCTACCTCGAATAAAGTTTGCTGAAATGAGGGAGGTCTTTGGAGTAAGACTGGTGGATAGCAAGTGAAGGTCAAGAGTTTAAGATTGAGGGGGTGATTGTTGAGTCAATCTTAACAATTAAAGGGTTTATTTTGTAATTTGATTTATTAAGGTTAATGTCTATCGAATTGAAGGATTAAGTCGGTAGAATTAGAGATAAACATCAGATGGAGTTGAGTTTATCTTTTCCTATTTTCTTGTGGTTTTTTCTTTTAAATAGGAGATAGTTTTTTTCTTTTGATTGTAAGTTTTCTATCAACAGTTTATTGGAGAAGGGATTTCCGATACATTGTGTGTTTACAATTCTGATTTGATTTCTTTGATCTGGTACCAATTGTTTCATTTTTAACCTATTAAGATTATAAGGTATTTACTACAACTAATTACACATATGATGACTTTCAACATACAACATTCAACAGGCTCGACCCACTGTTTACATAAATCATTTAGCCTTGACTCGTTTCACCTAAAAGTATGAGTTCATAAACCAAAATTAACTAATTTACTGGCCAAAATTACCAGCTCTATCACAAGGTGAGGCACAAAGAGGAATACAAATTGGAATCACAACATGTCTTGAGTATTCATTTAGGGAAACTTGAGTATTGTAACAACTAAATGAAATATTCTAAAGTAAAACAATCAAAACTCATGGTAGACAAAACAAATCATCTATCGTTATCGTATTCAGTATATCTCACCATTAAAAAAGCTAAGGTAAGGTCTAAGGAGAGTAAGATGTAGATAGCCATACCACCGTCTCATAGGTATCGAAATGTTGCTTTCAATTAGGCCCCTAGCTCATAAAGCCTAATTAACTAACCACCCAACGCTTTTTAACGTTTTATTTACAAAAATAAAGTAAAATAACATTAAAATTAATGCAATTTTACCTTTGTCCTTTGAGAGCTACACATATATAAAACATATTCATGTACCGCAAACATAGCATAAACAGATCAAATCGTGTTTAATAGGCCAAAGACGACGCGATTATTAAAGTAAAGGTGTATTAAACCTTAACCTCAAACTGATCCAAACAATTAGATTCTTATAAACAGTCAAGACAGCAAGCACTAATTCAGACAATCAAAGCTTTAAAATGTTACCTATGAATAAGAAATAAATCCAATTGTTAGGATTATCACTAAAATTGCATCATCACTCAATTGATTTCTCACTAACCCTAGCAATCAGCTTCTTATTAAAAGCAAAATTGCAGAAACGATACCCACCCTAATTTTCATGTAAACAATGGCTGCCATGAGTTCAAAATCATTAAAATCTACGAATGAACAAACAACTAATACAATTTTTCAATCTATTGAATACCGATTCGTTGACGGAATATACCTTTTTTGATCGTCGTGACGACGACATACGAAAAACGAAGGATGAAATCGGCAAGCAGATGAGTTGTTTGAAGTTGGGGTAAACGTGATTTTACACCTCTTGCATACCTTCTGCTGTTCTTCGATGATTGTCGCCGCTTGCCCGTTTTCGATCTTCTCCATTGAACTGAGTTCAGTAATTTTGAGGAATTGGTTTTTCAGGTACTCATAGGCTTCAAAACATCAATTAAACCAATGTGAAGTCGCAATGCTTTGGTATCCGAACACAAATTTATTTTTTCCATTTATAAAAAAAATGAGCGAAAGATTCATGAAACCACGTTCTGAACCTTGTAAACTACGTTAGGGTGTTTATGGTCTAGTTTCAAACTCTGAAACCGTTCAGATCATTCATTGGTTCGGTTTTATGGTTGGTTTTTTCAAACATTCGATCGGTCGATTTTAAAAGTGTAAAACCGCAATAAACTGTTTGGTTTTATGGTTTTCATAAAAAACGGGTCGTAAAAAACTGGACCGTATATGTGTGTGCAAGCTTATATATAAATATATATGTCTGTAGAGGAAGGTTCATCAAAAAATTTCTTATTTCGAAAAAACCAAGAAAACTCACGCTTACAATAAAGTTTAAATTTTTTTTTTCATAATTTTTTATTATAAAGTTAGAAATGTTATAATAAAAAAGAAATTCTTGAAAAAAATATGTAGATCACAAAGTTATGTATATGTAACTCAAAAGGTTTCGTATGTAACTTATACAGTTACATATATGTAATCAGTGTGTGTAACATACAAGTATCATATATGTAATAATCTAAAATACATATTTTTTTCTAATTCTTTTCCTTTTTTTTTACATTTTTATCTTATAATAAAAGGAAATAAAAATGAAAAAATGAAAAAAAAAGTTTAATTAGTAATGATTGTGATTAGTTTTATAGGTTTTCTCCAAAATAAATGTTTTCTTAGGAACCATCCCATATGTTTATATATGCGTATATACACATAGATATATCGATATATACGTAATTACGTATATATGCATATATAAATGTTTATATATGTGTGTATGCATATATTGAGTTTTTGATTTATTCTAGATTTAAAAAAAATACATATGGACTTTGTGTAAATAGTTTGTGTTAAACTATAAAGGTTTCTTTTGATTCGATTTTGTTTTTAACGAGATCAAAATCTCAAACCGCAAACCAAACCCGGTTTGATTTGGTTCGGTTTTTATTTTGAACAGTTTGGTTTTGGTTTTCATTGTTCAAAAAATGTTGTTAACGGTTCGGTAGCTGTTTGTCGCACCCTGGCCTTCCCGTCCCGAACGGGGTGCGAACAACAGACTGTCAGGCAGGATCGCAGTCTCCGGTCACACAGCGTTGCGAGACCTACATGTCTGGTTACATACGTACGTCCAATAACTTGGACAAAATAGATTATAAAATCAGAGTTGCGGAAGTTATGTAAGTTATCAAAACAGTTCAAGTTCATGCACGAGATAATGTTCAGAGGAGTGTCGCTCCTTTCGCCATTGATGGCCAAGGTTTCTCTACTAGGGAGAGGTACGCGCACAACCTTGTCGTGGCAAATGATTTCGGCTTGATTTGCATACAACCAATCCATGCCCACTACGATATCAAAACTGCCTAGTGTAACTGGCATGAGGTCAATCTTAAACTTATGGCCTGCTAGCTCCAAAGTGCATTCTTTCAGAATGTGTTTAGTTACAATTAATTTACCATCAGCTAGCTCTAAGTATATTCAACCTCTAAGGGTGTTGGTGTAATGGCAAGTATCTCACTAAAGTCCTTAGATATAAAACTTTTCTCAGCTCCAGTATCAAACAATACAGAAGCATAATTATCGTTTAGGAGATACGTACGTGTGGCAAGGTTGGGGTCGTTTCTGGCCTCCTTTGCCCCAGTCACGAAGGCTCGTCCCCTCGTGCCATTGTTCCCATTGTTATTGTTCTGTTGGTTGTTGTTGTTGTTTTTCAAGTGCGGGCAATCCTTCTTGAAGTGCCCTGGTTTCCCACATACATAGCACCCCTTCGATGCTCCCTGTGGCTGTGGTTGTGGCTGTTGTGGGGTTTTGGCCAGTAGTTCGCCCCTGTAGTTTTTAGCTACATGCCCCATTTTTCCGCAGCGCTGGCATTGAAAGTTGCCACACTGACCCTATACATGGTGGAAATTGCACTTGTGGCATTTGGGGTGTTTTCCTGCATAGCCTCCTTGGTTCTCGGTGGTTGGGATGGGCGGTGTGTAGGCTTGGGTTGACCCAAACTTACACTGTTGTGGTGGTGGTTGTAGAGTGGAAGGTTTGCTCATGGATTGATCCCATTTGCGTTTGTTGTCAGCGGGTTTGGCTACTGTACCACGGGGTGGTAAGAGTCCTTGTGCAACAGCCAAGTCAGTGAGCTTGTGGGTTAGTCGTACGGCTTGTTGCATGGTGATGGGGTCAGCAGAGAGTACCATACCCTGAATTTGAGGTGGCAGTCCCTCAATGTATTTCTCGATGTGTTTGTAGGGTGGTGTTACCATTTCCGGGCACAGGTGTGCCAGCTCATACGACCGGGCAGTGTATGCCTCGACCTCAGAACCAATCATCTTGTGGTTCCGAAATTCAGTTTCAAGTTTTTGCACTTCACCTCGAGGACAATATTCGCGGTTCAGCATCCTCTTGAAGTCATCCCAAGGTAGGGCATTGGTTGCATCAAGCCCTAAGTTTTGAACATTTGCATTCCACCATGTGAGGGCAGCTCCCTCAAGTGTTCCCGCAGCGAACTTGACTTGGTCTTCGTTCCTGCAATTGCTCATAGCAAAGGTCGATTCCGCCTTTTCGATCCAGCGCAATAGCCCGACGGCACCCTCTGTGCCGCTGAATGAGTGGGGTTTGGAATCTAGAAACATTTTGAATGTGCATGGAGGTGGATTGATGTTTGCTCCTGCAATATGCAAGAAAAGAAGATGGATTCAAAATCCGTCAAAAATGATGTATTGGAAAGGAGTGATTACGATGCAAGGTGAATGTGAAATGAAATTCGTCACCTTGGTTCAGTTGGCCCTGATTACGAGTAGCTTCCCGTGCAGCCAATGCTTCTTCAACTCGCTCGTTGATAAGGGCGTTCAGTTCAGCTGGTGTCAGACTGATGTTTCCACGTCCTCCAGCGTTTCTGCGTCCTACACGTCTTCCAGCCATGATCTTCATTGCGAGAATAAGTGTTAGTGTTTGTCTAATGATTAATCTTGTGTGTGCGGTAGGTATTGAAAGAAGACATGTAGAGCTATCGGCTATACCCTGTTATGTGCAATCACATGCGGTGACGATGGTGACATCATATCCATTATGGGCATAGTAAGTGTGCGTACGATCATGTATGCAAATAATAAGTGTTTACGTAGATTAGTACTATTGCTACTAGCACTCTATGTGTGTGGAGACTAGTGGTTATAGACTAAGTTCACTAAACGCAAACCTAATTCGCAATAACCGGAGGCTCTGATACCAATCTGTCGCACCCCGGCCCTCCCGTCCCGAACGGGGCGGGAACAACAGATTGTCAGGCAGGATCGTAGTCTCCGGTCACACAGTGTTGCGAGACCTACATGACTGGTTACATACGTACGTCCAATAACTTGGACAAAACAGGTTATAAAATCAGAGTTGCGGAAGTTATGTAAGTTATCAAAACAGTTCAAGTTCATATATTGCGGAAGTGTTCATAAAAGAGTTTTCCAAACAAATCGAAATAATAGTTTGCGGAAGCAATTTCAATTGTTTAACAATACAAAACATAAATAAACGTTGTTCATTGTTCAATGCTTGCAATGGACTAAGACACTAAGCTGATGCATGGGACTCCATCCTAGCATCCTATCCTTGTGTGCGTGCCTTAGTTACCTGAGAAAATATGCGGGAAAAAAGTCAACACAAAGGTTGGTGAGAGTACAGGTTTTATATCAGCAATAAACATCAAAATGTTTAAAGAAAGTGTTTTGCATGTCTACATTTCAATACAATGCAATATCCATTGATATCTAGTCAATATGAGTTATACCATATGCGGGTTCGCAACCAAAGCTAACATGCTGCCTCCCACCATATCCATCCAACAAGATATGGCAATGTCGTTTGGTCAATTATGCACTGTTTCGACCTCAAATAGTACTATTCAGAATTACCACGCTATGCGCTACGCGCTATTAACGATTCGAGATGTGTTTAATGAGGACTTATCAGTTTGGTGGATGAGTGCTACACGTATGCATATACGCATGTACAAATGTAACCAAAAGTATGTAAGTTGTTCAAAAGTAGTTTGTACGCAACGTTTTCTCCCCCAAAGGTAGAAAATAGAAAACGGGGCCGTGAGCTCACCTGATACAGCAGTTCTGGTTTATGTGCGTTTGCTACTTGCGAGTGCTAGCAATCCTGCTAGTAAGCACCTATAACCATATAGGTGTGAGTATGTGTTTTGTGGTGTGTTGTAATCCATACAACTCCAAGTGTCGGTGTGCTCAACCGTGTGTGTGTGTTGACTCGACGAATCGTTTGTGACACGTTTGTGGTGTTAAGTTGGTTTGTGTGTCTTAATGCAAATAAGACATCAACATGCATCCTATGACTCTAGTCATAATGCTTTCACGAAATCAAGTTTTGAAAATCATAACGTTCTTGTTTTGGGAAACTTTCTATATTTAGAAAGTTTTTATTTTTGGAAAGTTTAGTTATGAAATCCCATTTCATAAAATCAATACTTCTAGTATGTTTGTCAAAACACGTTTAAACAGTTAAAACGTACCGTTTACACATAAATCACTGTTTATGACATTTTGCCCAATTAAAGTTTCCTAAATTAGTAAGTACTCGTTTAAAAGCTCGTTTTCACAAATCAAAGTTTCCAAACATCTTACAACATCAAAAGCCCTCTTTTGATTTACAAAGTTTCCTTATTTAGTAAGTTTCTACAAAACCATGATTTTGACAAAATCAAATACCCAAATGTGTTTCTAAACACTTCAATATGCATATGAAAGCATCTAGACATGTCTAACATGTCTAGATCATCACAAATCAACGACATGCAACATAAAAGTTTCCTTTTATGGCAAGTTAACAAAATCATCATCAAATCAACAATAGCTCAACCAAAACTCAATCTAATCAATCTTATACTAAAAAATCAGTAGATCTAAATCTAATAACACATCAAATCACCAACAAATTCATGCTCAATAGTCACATGGAGTTGCATGTGTGCAAACACACTTGCATGTGTGTTTTTACATCATGCATGTACGATCTATCCATAGATAAGTGTAGATAACTACCTCAAGAGTGTGGTTTAGTTCTAGAACAGCTTCTGGAGGTTCCACAAGTGGCTGATATAGGCTCTTCTTGTTGTTTGAGAGCTTCCCAAGCTTCCTTGGTGTTCCTACGGTCTTCAATCACCAAGAAATGGCTTCAATAGTGATTCTATGAAGTTTGAATGTTGATCTCAGGAGCTTTTGGTCGATTTGCAGAGGAGAAGCTCGGTGATTTGGGGTAAAAGTCGAACAAATGAATTGGGGTTGGTTTTTATAAAAAAATTGATCTGCATGGCTCTCGCGTACCGCGAAGGCCGATCAAGAGGTTCGTCGCGTACCGCCGAGAAATTCGGGAGTCTCGATTCCCGGTTTGCTTCGCGTACCGCCAGGCCCTTCACCAAGGGGCCTTCACGTACCGCGATGGGTCTATTTTCTTGTTTTCCGATTTCGTTGATTCGATTTCGCTCGTGCTTGACTTCTAACGTTTATCCTAAACATTTAATACATGTTTAGCATGTATTCTCATACTAACACATAAGTTGTTTTGTTTTATTGTTTGATCACCAACGTTCGTGAGATTTGTGTGTGTTTCGATAATTCTTCGAATTATCTTTGATAGTTTGTGTTCGTGTTTGCGAAATGTTTGCACGCTAGATTAATCCTAATCAACGTGTGATGCATAACTCAATAATTCCCCAAATTATTGTTTTGCGTTTGTGTTTGTGTTTGCCACACTTGGTTTCCAAAACCAGTGTGCAATGTACGATTCGATAGTTCCTTGAACTATCGTTTTGCAGTTGTTTGTGTTTAGTACATCTAATTAAACATAACTACATGAAATGCAACAAGTATGAATGTGAAATACATAGAGTGTAAGAGTTGCAATTTACCTGAAATTGTCGGGTGTCCAGTTGTTTGCGCATCATCTGATCTTCACATTCCCACGTGAATTCAGGTCCGCGTTTCGAGTTCCATCGGATTCTGACAATAGGAATCCGACTCTGTTTTAGTTGTTTGACCTCGCGGTCCATTATCTCTACCGGTTCTTACACAAACTGTAGTTTTTCATCCACCTGGATCTCATCCAGTGGAATCACAAGTGTCTCATCGGATAAACATTTATTTAAATTTGAGATGTGAAACACGTTGTGAACTCCATCGAGTTCGGCTGGTAGGTTGAGTTGGTATGCCACTGGACCAATCCTTTTCAGGATCTCAAACGGTCCAATATACCATGTATTCAGTTTGCCTCGTTTTCCAAAACGAATAACGCCTTTCCAAGGCGAAACTTTCAAAAGGACTCTATTTCCTACCTGAAATTCTAGAGGCTTTCAGCGTTTGTCGGCATAGCTCTTTTGACGATCGCGAGCTGTTGCCATACGATTTCTGATTTGCACAATCTTTTCGGTTGTTTCTGCACAAGTTCCGGGCCAGTGAGCTGACTGTCGCCCACTTCCGCCCAACAGATGGGCGATCGGCATTTTTTGCCGTAGAGGGCCTCAAAAGGCGCTGCCTTAATGCTGGTGTGGTAACTGTTATTGTAGGAGAACTCCACCAACGGTAGGTGAGTTTCCCAACTGTTTTCGAAGTCTACTACGCACGCTCGTAGCATATCTTCAAGAGTTTGTATGGTACGTTCGCTCAGGCCATCAGTTTGTGGGTGGTATGCAGTACTCACATCCAACTGCGTGCCAAGCGACTTCTGCAATGATTTCCAGAAAGCATTATCACTTATAGGCCAAAGCATTTATACCAAACACTTTACAAACTACATAATTCTAGTATGTCAAAGATATTCAAATTTTGAAATTTATTCCTTATGTTTTAAGTAAAGACAAGATGCTTTATGTTATGTTTGATTTATTTTAATTCCATGACATTATATCTATGATAAGTAATAATTTCTTATTACTATATCTAAGATAATAAAATGTCCCAGGCCAACAAAAGGGTCTATACTGGTAATCAACCCATGTGCGCTACTTGAAAATACCATCATGCTCCTACTAACCCATGTCGATTGTGCACCAATTGCAATTGATATGGACACTTTTCCATTACCTGCCGATCTCCTAAAGTTCAAGTTCAACAACCAACTGTGCCACTCATCATGTGACATTCATCATAAAATCTTAGTTGATTTTGACTGTTGACTTTGACCATTGACCTGGACTTTGACCAAGACATGTTAAATTGACTTCTACAAAGACTAAACAATATAGACATGTATTAGAAATGTTAAAATTCGTATTTGATAGTGTTTGGTCAGTAAACAAAGAAACGACGATAAATCCAAGGTTTTGCAACGATAGCTGTAGAATTTGGTCTAGCTGACACACATTGATGATACACAAACCTAAGAACATTTATGAGCTCTAAAAATAACTAATAATAAGTTATCAATATTATTCACAAATACTTACGTAAGGGAAATTATACAAAAAGTTTCAAAAATAACCATTTTATTCAAAGTAACATGACATGAAGGTTGGTGCTATGTCACATGACCACTATAAGATGTCTAATTTGTTTTAAAACATGTAAAAAACAAATTTTTGAAGGTTCTAGAGGCCTAGAAGTCGGCCTATTGAAGGGAGTTTCAAGACCTTTCAAGTCACTCCATTAACACATCTTAAACTCATCTTTTAATCTCCGTTATGCCAACCTTTCATTTCATTTTCTCTTCATCAAGAAACACACACATTTTCTCTCTAAAATCTGGTTGAAATCAGCCTTTAATCCCCTCTCATATATCATGAACAAATCCAAGGAGAAGAATGTTTAAGTGTTATAGTCATCGTTGCACGTTTCGGTAAGCTTACGTTGTATTCTCAGGGAATTTTTTTCATTCTTTCATTCCCATTTATTTTTCAAAAATCAAAAACAATCAAAATGATCCATATAATCATATATTAATGTTTAAAATCATCATCCATGGTGGTATGGAAGATCAAATACATCCTACATACAAATCATGAAAAATATGATGAAAACCTTCATTTTGAACCCCTAATATTACAATCGGTGGATCTGATATCTAATCAAGTATAACCTCATGTAGTATAAGTATCATCAAATATGTGTGACCAAAATTCATTATACATTATGGACATTTATAAATGTCAGTGTCAATATGTTGAAAGTTTTGTGATCGATTGTTACAACAGATCCAAATTGTGATACAGATTTTATCGCCTTTAGGTTAAAGGTGATAACATGGTTTAAAATGTTTGACAAAGACAAGTGTTTCCATTACTCATACTCTAAGAGGTGATTTCATAGCCCCCTTTACATGTTTTATATTTTATACTTTGGGGTGGAAAACACACTACTACTTGGACAAGTTTTTGAGACAATTATTTTATGCCTTTGTATTCATCTGACTTTGTTGTGAATTGTATATGCATGAGTAGGCAATAGAAAACCTTATACAACACTTTATCGTAAATCCAACATTATCACAATCATTTGAAACGCGAGGCAAGTTTGTGGATAGGTATTGGTTAGATCTATTCGGGGATGACAACCTTCACCTATGGTTTGGTCGCGCCAACCAACGCTTTGTTGTAGGAAAGTAGGTGAATATGCTCCGCACAACTTGGTTTATTCATTTTTGTTTTGACAAGTTCCCTGTGCATTTGTGATGTAAGTGGTTCGTACCCTAAAAATAAGATAATTAAAACTGTCTAGCCTAAGCTAAAGACACTCTAACTAATCCTTGACCTAGACTCGACCTAAACACCTAATTAAAATCGGAAATCCTAAACTAGACCGCTACATAGGCAAGTGTACCTATCGGTGACAGTATGGCTTGTGAAGACTGGATATCGAAACCTAAGGACACTAGTTTGACAAACTAACCTAGACTGTGAACAAATAAAGTAAAAAGGGAGGGGGGTTTGGTACAACTTCTGAAAAACTAACTGAGACTTTAACTAATTAACTAACTAAAAACTAAACACTAGAAATGCTAACAAAAACAACAACTAACACTAAGACCGTAAAATGGAATGTAACTCCAAAATGGAAAACTGGTATACCTAGGCTGAGAATCAAAAGTGGGATAAGTGATGACTTGGACTGACTTGTGAAAGATGAAGACTAGGATCTTAAGAAACAAACTTAGAATGACCTAATGGGACCCAGATCAGATTCTAGGTGATACCAATGGAAATTCTAAGAATGTTATGTATGCACTAGTCTACCGGGTCACCTTCTGGATTTTCCCGATATGCAATTGCACTGAAACGGGTGGATCACCTCCCGTATTTCTCCACCCGTGTGTATCCTAAGACACTAGAGAGTTGTAAAGTTGGCTACTTTGACATGGATTGACACAAACACTAAGGAAATCTAAGAAAACGCCCTCCCGGGCCGTTGAACTCAAATAACCCAAATGAAATAGACCAACCATCTAAACCTATCACCTCCCGAATTTCTAGGTTAGGTCACATATGAGAATTACAACACTTAATGATATCAAATCCTATGGAATGTAATCACCACTCCATAAACTAACCTAAAACACCAAGTAGTAGGCCTAACATGCAATCTTTATATGGAAAGACATTACTAGAGTCATGTGGATCTAACAATCATCAAATATCATCATTCAACACAAGCAAATATCATCAAAGATTCAACCTTTACAACTGATTACAAAGCATATATCATCCATAATCATAAATCAAGTCCAAATCAACATAAAGTTCACAACTTTATCATCCCTAACCTAGGTATAATCAAGATCTAGCTAACAATAATCAGAACTGTAGATAAACTGTGACAACCAGTACCTGATCGTCCGACAAGTCTGTACGATATGTGTACTTTCAGTATTTACTATGTGTAAATACAGTGTTTAAACAGTTGTATGACAACATAAATCAGAAAACAAACAACAGTTGTAAGTGTTTAAATGAAAATTTATATACAGTAAATACAACAACGCACGACAAATAACAGTTGTAGGTATTTAAGTGAAAACTTAAGTACAGTTAATACAACAACTCATGAGAAACAACAGTGTACAAACAAATGACAAAAAAACATCGGTTGCGATCTAATATCCCCAGATGACGGGAATTAGATGGCCGATAATTCAATGAGAAAACAATGTGAATTCACTGATAACAATTTGAAAACAGACAAGTCTAGTTGAGTCCGTCAGTGAGGAAATACAATTCAAAGCAAAAGTTCAGTGTCGTTTCAGAATAACAAACTAAAAGTGTGTTTGCGTGAGTGAGGATTCACACAAACATATCTGTGAGTTTAACGTACTGAAACGATGACTGAAAAGTAGAAAACAAAATCCAGAAAGAAAAACCATCGTCGTACTCGATCGGGCGACGATTCGAACGAATACGCGCGAAGGTGACCCGATCTGACGAAACGAAATTAATAAACGATTTTGAAAACGGTAATAATATAAGGAAAATAAATACAAAATATTTATTTGGAATCACAACTTTAAAAACTTAGAAATAAATCATTTTTATTTTATTTGTAAAATGCTCGCATAACGTGCTGGAAACCTAACGAAATCAAGAACCGAGCAACATAAACAAACCCGAACTTACCCGGGGTATAAATACCCTAAATGAGCTCATTCCCCTCATTTTCCCACTCCTAATCTCTCCCTAAAACCAAATACACGGCTCTCTCTCTCTAAGAATTTCAATATTCAAATCCATAGATCTCCTGCAATACTTGATGAAATCACGTGTTCTTGGTGTCTAAACGAAGCTACAATCACCCTCTATACGAAAGTACAACCAATCGGGGGTAGAAACAACTGAATCCGAGGTAAAATGAGCTTGAAAGTTACGAAAAACTAGGGTTTTCACCCCTTTTGTTCGAACCCCTAACCTAACCGGTTTAAAACCCTCCCACTCGAACCCTTAAACCACGAAAACTAGTCCTAGCACACAACTATTGGAGATTAACTAAATCTATTTTCCTTAATCATTGAGGTTTGCCGAACCTAGTTGAGATTAACTAAATCTATTTTCCTTAAACATTGAGGTTCGCCGAACCTAGTTGGAGATTAACCACGAAAACTAGTCCTAACACACACAACTATTCGGCGAACCTAGTTGTTTTCAAACTTAAGGTTCGCCGAACCAAAGGGGATTGCCGAGCCAAGGGACTTCCGAACCAAGGGCTGATAATCTTTAATCATAACTAACTTAGATAAACTTTCGTACGACAAAAACGATAATAACTCTTTTAAGTGAACAACAAGTGGAGTTTAAATTAAGTTATATCTCTAAGTTTTATACTTAGAAACTATTTTGACTTCAAACTTTCACAACATAACATGGTTTTATGTCAAGTTAAACTTAGTATGTATCACCACAAGCGAATGAGGACTAAGAGACAACAAAGACACTTGAGTGTTAGCCAACTTTAGGGCTAACACCGACAAACACATACCTATAACTTATACTCATAAGTTACAAACATCGTGAAATCAATACAGGATTGTGAAAACAACCGCAAGAACAACAACGAGCGTGTGCATTTCTTGTTTATACTTAGTCAACCACTTCAACTACAAGGTGAGTTCATACGACCCCTTTTCTAATCTTAACTGATTTCAAATATCGGGGCTAAGAAACATGCTAATTTTTTTATTTACTTAAAAGTTTTTAGTACAACATATTGATTATACTATGATTTAGATAATATTGTTTATCTTTATTATCGCTTATCATTGTATGCATGCGTGTGTGAACATAACATATCTGAAAGATCTAAGATGATTCATGATAATATAGCTTCATGATTACATAAACACAATAGAATAATACAAGTTGTAAGATTATATCTTATGACACATTATTATTCTTACACGAATGAACAAAGGGATAATCAGAAGACAACACTGTGATAACAACAACAACTAACAAGAATGATATGATGATAACATAATTTCATAATATCATTCACCACCGGAGTTAGCTAAGTGTAATAAGACTAGTTCTTACCACACTACGCTTACAACTCGGTGAAGACAATGGGATAACTCGAAACAAACACTAATGAGAACAAGAATGATGATCATGTCCACATGACTTCATGACATCATTCACCACCTGAACTAACTAAGTGTAGTAGGACTAGTTCTTACAAAATTGTAGTTACAACTGGGTGAAGACTATGGGTGATGAACACAATCATATGGTTGAATATCAAATAGGTTGAACACATGTTAGACGAAAATGGGTATCCATAGTTGTATTGCAAGTGGTGTTGAATTATGTTAAGTATGTGGTGGGATGGCGTCTGGGAGGGTTGTAGGCTGAACCCTTTCATATGCCCTATATAAAAGCATACTTGACGGGATGAAATACTACTTGTAAATATAACTATGGAGAGGCCATTGTGTGAAACAGATGAATCAAACATTAAACAGGAATTGTGGATGACATTATGACTGTGCATGTTAACAAATCAACGGTTTTCAATTAGTAAACTTATGAACTCACCAACCTAGTGTTGACTTTGTTTAAATGCATGTTTTCTCAGGTGATGAACATGTTTAGTCACCAAACATCAGGGATTTAGCTACTGGACTTTTAGAAGACCTAGCTTTATTTTGTGTTGAACATATTTTGGATGACAAAACAGTGAATCATCTTTTGTACATCTTTTGTAGTTACAAGATAGAAATCATCAAGATTCTTTTGGATAGATTTACTTAGTTAAATTATGAACTTAGCATTGTAATTTAACTTTGTAATTCTATATCATTGTCAAGTTAGTATTTCTCATTTATATATCATGTGCCATGTAAACAATCTGATCACTTTGATTATTAAACGATATCGCTCCCTGGGAACCTTCCGCCCGACGGGAAAGTCGATCCATCCCGCCAGCCCTGGGTGTGACAGATTGGTATCAGAGCCATGGTTATAGAGAAATATAGGTAATATTACTGAAACGGTTTGGCCTAGACTATAACCTAGAGACCCTTCATGTAGATAATATGAGACTTAGGACTTATCTGCATATGTCTTCTGCGTTCGATCATTGCACTAACCGATTTTCTTTCGGTTATGATCAGAATGCCGCCAAGAAGTCCGCCACCAGCTATACTACCTCCACCGTAAGATTTAGCTCTACATTCATCTACACCATCACCAGCTGACTCTCCTACACCTCCACCTCCACTTCCTCCTCCGCCACCACCTACTCATTAGTTGGATCCTGCTACTATCGCACTGGCCACTTTGTTGACCAGTCAACTGAGGGATGTGATTCCAGGTATGATGAACAGGATCAATACCAACAGCAGCAGCAACATCGCCAACTCATCTGGAGAGGGCAGTGGTAACACCAGGCACCAACAGGACTACTCCTACAAAAACTTTGTAGGATGCAAGCCACCGAGTTTCAGTGGCAGTGAGGGAGCCGTCGGCTTGATCCAGTGGATCGAGAAGATGGAAAACTCTCGACATCAGTGGCTGTCCTGATCAGCACAGAGTGAGATACGCTGCGGGCTCGTTTAACAAGCGAGCTCTGACATGGTGGAATGCCCAAGTAAATACTAGGGGCAGGGATGTGGCACTTTCTATGCCTTGGGAAGAGTTCAAGGCTTTGCTGAGGGCTGAGTTTTGCCCAAGGAACAAATTGAAGAAGGTTGAGACGGAGCTACTCAATCTCGTCATGATTGGTGCTGCGCATCTGGCCTATGCCACTAGATTTCATGAACCGGCTACATTGGCACCTGACGTAGTGCCAACATTCGAGAAAAGGATCGAGCGGTATGTCGGTGGACTACCGGCTTGTATCCACGGGCATGTGGTTTCTACCCACCTTACTACCATGGAAATGGTTGTTAATCTGTCAGCAACTTTGACAGATGTGATGGTTGCCTCCGGAGCACTGAAGAAGGAAACTAAAGCAACAAAGGTTGGAACATCAAGGAAGCCGGATAGACGACCGGTGAAGAAACAGAAAGTGGTCAACAACTACGCTGCGAACACTTATACTCAAAAAGCTATACAACCACCATCACTACAGATCAAGCGGCGTTACACTGGCACATCACCATTGTGCAACAGCTGCCAGTATCATCATCCGTCAACTTCCCAGTGCAGACAATGCAACAACTGTGGGAAGCTTGGTCATTGGGCCACTAAATGCAGGAGCATGTGGGCTCCAAACAGAAACAACAATGCAGCAGTTACGACTGCTACAAATACTGCTGACAATAGGTCTTGTTACAACTATGGCGAGCCTGGACATTTCTCGCGGGGTTGTCCCAAGAGAAATCAACCAAGGGCTCAAGTAGCTAGAGGGCGATCATTTTAGATTGGAGCTACTGCTGCTCGAGAAGACCAGAATGTGGTCACGAGTACATTTCTCCTATCTAAATTTTATGCATACATATTATTTGATACTGGCCCAGATCAGAGTTTTTTCTCTTCCACCTTTGCTTGTGAACTTAATCGTGCAGAGGAATCATTAGACTCCCCTTACACTATAGAGATAGCAAATGGCAAACAGATAACAGTTAACACAGTACTTAGGAATTGCCCACTAACACTTGGCGATCACACATTTTCCATCGATTTGATACCGATGGAATTAGGCAGTTTCGATATCATCGTCGGAATGGATTGGTTATCTCTTAACAGAGTTGAAATCATCTGTTCTGAAAAGATATTACATATTCCAGTGGAGAACAATCAGATCTTGGAAATTCATGGAGATCAAGCAAATTGAAATGTCAAGTTAATATCGTGCATAAAGGCCCGCAAGTGTCTAAGGATACGGTGTATCGCATTCTTAGCTCATGTTGTGGAAAAAGACAAGAAGACAATCCAGATTCAAGATGTACCGGTTGTGAAAAACTATGCGGACGTGTTTTCGGATGATTTACCGGGATCGCCACCTGAGCGATCGGTGCAATTCCGAATTGACTTGATTCCGGGAGCGATTCCTGTGGCTAAGTCTCCTTACAGACTCGCGCCATCAGAATTGTAGGAATTGTCCAATCAACTACAAGAATTACTAGACGAAGGATTCATCAGACAGAGTTTGTCACCCTGAGAGCTCCGGTTCTGTTTGTCAAGAAAAAGGATGGATCCTTCAGAATGTGTATTGATTACAGAGAACTCAACAAACTCACGATCAAGAATCGGTACCCGTTACCAAGGATTGATGACCTATTTGATCAACTACAAGGATCTCAGTACTTCTCAAAGATAAACATGCATTTAGGTTATCACCAGCTCCGGATTCAAGAGGAAGATATATCCAAGACGACCTTTCGTACCCGATACGGTCACTATGAATTCATGGTGATGCCATTCGAATTGACGAACGTATCGGCAGTGTTCCTGGATCTTATGAACCGGGTGTGCAAGCCGTATCTAGATCAGTTCATAATTATCTTTTTACTCTAGAAGCAAAAAAGAACATGAACAACATCTCAGAACAATCTTGGAACTTTTGAAGAATGAACAACTCTATGCCAAATTCTCCAAGTGTGAATTTTGGCTAAGAGAGGTTCAGTTCTTGGGTCATGTGATTAACAGTAATGGTATTCACGTGGATCCCGCCAAGATTGAAGCAATCAAGAACTGGACGTAAACACAACACCGACAGAAATTAGATCATTCCTGAGATTGGCGGGTTATTACAGGAGATTCATTTCGAATTTCTCGAAGATAGCCTTGCCTCTCACAAAACTCACACAGAAGAGTGAACCATTTGTATGGACACAAAAACAGGAAGAGGCGTTCCAAACGTTGAAACAATGATTGTGCAATGCTCCAATCTTAACACTCCCAGAGGGCAATGATGAATTTGTGGTTTATTGTGATGCTTCCCATTAGGGACTCGGTTGTGTTTTAATGCAACAAGACAAAGTCATTGCCTACGCATAAAGACAGTTGAATATACATGAGAAGAACTACACAACACATGACTTAGAACAGGGAGCTGTTGTCTTTGCTTTAAAGATTTGAAGACATTACCTGTACGGTACCAGATGCACTATCTTCACCGATCATAAGAGTCTACAACGCATATTTGATCAGAAGGAGCTTAACATGCGACAAAGACGGTTGGTTGAGCTCCTGAGCGATTACGATTGTGTGATCAAATACCATCCGGGCAAAGCCAATGTTGTTGCAGACGCTTTGAGCCGGAAGGAAAGAGACAAACCCTTGCACGTTAGAGCAATGGGAATGACTGTGCAAACAAGTATGAGAGATCAAATCACACAAGCACAACAAGAGGAAGTGGGAAGAAACAACTTGAGAAACGAGCTCGACTGTGGAGCCGAGAAACACTTTGAGACAAGACAAGATGGAGTTATCTACTTCCAGGATCCTGTATGGATCCCGACGGTAGATGAACTTCGAACACTCATTCTTGACGAGGCACACAAAACACGATATTCCGTTCATCCTGGTGTTGATAAGATGTACCAAGATCTTAGGTTATTTTATTGGTGGTCGGGTATGAAGAAGGATGTGGCTACTTACGTTGGTAAGTTCCTAACATGTGCTAAAGTCAAAGCTGAACACCAGAAACCGTCAGGTTTGCTGGAGCAACCAGAGATACCACAATGGAAGTGGGAACAAATAGCTATGGATTTTATAACCAAGCTACCCCGTACTTCCAGCGGACATGATTCCATATGGGTCATCATTGATCGATTGACCAAGTCCGCACACTTCATACCAATTCGAGAAAACTACAAGATGGAGAAATTAGCAAGACTTTACATCAATGAAATAGTAGTAAGGCACGGAGTGCCATTATCTATTATTTCTGACATAGGCAGTCGATTTACATCGCGGTTCTGGCAATCATTGCAACAATCTCTAGGGACAAGTGTAAACTTGAGCACCGCTTACCATCCACAAACGGAAGGCCAAAGCGAGCGAACGATCCAAACCCTAGAGGATATGTTGAGAACATGCGTCCTAGACTTTGGTGGAAGTTGGGACAATCATTTACCACTCATCAAGTTCTCCTACAGCAATAGCCACCACATCAGTATTGGATATGCTCCGTTCGAAGCACTCTATGGTAGAAAATGTTGGTCTCCAATTTGTTGGACCGAAGTGGGAGACAACAGAATCACTGGGCCTAAACTTATTCAGGAAATTACTGATAAGATAGCCCAGATTCAATAGAGATTACAAGCAACCCGTAGCCGCCAAAAGAGTTACGCAGACAAACGACGAAAGCCTTTGGAATTCCAAGTGGGTGACCGAGTCATGTTGAAAGTGTCCCCATGGAAAGGCGTGGTTCATTTTGGGGCTAAAGGCAAATTAGCACCAAGGTATGTCGGACCGTTTGAGATAACTCAACGAATTGGTCCTGTGGCATATCGACTCAGACTTCCTGATGAACTTAGCATGGTACACGATGTATTTCATGTATCCAATCTTAAGCGATGTCTCGCTGACGAATCATTAATCATACCTCTGGAAGAGATACAAGTGGACAAACAACTACATTTCATTGAAGAACTTGTAAAGATTATGGATCGTGAAGTCAAGAGACTGAAACGAAGCCGTATTCGTATTGTAAAGGTTTGTTGGAACTCCAAGCGTGGACCAGAGTTTACTTGGGAGTGTGAGGATCATATGAAGACAAAGTATCCCCACCTATTTGAAGAAGTAGTGCTCGAAAATGATGCTTAAATTTCGGGACGAAATTTCTTTAACAAGGGAAGACTGTGACAACCAGTACCTGATCGTTCGGCTAGTCCGTATGGTATGTGTACTTTCACTAGTTACTATGTGCAAATACAGTGTTTAAAAAGTTATATGACAACAGAAATCAGAAAACAAACAACAGTTGTAAGTGTTTAAATGAAAATTTAAATACAGTAAATACAACAACGCCTGACAAATAACAGTTGTAGGTATTTAAGTGAAAACTTAAGTACAGTTAATACAACAACTCATGAGAAACAACAGTGTACAAACAAATGACAAAAACACATCGGTTGCGATCTGATATCCACAGATGACAGGACTCAGATGGCCGAAAATTCAATGAGAAAACAATGTGAATTCAGTGATAACAATGTGAAAACAGACAAGTCTAGTTGAGTCCGTCAGTGAGGAAATACAATTCAAAGCAAAAGTTCAGTATTGTTTCAGAATAACACACTGACAGTGTGTTTGCGCGAGTGACAATTCACACAAACATATATGTGAGTTTAACGTACTGAAACGATGACTGAAAAGTAGAAAACAAATGCCAGAAAGCAAAACCATCGTCGTACTAGATCAGGTGACGATTCGAACGAATACGCGCGAAGGTGACGCGATCTGAAGATACGAAATTAATAAACGATTTCGAAAACGGTAATAAAATAAGGAAAATAAATACAAAATATTTATTTGGAATCACAACTTTAAAAACTTGAAAATAAATCAATTTTATTTTATTTGTAAAATGCGCGCGTAACGTGCCGGAAACGTAACAAAAACAAGAACCAAGCAACAGAAACAAACCCGAACTCACCCGGGGTATAAATACCCTAAATGAGCTCATTCCCCTCATTTTCCCACTCCTACTCTCGCTCTAAAACCAAATACCCGACTCTCTCTCTCTCCAAGAATTTCAAGCTTCAAATCCATAGATCTCCTTCAATACTTGATGAAATCGCGTGTTCTTGGTGTCTAAACGAAGCTACAATCACCCTCTACACGAAAGTACATCGAATCGGGGGTAGAATCAACCGAATCCGAGGTAAAATGAGCTTGAAAGTGACGAAAAACTAGGGTTTTCACCCGTTTTGTTCAAACCCCCAACCTAACATGTTTAAAACCCTCCCACTCGAAGCCTATAACCACGAAAACAAGTCCTAGCACACAACTATGGGAGACCACCATGGACCTGCAACATGCAGAAGCTCGAATGGAGAAGAAGAGCGATCGGCCAAACCTAGGGGTTCGCTGACCCTGGAGGCCACCGAACCAAAGGGTTTGCCGAACCTAGGGGTTCGCTGAACCTGGAGGCTACCGAAACTGGAGGTTCGCCGAACCTAGGGGTTAACCGAACCATGTTGCTGCGAACCTAAGGGTTCCCTGAACCTAAGGTTCGCCGAACCTAGTTGTTTTCAAACTTATGGTTCGCTGAACCTAAGGGGATTGCCGAGCCAAGGGACTGCCAAACCTAGGGCTGATAATCTTTAATCATAACTAACTTAGATAAACTTTCATACGACAAAAAGGATAATAACTTTTTTAAGTGAACAACAAGTGGAGTTTAAATTAACTTAAATCTCTAAGTTTTATAATTAGAAACTATTTTGAGTTCAAACTTTCACAACACAACATGGTTTTATGTCAAGTTAAACTTAGCATGTTTCACCACAAGCGAATGAGGACTAAGAGACAACAAAGACACTCGAGTGTTAGCCAACTTTAGGGCTAACACCCACACACACATACCTATAACTTATACTCATAAGTTACAAACATCGTGAAATCAATACAAGATCGTGAAAACAACCTCAAGAACAACAACGAGAGTGTGCATTTCTTGTTTATACTTAGTCAACCACTTCAACTACAAGGTGAGTTCATACGCCCCTTTTATAATCTTAACTGATTTCAAATCTCGGGGCTGAGAAACATGCTAATTCTTTTATTTACTTAGAAGTTTTTAGTACAACATATTGATTATACTATGATTTAGATAATATTGTTTATCTTTATTATCGCTTATCATTGTATGCATGCTTGTGTGAACATAACATATCTGAAAGATCTAAGATATTCATAATAATATAGCTTCATGATTACACCAACACTTTATTATTCTTACACGAATGAACAAAGGGATAATCAGAAGACAACACTGTGATAACAACAACAACTAACAAGAATGATATGATGATAACATAATTTCATAATATCATTCACCACCGGAGTTAGCTAAGTGTAATAAGACTAGTTCTTACCACACTATGCTTACAACTCGGTGAAGACTACGGTATAACATGAAACAAACACTAATGAGAATAGGAATGATGATCATGTCCACATGACTTCATGACATCATTCACCACCTGAACTAAGTGTAGTAGGACTAGTTCTTACAACACTGTAGTTATAACTGGGTGAAGACTATGGGATAACAATAATGATAATCATGATAACGTAACTTCATGATAACAAAATCATTCACATCATATACTAACATCGTGTAATAAGACAAGTTCTTATAACACATTGTTAAAGACTATGATAACACACAACATTGAGAACAAACATACTGAGATGATGACTATGGTGAACACAACAACAATTGATTACTATTAAACTGTTTGTATTATATCACAACAATCATGTGTTCATGTATTCAAGTTCATTTGTAAGTCCCTTCTATAGAATCGTTTACTAGTTAATTTAGTGGGACTAAACCGACGATAACGTAGTGGTACCGTAGGTTTGACACACCGCCGGCGAGTGAGGTTGGTACGCTGATCGTAATCATCATTGGCCGGTAAAGTATGACCGGGAACATGGAGACATCAGTCAGGTTTGGTAAATGACACATGGTGAAATTAATCAACAGTAAGTAATTGTGCTTAATCCTTTGTTTCTATTGACCGGTAGACTAAGAAATTGATTTTCTCTCATGTCACACTACTGGTAATAGTTTCGTTGAAGTCTATGAGAACACAAAAGTGGTAGAGGTAAATAGGATGCATTGTGATCTGATTACGTGAGGATCATAAAGGGATCCCATTTAGGCTCTATGCACTACACGATGAGAACAATAACAACAGGTTAACTATCATTTCTATTATTAGTAGTGAATTACAGTTAACCCCACAACGAGAGATTAATAACAAGGATAAGATTAAATAAATCTATTTTCCTTAAACATTGAGGATTTGTCAACACTTCGGTTTTGATAACTTTAAATCCTTCAAACTCTATTATTATACATATAACACATTGGGTGATGAACACAATCATATGGGTGAATATCAAATGGGTTGAACACATGTGAGACAGAAATGGGTATCCATAGTTGTATTGCAAGTGGTGTTGAATTCTGTTAAGTATGTGGTGTGATGGCGTCTGGGCGGGTTGTAGGCTGAACTCTTTCGTATGCCCTATATATAAGCATAATTGACGGGATGAAATACTACTTGTAAATATAACTATGGAGAGGCCATTGTGTGAAACGGATGAATCAAACATTAAACAGGAATTGTGGATGACATTATGACTGTGCATGTTAACAAATCAACGGTTTTCAATTACTAAACTTATGAACTCATCAACCTGGTGTTGACTTTGTTTAAATGCATGTTTTCTCTGGTGAGAACAGGTTTAGTCACCAGACATCAAGGATTTAGCTAGTGGATGTTTAGAAGACCTAGCTTTATTTTGTGTTGAACATATTTTGGATGACAAAACAATGAATCATCTTTTGTACATCTTGTGCAGTTACAAGATAGAAATCATCATGATTCTTTTGGATAAATTTACTTAGTTAAATTATGAACATAACATTGTAATTTTACTTTGTAATTCTATATCATTGTCAATTTATTATTTCTCATTTATATATCATGTGCCATGTAAACAATCTAATCACTTTGATTATCAAACGATATCGCGCCCCGGGAACATTCCGCCCGACGGTAAGTCGATCCAGCCTGCCGACCCGGGGTGTGACATAAACAGATCTGAATCAAGTCTAAAAACATGTTAAACTACTGATTACAATAACAAACTAAAGAAATGAGAACATCACTCAAGTTCTTCCTTTAATCTTCGCTTCAATTACTCTAAATCAAGCCCAAACATCCATGGTTAAGCTCCAGCTGCTTCAGGGGCGTGATTAGGGTTCCAAGATGCCAGAAGAGTCCACAAAATCGTTCTGGTCGTGTCCCTTTTGTAGAAAGCCAGAAATTAGGGTTTTGGAGCTAAAATAGGTGTAGGGCGCACCACCTAGCGGGGGTGCATGATGCTAGGCGATGCACGCGTGAAAAGTTAGTCGGGCGGCTGAGGCCTGCAGGCGCATTGCCTGCGGCCGTGCACTCTGATTAGGCAGCGCGTGCGGAATGTTGGGAATAAGAGAATTTACCCAGGCGTACCGCCTGGGGCGTACCGTCTTGGGTTAATTTCTTCAATTTCTTCGCTCGATTAATCACACTCAATTCCGATGCCCGTTCGCCTCCATTTCCGCTCTCCCGGGACATAATCTTGTACAAAAATAAGAAAATATAAAAAAGGAACGATAAAGAACTCAAAATCTAAACTATAATTACGAAAACTTACCCGATTATGTACAAAAATGGATGTGTTAAACTAACACATCAAAAATACCCACACTTAAAACCTTTTTCGTCCTCGAAAAAGCTTGCAAAATGGATTCATAGATCATAGACTTGGCTTTTATTTTCAAAAGATATAACAATCCTTAATCATTATGTATTAACCGCGATTGTTGATATAATGGTCCAATCTAAACCCAAACACCGATTTCAAGTTCCTTAATCATGATTCGTCATGTTTAAATGCAATTATTCATCTTATGGGCCCCATCCCTTGGTCAAAACGAGTTATCCTAATTCCAAGTAAAAGCTTTCAAGGCATAGGTTTATGTCTAATGAGTTAAACCTACCTCTGTATACAAACCACTTAGAGATAATCAAAATTTAACCTAATGATGGAGATGGATGAAGATGTGAGCATTTTACCTTTTTATTTTCTCATTTTTCTTTTTATTCACCTCACTTGAGCGTATTACAACACTGTTTCACTCGGTTGCTAGTCGGGGTATGACAACTGCTTTTTAGCTATTATTCTCTCTTTCTTTTTATTCTCCCTTTCTTTGAGCGTATTACAACATTGTGGAATTTCTTTTATTAAGCAGACACCATAAGCCTCGGATTTATTTCCATAAAAAGAGGACATATGTGCCAGGTTTCAGATTTCCCGAATTTCCCAAGTCTTAATCCCACAAGAATCTTGAATTTAGATGTATTCTATCAATCCTAAGGAACCTCTATCGGCTGGGCCTAACAACAAATCCCAAATCAATACACAGGTTAGCCTCTAAAATCTTAAGCCCTAATCATGATCTGATCATCTTCTATTTATTAAGTGCAAGCTAAAATCAAGGACATTTTATAGACTCTAGCTATGTACAACCTAAAACTCTTGACTCGATCAGAATATGCATGATAATAAGAAAAGAATATTTAAAGAAACAGTAAAATAAGGTAAAAAGTGGAAAAGACTTAGCTGATATCTTATGATCAGCATGCGTGAGTCTAATCCAAAAAGAAGTCAATCTACACTGCCGATCATTTGCATATGGAAACTGTCTAAGTAGTCGTCACCGAATGTAAAGTGAGTACGAGTGGTTAGTGTAACATCACTGTATTTCAGGCAGTTACATTACATAAATGTTTGTACTGTTAAGACCTGATATGATGATTGATAATTACTATGGATTATTGGATATTATTATTATTGGTATACATACAGAGAACACATGATTTTAAGCATAAACCATGGGAAGTTTAGTTGAAACACAACTAAAGAGAACCAGAGAGTTTATTGCAGTTGAACTTACATAATATGGATTGTAGATTTGGAATGGTAGTGGTATTGGATTCTGTAACCAAGGATAGGCAAGGATATAATCATGGTCTATCGAAGAGGTGGTGGGATGGCGGCTGAGGCAATTGCGACTGACCTCTACGTATGCCCTATACATAAACCATCTTCGGTTTATCATGATTATATCAGTGTTGAGGCTTTGGTGAGGAGAATCCGAGGTTTTGGTTTTTAATGACAAAGAGTTATGAGTTAGTTATTGTTTGGTTACTAAACATAGTCAAGGACACATGGCCATGGTTTATCAAAATGGTGGTGGGACGGTGGCTGGATATGTTGCGACCTACTCCTACATATGCCCTATGCATAAGCTTATTTCGGCATATCATGGATGTGTCAGTGATATGGTTTAGTGGGTTTCGGATTGGGAAATTATAATATTCAAGATAATAAAATAATGAAAGCATTATTAAAGATAAACACGCATTGGTGAGGTTACGAACACAACTTAAACGCAAACATTAATTCAGAAATATTAATTTAATAATGTATTCGCGTGGGTGACGATTCACACGAATATAATTATTAGGAATAATATTCTGAAACGATATTCCATATAATCGTAAATCGAATCGAAATACGATACGAGCGTTGGATTCGGAAAGGTGACGATCTTTACGAATACATGCGTGAGTAACGCGTTTCGACGAGATAACCGAAATAATATTCTAATGATATTAATTTAAGAAAAGAAATTTAGAAATGTTTATTAGGAATTACTACCTAAAACGTAAATGAACAAATATTTTAATTAAATAAATAAATTAACGAAAGTAAAATGGAATCGTTTTTACAAAACAACTTATTTAAAATCATTTTATTAAAACGAAACCTAAGGATAGAAATGTTGTATGTTTTAAATATGTTTTACGAATAAAACCGATCATTAGGAAATATTATTGCAAAATAAACGAGACCGAGCACGCGGGGAACAATACGGAGTATAAGAAGGATGTTTTCCTCCTTCTCCCTTATTCTTCCACCTTCTACTCTCTCTAACACACAAACCCATCACCCATTTCTCTCTCTAACTTCTTTCTAGGATTTCTCGTTCGTTTCTAGAGCATTTCGCGAGATCATGGTGTCTAAACGACCGTATAATCGAGGAGAACACAAACTCACGAAGAAATCTCATGTTTGGTCGACAGTTAGAGGTAAATCTCGAGTTTTATTCCTGCTTCTCACACTAACAACAAAACGGTTTGCACCTTTATTGTTTAAACGATTTCTATACATTGGAAACTATAAAACGAACTTGTATGATCATGGAGAGGACCTAGATGGTACCGTATCCGCGGGAACTTGAAGATGAAGATGGTGGATTCACTGGTTCGCGCAGTAGCAGTTGGCCGAACTTTTATTTGGCGGCCGATCCAGATGATGGACGAGCCTTTCCTTGGCCGAATCTACATGGGATCCATGAACCTGGCCGGCGAGCCTTTGTTCAGGCGAACCTTGGCCAGCCGAACCCAGCTTCACGAACCAAACATGGTGCCACGAACCTGGATGGTGCAAACCTTAGCAGCTGAATTAAAGAGAAGCCACGAACCTTGCTAGCTCCACAAACCCTAATCTAGCCGAACATGGTCTAGGGGCCGAACCTTGAGGTCTGAAAACCTGTGGTCATGGCCGAACCCAACAACGGGCCGAACCTGGAGCCATGAACCCACGATGAGACAAACCTGAAAATTAGCCGAACGCATATGCATGCTAAACGAACCCTTTGGACGAGAACCCTAGTTAGCCGGTCGAACCTTTACGTGCCCAGAACCCTAGCAGCAAACCATGGCAGCAAACCTATGCCTTTATGCAGTGAACCTTTGGGGCTGTTAAACCTAGATCATGTCGGGTTAGGGTTAAAGATAAGTAAAGGAAAAAGAGATTATGAACATCCATGAATGCATGAATTAAATTAACTTGCCACCTTTATTAATAAATATAAGTGTTGGATTTTGAGGTGATATATATTGAACACTTTATGAGGACAATCTAAGAATGATATCTTAAGCCCAAAATGAAATTTTAATAGCTTGATTATGATGGGAAACTTAAATAAACATGCATGCAATTATGAGTATAGATACGAATATGATGAGGGTTAACACCTTTAAATATACATGTCCATGGGGTGTACACATAAGGTTTCACAATAAGCATCATAATTGATAAATGAAACTAACAAACCCTAAATCTATTCCTTATGATGAAGCTAGGAAACATTGGTGAGTAGCTTTACAACTTAAGTAATAAGCCTAAGTTGCTTGTACACCTAGTAATTTAAGGTCAAACGAATATGAAAAGTTTAATCATGGTCCAACATAAATGCTTATGAATATGAAACACACGATAATTACAGATTATTGAGTTTCTTTGATTTCACATACGTGAGCACGATTACTACAAGAACACTGATTCTGAGGAATTCAGGTGAATTCTCATAATCTCCTTTTTAAATCATTTTGCTTTTAAACTCGGAGGTGGAACATGTATACCAGATTTAAATATTATTTTGATAATACATCGGTGACACATGGTTTATCATTATGATATTCATATTATTGGATTATCATTGATTATAGATTGACACGGATTATCACAACTCCATGAGTCATTGTTGTTGAGTTGACTTCGGTCCTCCGCAATGATTGAGTCACTGTTGTTTAGTTGACTTCGGTCCTCCTTGGTGATTCCACTGTTGGTTGAGTTGACTGCGGTCCTCCGCAGTGCATGTATTGACACTCATATTATTTGGGAATATCGTTAGTTGAGTTGACTACGGTCCTCCGCGATGATTCCGCCGTTGATTGAGTTGACTGAGGTCCTCCGTGGTAACTTATATGGAGATAATTATGTTGAATATTGATTGTTGACTGAATTGTGATTTTTTGAGATTGGTTGATTATATGGGAATGATTAGTTGTGATTATTTGAATTATGTGATTGTTGTGTTGTGTTTGTGTTATTGGAAGAAGTGGATTATCTCACAGGTGCACATGTGCAATTTCTTGGAAAAATTATAAACTTATATGAACTCTTATAAATTTTTCTGAATCATAAAAACTTATGATTACTCACCAACTACTTCGTAGTTGACACTTGATTTTCTACATGTTTCAGGAAATGAAGAGAAGTAGGTAGAGCAGGGTAGCTCTACATCTTTTGGACAGCCTCACTTAGGATCTTGGACTTAGCTAAATTAACTGGATTTCTGAAGATTAGATTTTAGTCAATTTAGCTAAATCTTTTGTGTAATTGATTGTAATTAAATCATGACGAACATGATTTTTGTGTAAATACTTTATTTGATTTGAATGTTATGTGATGATACAGTTAGATGCCTACGAGCTTATGAACAATCTACACATCCCTCATGGCATCCCGACGTTTCCGCCATCGGTCGGGGTGTTACAGTTAGAACCAGACAGTAATTAAGATCTCAAACAACCAAGCAAGATTAACTTGTAAATAATAAGACTCAAGAACTGACTTGATTTACACATTTACAAATGACTCAATTAAAAGAAAAATCTTTTTGTAATTTTTTTAATATTTTTTTTATTTTTTCTGTTTTTGACTTAAATATTTACAATTTTTATTATTTATTTACGAATTCTTTATTTAATTTAAAAAATTTCAAAAATTTTATTCAAAATTAACTCGATATATACAATGACTTGATTTTACAGAAATTAAAACTAAAAGGCACCAGCCTGACATACCCACACTTATAACAATACATTGTCCTCAATGTGGCCTCAGAACTGGCGATTGACAAAGAAAACTAGTAATACAACAAGGTAAGCGACAAACTCCCTGATAATGTGGCAATCGTGTAGTGAGTGGAGTTGCGAGCCCTTCAATGTATAATCTCAAATACAAACTCAAATATACAATTATCAATACAACAAAAATCCAACTACAATCATACAAACAAAATCATATAATAATACAACCAATAATATACAAATTCAAACAATCATAAAACAACAACAACAATATTACAAACAATTTTTATACAATAATACAAACAAACATAACCTACTACAAACATTAATATACAATCAATGAATAAACAACACAAACACTTAATCACAACCACAAGAATAAAAATAAACATAAACATACCAAAAGATAAATATATGCAATGTACAATCTGAATACATACAAAGGAAAAGAAAAATACATAAATTATAGTAAATACAAACAATCAATACTCATCCGATCTGTCATCGGAGTCGGAGGGAATGCGTGGGGCAGGCATCCGAGGGGGGAACGGGAGCGCCGACAGTAGCTGCAATGCTCCTGACTATGTCCTCTAGCATGTCGATCCTCTGACGTAAGTATCAAAAAGTGAGTCTAGGAGGTGCAATTTGTCGTGGCGGCTCATCGCGAGGTGGCCTCTCCCTTCGATGCAATATGCGATGTGTGGATGGCGGAGCGACCAAGGGTATCGGGTCCAAAGGACCAGATCCTCCAACAGAGGCATCCAGCATGGTGGTACGTCAAATGTAGCCATCCCTGACGTCTGCATGTTGTAGATCACGTATGGCGCCGTTTCGAGGCCGAGCGTAAGATGCTCTACTGGATATGTGGAGAAGAACCGAAGACGGATCGCCATACGACATATGTAAGGAGCCATGTCCAGCCGTGCGGTATGTCCTTCCCGACGAGGCCTCGCAAGTGATGTCAACAAAATAGTAGCAAGGTTCGCCGGGCGGCGTCCCTGGATGCAAGAAAGGCAAAACAGGTCAAAATAGATAACACTGTCCTTGCCAGATTGGCGAGGAATCCAGGTGCATGCAAGAATCCGATGAATGCAGCGAAGAAGAGGATCGCGGATCTGGGTGGCTAGCCGTCGGTCAGAATGAGGGGGAATGGATATCGTCCACCAATATGCGGCCATCTCCGCTTCGGTAACGTATCCGGGCCAAGATGCCTGAGATACACCCCAAAGGAGGCCCTCAGAGTCTTCAGCAACTACCTCCTCTTGGGTATACATACCCCTGCTGATGACGAACTGGGCGAAACTCAAGCTGCGAAGTGACCGCCCTAACGCGAACGACACAGCTCCAGGATACGTCAGTGAGCGTGTGTCGTATCTAATAGTGGATAAGAACTCCACAGTGAGCTTGTCATACGGCGACCACTCGCAACGTTACAGACGGCCCCACCGTGGAGTCATCATGGCATCAAACTCGTCAACACGGCCCAGCTGCTCTCTGGTGGCTCGATTGTATCTGTGGTGCTGCATCGTCTCCAGGCCAACGAGCGTCTGCATGTGACTATACTCCATCGTATCCGCCGCGAACAAAAGGAAAGTGTGGTCGGAAAGTGTGGTCGGATCTGGTGCACAGCTACCCATGCTAACTACATTCCTAAATCCTAAGTTGATTATTAATTTTATTTGAAAAACGTTTATTTTTATACAAATTTGTTTTATTATGTAATTTATGTACGAATGTTGATTATTAAGTTATTTATTTGTGTTATACATATTACAATGTATTATCCTTTATTTATATGCAAAATAATATGTAAGTATAAATTTTATTTAATTATTTACAATCATTTATTGGGAAAGATTTATTGTATTATTAATTATAAATACATTATTTATTTATAGTTATACAAGTATACATTCAAAAACTTATTTATGTCCAAAGTAATATACATATATTATTTATTTTCTATATACACCATTACATTATTTTATATACGTTTGGTAAGCTTATTGCATTTTATTTAAGATACAATTATACATAAGGATTTATATATATACATATATTTGCTTTATTTTGTAATTTTTATTTTTTTATTTAAAATACAAGATTTGCATTTATTTTAATTTATTAAATTAACCATATTGGTTATTTTATTTTTTTTTATTTTATGTTATTAAGATACAAAATACATACATTTATAAATTTATGTACTAATATTATTTTATTGTTATTGTTATTTACAATACTTATACTTTATTTAAAAACAAAAGTACTAGTATTTATTTATTTTATATCACTTTATTATTATTAGTAGACAATACCCCGTGTGTTACACGGATTTAATATAAAATAATTAATAATTAGTAAGAAAAATTTATAAATAATAAAATAACATTTTAATATAAAATGTGTAAAATATGTATTAATAAGTTCTTTAAGTAATAAACAATGATTAAAAACTTTATTTTGAAAGAAATTAATATTTAAAAATTTAATACTACAAAATGTTATGTGTTTATAATAAAGTATTCTTTAAAATCTATGTATTATAGTCTATTTTATTTTTTAAACTTTTTTTAGAATACATGATTTTTAGAAAAAAATTAATAAATACCAAAGAATACATGATTTTTAGAAAAAAAATTAATAAATACCAACTTAAAAATTATTAATTTTTAGAAAAAAATCATATCTTAAAATTTTTTAAGGTGTTTTTATAATAATTTTTTTTAATTGATCATAAAACTTTGTAGTATTAAAAAGGTTAATAATATCATTAATATTATAATTACTGAATACGAGACTTAATATACTTATTTAATAAGAGTAAGAATGTAATGAAATGATAATAAGTTATCAAATGATACTATTAGCCTAAATTGTGACAAGAAAATTTAATATTAAAAAATGTCATTTGTTTATAATAATGTATTCTTTAAAATGTATGTATTATAGTCTATTTTATTTTTTAAACTTTTTTAGAATACATGATTTTTAGAAAAAAAAATTAATAATTACCAATTTAAAATTTATATATTTCTAAAAAATATTGATTTTTAGAAAAAAATTCATATCTTAAATTTTTTAAGGTTTTTTCTATAATAAAATATAATTTTTTAATTGACTAAAACTTTTTAGTATTAAAAAGGTTAATAATATCATTATTATTATTATTATTATCATTGAATATGAGACTTAATATACTTATTTAATAAGAGTAAGAATGCAATGAAATGATAATAAGTTGACAAGTGACACTATTAGCCTAAAATTGTGATATGTGGCAAACAAATATTTTTGTTTATTAAGATAGTAATATTCGTATACTTATTTATGTTCAAAAAGTATATATTTATATTGATTATTTATTACATTATTTTCATTATTATTTTTTTCCTATACACAAGATATCAATTATTATGATGTATTATTTATTTTTTCATTATTATATACTTTATTTTTTTTTATTTTTTATCTTTTTTTTGGTTTCATTTTTATTTAATTTATAATCTGACACCATTTTTATTATTATTATATATATTTAATATATATATATATATACTGAAATTGAAATTAAAATAAAGTAAAAACTGAAAAATTCGGGGCTGGCAGGTCGCCTGGCTACAAGAGACCGGAGCAGGGCGTTGCGCCTAGGGCACAATCTCGCCAGAAATTTGGGATCCGGTTATCCTGATGATTCCCGGACCATTTTCTATCCATAATCATCCCCAATCAAACATAATCTAATCTAACTATGTAATTTCTAATCTAGAGTTTCGGAAAAAAAGCAAAGATGTTACCGGTTATGTGTGTAGGTGGGGATTTGCTGAAGATGATGCGGCTGGTGACCGGTGATGACGCGATAGATGATTGAGTGATGCTCGGTGGAAGTAACAGCGGCGGATGGAGGTGATGATGGTTGAGACTGTAGCGGTGGCCGTAGAGGAAGAGACCGGTGATGATGGTCGCCACCCGAAATGGTGGTGAGGTAATCGGTGGTAAAGCGGTGGATGTGGTGGTTGTGACGGTGGGGCGTAGCAAATGTGGTGGTAGACGGTGGTAGGAGTGGTAGTGATCGGTGGTTTTCACTTATATATATTTTTTTCGATTTTCCTGGACCCGCGCGCATAGCATTTGACCAAGCGAGCTATTTGGGCGTTGTGCCTGAGGCTAACAGTTGGAATTCTGGGATTCTATCTGTGCGCACCGCCTGGCGCCAGACAGTGGATGCGGGCGTTGCGCCTGGTTTTAAATTTTCAAATTCTGGAGTCTACATACACGCGAGGCGCCTAGGCTCATGTGTTTTGGTGGGGCGTTGCGCCTAGGGTTTCAGTTTTTTGATTTTTACACACTTTTTTTTAGTAAATCTAAATTAAAGAAGTTCTAAAATTAAATTAACGAAAATTAAAACTAAGTTAAATCCTAATTTCCTATAACTAAAGAAATTAAAATTAACTAAAATCAAAATAAAACAAAATTTTAAAATGAGGAAATTTTTAAGAAACTACTTTCTAATAAAAATAACTATTAGCAAATTAAAAACTAAATAAAACTAAATTGGACATCACTACTTTTAATGAAAATTTTTTCTAATAAACCTATTAAAATTTAACCTAAGTTAAAGAAAAACCGAGTTAAGGATCGGTGATGTAATAAAATGATCAGATTGCAAGTCAGGTATGATAATCACCTATCCGAAATGGTAATATCAAACGTACGTGACACGAATACCCACACTTGAATCCAACACAATCATATAAGCATAAATACATCACCAATCACATAAGACTCTAAATACTGAAGTAAAACCATGTACACTATGTACACTATATATAAGTTGGGCCGAAGCCCGAATTCCTAACCTGCGTGGGATTCGAGGAGAACAACCTCCTCATCAGATGGAATCGGTCCTCCGATGTAGGGCTTCAAACGTTGCCCATTCACCTTCCATGTGTGGTCCCCTGATTCCAACTCCACCGCACCATGCGGGAATACCTCACGTACAACAAACGCGCCTTTCTACCGTGACTTTAGCTTTCCTGAGAAAAACCTTAGTCTCGAGTCATAAACCAGAACTCGATCGCCCCTCTCGAACTCTTTCTCCTTCTTCAATCTCCTATCATGCAGCACCTTCGTGCGCTCCTTGCAATTCCTTGACCGAGCGTACGCCTCGTCACGTAGCTCATTCAACTCATGCATCTGGCGGAACCGGTCCTTGGTGGCCTTTGACAAGTTCAAGTTCACGGCTTTCAAAGCCCAAAAGGCTTTGTGCTCAAGCTCAACCGGAAAATGACATGCTTTCCCATAGACCATTCGATAGGGGGTCGTCCCTATCGGATTCTTGAACACGGTCCTAAAAGCCCATAAGGCGTCGTCTAATTTGTAGGCCCAATCTTTCCTAGTGTGGCCGACAGTCCTCTCCAGAATCCTTTTCACTCCCCGACTCACATTCTCAACCTGATCGTTGGTTTGTGGATGATCAGAGGTTGACAAACGATGGTGTAACATCTGTGCCGGAAACGCTACCGGAACAGTGGTATCAACAGTAAATGCACAGTAACTCAGGTATAAACTATGTAAGCTATTATGCTATTGTTTCTGAAATATGTTTAAATCTCACGATTTAACCTTCAGAAACAAATCAGACAACGCTGAACTTACACACAGATGCTTGTTAATGTGACATTATGTATAAACGTATGCGAGGGTTGAACAAAACAAAGCAATAACGGACGTCGTTGCAGGAATGCTAAACCGACGGATTATTAATATAGGTGACGATCTGTACGAATATATCTGAAAGTTTAACGTCCTGAATGAGGTCCAGTAATTAAAAAACCACATTAAAAAGTGTAGTTATAGTCGTATTCGTACGGGTGACGATTCGAACGAATACGCGCGACAACTGTACGTTTCGATTTAAACAATAAATTAAGCGTTTCCGAAAATTTAAAATAAACAAAACGTAATTAGTTAATTTATTAGGTAATTACAACTTAAATTATTTAATAAACTTTATCTTTAAAACCGAGACATTTGTCGCTAAAACGAACGCGAAACGACGCTTCTACGCGAAACCGAGCAAGACCGAACACGCGGGTAAGTGTGACAACCAGTACCAGATTGTCCGGCAAGTCCGTACGGTATGTGTATGTCACACCCCCAATTTTCAACTAACGGAATCATACCGTTTGGGACGTGACAAACCAGGATCTCAGATCATTAGACATAACGAAGACCTCTATATGATTTTCAAAACATACTTTGGTCTAAAACTGTAATATCAAAGTTCTAACGTTGTGGAAGCGTTTTTAAAATAAAAACAAACATAACGGTTTGAAAACTGTAAATTACAAAGCAAAGTCCCAAATGTTCAAATCCAAATAACAGAAATATAAAATATGCATGCGACTCGATCTCCTAGTCCATGCTTGCTTGCTTGCGTACCTTAGCGTCCAGAGAAAACATGTAAATCAAGTCAACACAAAGGTTGGTGCATTACACAGGTTTAAGTATTCACAAATATTTGAAACAACTGTTTGAAACGAAATGTTTGCAGATAACATAATCACACATGCATAGTCATGTTAGCTAGTCATTTGTACTATTTACATAAGCGGTCGACACCGAAGCTGACTGTTGCATGCTGTTGCATGTTTTGCCTTTCCACTATTGTCTAGCACAAACAATAGTAATGTGAATTGGCTAGTTAAACACTTGCGTAGATCCCATCTACCAAGTGAGGTTTGTCAAACCTAATAGATCTATTTCCAACTACCACGCTTTGCAGTACGGCAAACTAAACGGTTCGAAATGTAAGGACTTGTAATGCTATGTTCGCACTTAATGTAAACAGCTAACTCATGCAAGTGATATGTATCTAAAAGCTTTGTTTGCACATGTTTTCTCCCCCAAAACAGTAAAATAAGAAAAGGGGCTGTACGCACTTTTGAATGTAGCAGAATGATCAACACACGTGAATTCGCGTAGAAAATCCTCTACGAATAACCTGTGTTTTAACAATAACTTAGTGTTATTCGGGATGTCGTTTTGTGTTTGAAATCACATACGTGTCAACACACGTATGTTAGAGTGTTAGAACTGTGCATCTATAAGTACGCGTGCCTTTAAAATCGTTTAAATAAACATAATTATACGCGATTACGTTTTTGGGTTAAAATATAAATTTTACTATTTTATTTTGTTCGGGATTTCGTTACGGTTCCAACGCAATTTGAATGGATCAAATCGGAGTTAGAACGAAGGAGATATGTTCAAAATACCAAAAATAATTTTAAAATCCAAAAACTGTTGGAGCCGGGTTCGAACCCGCTACCTCCCTTCCACAATACACACTCCTTACCATTCCCTCTGCTTCTAATTTCTTTAACAGAACCCTTTTCAAAAGGTTTTAACCCACAAAGGGTTGGTTTCCCTTTGTTTAACAATACCCGAACACTTAGGACCTAAATTAGCCCCAAATTCGATCCCGATCGGTCTCATAACTATGGGGCTTTTGTTCCATGGATCAAAACACGTCTACCCATAGTTCTAATTTACTTAATATCAACCCGCAGTTGTTTCAATTCGTTTATAACAAGTTTCGAACCCGCACATCAAACTTATAATTCGATTGAGTATAATTCGCTTGTATTAATCCTCGAATTCATATGGTTTTTCATACTTATACCAAAACCAAACTATCAGTGTTGCTGATTTGAATTTTTAGATCCTATTTGATTAAAATTCTCAAACGTTTCTCTATTCCAAAACGTGGAACCGGTTTTCATTGAATTCTATATTGATAACCAAAATTGGCATAAAGGTTATCTTAATCGAAGTCCTCTGAAACTAATGATACCCTTTAATTTGATTCTAAAACTCCTTTAAATCAAAATCCCTAAAACCTTTTATGTTCGAAGCCCTAGAATTCGAACTTGTAAAATTCGTTGTTGTTATATCAAAATAACTTAGGGTTTTCGTTGCACATGACAATTCGAAGCTTTCTGTAAAACTTAATTTGATTATAAAACTTGTTTGAATAAAAACCCCCAATTAGTTTTAACTTAGAACCCTAGAATTCGAGATTACCAAATCCAATATTGTTTGATGCAATTGACCTATGGTTTTCGTTAAACCCATGATTCCAAAACTTTCTGTGTAAATTAATTCGGTTCTTAAACACAATAGATTATCAAACCCCAAATCGTTCTTGGTGTGAGCCCTAGTTATTCGAACTCAAACAATTCGGTCTTAAAACTCCGAATTGTCATATGGCTAATCTTTTTCGGCATGATTAGTTTAAGTAGGAACGAATTGTTACCTGGTTTGATGCTATTTCAATGGAAGTCGACTAGAAGCCCTAACTTCGGCTTCCTCACAATTGGATTCTACGATTCACAGCCTCTGAGCACGAATAGATGAGTGAAATAGCTTCTAATTGTGTCGAACAGATGTTATGAGTTGCCAATTTCGTGAATTATGATTGAGATAAATGATTTTGATAGTGAAAAGCTTCGGTTACGACTTTTAGTTATCATTCCGGTTAAATTCGACTAATTAATGTGTCGATTATTACCTAGTTTTATTGTGAAATTCGAGTTCCCATTGAATTCCTACACGAATTTTGACTTTAAAAGTCAAAGCTTAACATTTCTTGTAATTTCAAGTTGAATCCTTGAAATTTAAATGTTTTGAAGCTGATTTTGATTACTCTTAAACCTTCAAGTTTGATTTTGTCTGATTTCGTGACATTTTCGCTAGTTTTCAGTTAACGAAGTTAACTCGAATAGTCGGATTGTCACAGTGTACTTCACTATTCAATGTGTGAAAATACAATGTGTAAACAGTTGTGTAACAACAGAACTCAGAAAACAAACAACCGTTGTATGTGTTTAAGTGAAAACTTAAATACTGGAAATACAACAACTCAAGAGAAACAATAGTGTACAAACAAATGACAAGAACCTATCGGTTGCAATCTGATATCCATAGATGACAGGTTTCAGATGGCCGCTAACGCAGCATGAAAGCAATGTGAATTCAATAATAACAATGTGAAAACAGACAAGTTTAGTTGAGTCCGTTTGTGAGAAAGTCTAATGCAAAACAATAACTCAGTATTGTAGACGAATAATAAACCGACAGGGTGTTTGCGTGAGTGACGATTCACACAAACATATCTGTGGGTTTAACGTTCTGAACGATAATTGATAAGTAGAAAACCAAATCAGAAAGTGAAATGTACGATCGTATTTGTACTGTTAGCGCTCTGTACGAAAACGCGCGTAAGTGACGTTTTCTAACGAAACGATGAAAAAAATTAATGATCTCGATCGTTAAAATAATAAAATTATGATAATGATAATAATATGTGGATAAATCCACTTAAAAAGAATTTGTAAAACTATCTTAGAAAAATTTCACGAAATTAGCATTTCGTAACGAAATAACGAGACTTACGGATTTAACCTCGAAGAAACAGTAAAAATAACGAAACCATAATATTTACGCTTTAGAATTTTGAAACTCATCATAATAGCCCGAGAAAACTAATTATCAAAAACACGTTAAATACGCGTGTAACGTTCCGGAAACGCAACGGAGACGAAAACTGAGCAACCGAAACGAACCCAAACTCACTCGGGGTATAAATACCCTCAATGAGTTCAACTTACTCATTTCTCCCTTCTCCTTCTCTCTCTAAAAGCACCTCCCACGAACCTTTCATCCTCTCTCTAGATTTCAACTTCAAATAGCGATATCTCACTCGTTTGTGGACGAAATCGGGCGTTCTTGGTGTCCACGCGTAGCTACAATCCTCCTCTACCAAGAAGTACAAACGATATGAGGTTTTGTCTTACCGAAAACGAGGTAATAAGCTAAGAGAAACCCACGAAAATAGGGTTTTCACAACCCTAGTTCGACCCAACCTCTTAACCGGCTAACCCCCTCTCTACCTTGCACCACATGTTCACGAGGAGCCCTTTTTCGCATAACCCAGTCATGGGAAACGACCTAGAACTAGAGAGGCTTGATGGTGGTGGGCCGAACCACTGCTGGTTCGAGGGAGGCTAGTCTGGACGAACCTCCTAAGGACCAGTCGAACCTTGAGTTCGTGAGCCAAGTAGCGACGAACCTGTGTTGAGCTGGGCAAGAGGCAAACCAACCTGACCTAGCCGAACCTAGCATGCCACACCATCATCACCGAACCAGTTCCAGGAGCACCGAACATCCCAGGAACGAACCATGCATGCATGATACGAACCCTTGTGCAGCAAACTTTAGCCGAACCTCAAGGCGAACCATATGCGGCTGAACCCATCATGCAGGACCGAACCTTCCCTTGCCGAACCAGATCACGAGCAGCGAACCTTTGTACTGCAATTCATATTGGCCAAACCTACACCATGCTGGGTCTAGGGATTTCACGAACCTAGCCGCAGTTCTACCCATGAGGGTTCGCTGGTCTGGAGCCTAACATAGTGACCAGCCCAAAGTAGCCATGCGGACCATGGCATGGGGGTTGGTTCAACAATTTGGCCCACATGATCAACTAATGAAATAAACAATGGAAGAAAATTATAATAGATAAGATGCATTGGGAGAAACGAATTACAAACAAGTGGCGAAGTTTGTGATTTAAACAAATAAACCTTTTCAAATGATGTCAAATGGTCAAGTATGCACTTCAAGATAAACGTTTCAAGGGTAACAAAGGCTAAGGATGGGACTTCAAATTTTAAACCTAAATTTACAATTAGGTTGGGTATTAAAGATCCTACTAATACAATTAATAATTGTATCATAAAATTTGTTATGTGTTAAAGTATGAGTTAAGGCAAACAAGGGTCAAAACAAATGTTATTTCTAAAACACTTAAAGAGAAATGGGGCCGAATAATGACCAAGACCGCGACTCACAAGTGTTAGCCAACTCTAGGGCTAACACATACATGAGCACAAACCCCTATAACTTATACTGATAAGTTACAACAACATGAAATCAATACAGGATCGTGAACATTACAACTAGGACAATCAAGAGCGTGTATGTGTTTAAGCTAGGTCAACCACTTCAATAGCAAGGTGAGTTCATATGCCCGCTTTTCTAATCTTTACTGATTTCAAAGCTCAGGGCTCAGAAACATGTTTAAAGCTTTTAAATACTTTAAAAGTCTTGTTACAACATCCTGATTTTACTATGATTTAGATAATATTGTATGGCGTTATTATCGTTTATCATTGTATGCTTGCTTGCTTGATCATTATCATATCTGACATAGTTAGGAATATACATGCCAATATAGCTTCCTGACACATCCATACACTAGAATAATACTAACTGTAAGAATATATCTTACAACTTTTTATTATTCCTACACGATTGAAAAACGGGACAATCAAGGGGTACCGTGCTGATAACTATTACAAACCACAAGAATGATAATCATGATAACGAAACTTCATGATGACGAGATCATTCACACATTACCAACAACGTGTAATAAGACAAGTTCTTAAAACACTTTGTTAAAGTCATTTCGAACACACAACATAGAGATAACAGTGAGACAATCACTTGTGATATCGAGGATGATATCATGAGCACACACTCTCGGGGTGGCATTCCCCACATATACTACCATTGTTTATTAATACCAGATCTTAAACAATACCATAAATGAAATTTGGGTATGATTAGTAACCATTTCAATGAGACCACATCCTTGGGATAGGGTGACAGAAACCTAATAACATTAAACATAAGACTCTATTTAGAGTACATCCTATAACCGTCATCAGGTGTCGGTTACACTAACCATAGATCAGTCGGGTAAATCATGAACTCTAACCTTCAGGGTTTGAGTAATCCAATGGAAATTACACCGGGCACGAGAGGTGATATCATTCTAATCAATGAAATTCATAAAGTCTTGGGAACATATTCATTCAAATTGATATCGTGGTGAGGATATCTTCCACACTGGGCTAGTCAGGAATGACAGCTACTCGGACTATTATGTCTCAATCTAGGGATCATAAGGAGGACATATTACACACCGGACTGGTAAGTACTGACAGTCACTTAGACTAACTAGTCTCGCTCTAGATATCGAGGAGGATATCTTACACGCCGGGCTAATCCGTAAGGAATAGCTAACAGAGACAATTACATCTCTCTTCCAAAGGTTGGGGATAATTATACAGGGGAATATCTTACACGCCGGGCTAATTAGAAATGATTAGTTACAAAAACTATAAAGTTTTGTTCTAGATATCGAGGAGGATATCTTACATGCCGGGCTAATCCGTAAGGAATAGCTAACAGAGACAATTAAGTCTCTCATTCAAATACTGGGATATATTACACACCGGGCTAATCCGTAAAAAATAGCTAACAGAGACCATTAAGTCTCTCATTCAAATGCTGGAATACATTACACACCGGGCTAATTCGTAAGGAATAGCTAACAGAGACAATTGCGCCTCTTTCTTTTCAAATGCTGGGATAATCATACCGGGGAAATCATGGGTGAAATGAAATGGGTATCCGTAGTTGTATTACAAGTAGTGTTGAATCCAGTTGAGCATGTGGTGGGATGGCGTTTGGGCGGGTTGTAGGCTCGACCCTTGCATATGCCCTATATATAAGCATGCTTGGTTGGATGAGGTACTATTTGTAAGTATAACTATGGAGATGACATTGTGTGAATCATGGGGAAACAAATAACAATACAACTTGTGTGAAATATTGTGATCATGAATGACAACAAATCAATTGTTTTCAAAATTTTCAAACTTATGAACTCACCAACCTAGTGTTGACTTTGTTTAAATGCATGTTTTCTCAGGTGATGAACATGCTTAGTCACAAGATATCAAGAACATAGCTAGTGGAATTTTAGAAGACCTAGCTACATTATGTGTTGCATACTCTTGGATGGAAAAACAAGGAATCATCTTTTGTATATCTTGTACAGTTACAAGATAGAAACTCATTGATTCTAGTGATTAGATTTACTTGGGTAAATTATGAGGAAACAATGTAATTTAACTATGTAATTCTATATCATTGTCACGATTAGCATTTCTCATTTATATCTCATGTGCTATGTAAACAATATGATCACTTTGATTATCACAACGATATCGCGCCCCGGGAACCTTCCGCTCGGCGGGAAAGTCGATCCAGCCTGCCGGCTCGGTGTGTGACAGTAAGTGGGAAACTTTAATGAGGCATTAAATGCCTCATCTTCTCCAAAACAACCCCCTCTCTCATCCTCATCCTCACCGTCACTTTCTCTCTCTAAACTATCTCTCTAAAAACCCTCAAGCTATCTCCTCCATTTCTCAACCAAATCGCGTGTTCTAGGTGTCCAAACGACTACTACATCACGTAGAGCACGAAAGTACAAGGATCTGGAACCCAAGATCTTCTGATTTGTGGTATAAACGAGTTTTATGTTGCGATTTTAGGGTTTCAAAACCCTTAGTTCGAATCCCCCATAGAACCGGTTTTAACCCCTCAAACCTTAGGGAAATCACACTCTAACACCCTTGGGTAGTGTAGGAACAAGACTTAACACCATGGTTGCCTCCTTGTGGCTTCGACAGGCCAAATGGCCATTAACAGCTAGGCCGAATGGCCCTAGCCGAACCAGGAACAACCCCATTCGGCTGAATGGCCAAGGATCCTTCGGCCATGCACATTCGCCCGTAACTCCTTCGGCAACACTCCGTCGGCCGGCACAGTCCCATTCGGCGGCCTTTCATTCGACACAAGCCAACTCATTCGGCCTACCTTCGGCCAACCTAGTTGGCCGCATCCATTCGGTCGGGTCATCCTTATTTGGCCAATGATTCCATTCTTTCGGCCGAATCCCTTTCGGCCACCTTTGCATGCATCTATAATGTGTGTGTGTGTGGAAAAAATATTGGGGTTCATGACCTAACATCAACTTAGGTAATCTATGAGTTAAGTTTGGAATTTAACAAGGTAAGGGGTTAACATGGGGTCACTCTAAGACCATAAACTAATACTTTCTTGGTAACAATGGGGTTTTCTAACAAGAAGCCACCATAGTTTTAAACAAAGGGGAAAAGCTTGTGAACCTTTCATGCTAGAGAATTAAAACACCAACATTTTGCTAAACCAATGCTAAACATATATTATGACTATCACTTGGGATGGTGGGTGAACAAGGACTAATGTCAACACATCAAAGGTTTTTAACATTTGTATATAAAACCTAATAAGCAAATAATCAGGAAATTTTAAATATGTATTAGTGTTAGTTACTAACACACGCTACTTAGTAAACATTCTACTACCTACAACAAACTTAGATAGTTCTATGGGACTTCTAAGCTAAGTTGTACTTACTAACGATTCGAGAAGCAAAGGAAGCTAAAACTAAATCTTAGGCTTGGAGTTAATCAAATTGGATTAAATTAAGTCTAGTAAACAAAGCTATGATTTTCCTTAAAATACTTGATGGTGATTGCTAAATGATATTAATATAAACTCTTTTGAATCAATTAAATCATTTTTAACTTAAAATTTGTGTAAAGCAAATTGTTTTACAATTACTTAATAAAAGCCTTATGGGATCATGGGTTTTATTTATGGGCAATACCGTAGGCTAGTTCGATGAAATTATAGCAAGACATTAGTAACCTAAGACACTTAGTTGCACACCGAGACCGAAACCCTAGTTTGCGTCTATTATAACGACTTATCGTATTCGAACCTCTTAAATTAACCCAGGTGTTGAAGATACTTAAGCTACAAACAAAGAGCGCACATTATCTGTGGTAACCTATACTTAGCAACACTGGTGAGTTCATTTGTCCCTTTTCAAACTACTTTGTTTTTACTTCGGGACTGAGAAGCATGTTTACACATTTTAAAATAAATGTCTCTTAAACACTTTTAAACTTACTCATAACGCTAATACACCTATACTAGAAAGCTAATGCTTTATTCTACATGCTAAGGCTATATGATAATACTAAGTGCGAATGCTACATGCTAAGTCTACACGCTAATGCTATATGCTAGTGCTACATGCTAAGCCTATGTGCTAAGACTGTCTGCTAAGACTACATGCTAATGCTACACACTAAGGCTTTGAACACTTATGCTAAATGCTAACACTTGATACACTCATCTTAAAGGCTAATACTATACACACTTATTCTGAATGCTAATACCTCATACACTTATTTTAAAAGCTAATATCTTATACTCTTAAGCTACATGTCAATGCTGCTTACACTTATACTTATTTGCTTAAAACTTTCGAAGCTTTTAAATGCATAAGAAAGACAAATACTAAAAATAGGAATGCTCTTGAAAACTATACTTATGGAAGCTTGTAAACTTAAACTCAGAAAGACTTGTATGCTTGGAATGCTTAAAACAGTTGAACGCTCGATATGCTTGGAATGTTTAAAACACCTGAACGCTCAATATGCTTGGAATGCTTAAAACACTTGAACGCTCTTAAAACACATGAATGCTCAATATGCTTGGAATGCTAAGACTACAGGCTGATTGACCGTCGCGTGTTGACCTACGTGTCAACCGCTACTAGTCATCAGTAAAGCTATGTGAATGCTATAAACTTGTATGCTAAAGCTATCGGACATCGTAAGACAGACTGAATGGCCATCGTGTCTTGACATTGGTCAAGCCCTTCTAGTCATCAGTGCTCTTCGTTGTCAGAATCCTGTAAGACAGACTGATTGGCCGCCGCGTCTTGACATCGGTCAAGCCCTACTAGTCATTCAGTGTTCTTCTTGATTCATCCGTGGTAGTGATGAGTGACTAGGATGATGTTGGTTTCTTCTAGCTGACTTAGTGTCTTCTTGAAGATTCCCTTATTAAAACACCGATGTCGCGAGTCATATTTAGTTCCGTTATGATGGATGCTGAATTCCTTAGGGGGTTCAGCTGTCCCTAATGGTAACTCTCAAAAACTTGATACTCATATGTGGATTAGTTTATGGTGGGATGGCGTCTGGGCGGGTTGTAGGCTCGACCCTTTCGTATGCCCTATATATAAGTATACCGATCTGGATATTACAGGTGATGTTAATGAGGTTAAGGTTGTTACCGAATTGGTTTGTTGATGCTATTGTGCGCGTGTCTTAAACTTCAAACCAAGATGCTTGAAACTATGATGGAATTCGATGGTAGGTAAAACGCTTAACTATCATTAACAACAATGTCATATGTGGATTAGTATGTTGTGGGATGGCGTCTGGGCGGGTTGTTGGCTCGACCCTTTCATATGCCTTATATATAAGCATACCGATCTGGATATTACAGGTGATGTTAATGAGGTTAAGGTTGTTATCGAAGAGGTTTTGCAAAAGCTATTTTCAATTATTAAACTATATGAACTCACCAACCATTATGTTAACTTTATTTTCTAACATGATTTCTCAGGTGACGTACAGGATTCAACTAAGGCTAAGGAATGCATACTAGGATGCCCAAGTTAGAGGACCAAGTAGATTTTGGAAAAAAGCACTTGTTTTGATGAAAGTTGTGAATCTATTTTGATATCATGTACATATACAAGACAGTAAACTTTTGATTCTTTTGATAGGTTTACTTAGTTAAATTATCAAACATTAACATTTGTAATTTAACTTTGTAATCCTAGTTAAATGCTATTGTGCTTTAGTTATTCTCAATGTTGATGCTATGTAAACAATCTGATCATCACGATTATCACTCACGATATCGCGCCCCGAGAACCTTCCGCCCGGCGGGGAAGTCGATCCGTCCCGCCGGCTCGGGGTGTGACAGATGGGTCACACCATACTTTGTTAACACCTTCTCTATCTGGGAGTTGAAAAAATGCGTGTCTCGGTCACTGATCAACGCTCTCGGGGCACCGAACCTACAGGACAAATGCGTCAGAAATCTCACCACTACTCGTGCGTCATTAGTGGGAAGCACCTGTGCCTCCACCCACTGCGAAACATAATCAATCGCAACGAGGATGTATCTGTTCCCTCCAGAAGCAGGGAAAGGTCCCATGAAGTCAATGCCCCATATATCAAATACTTCAATAACCTGAATAGGGTGCTGGGGCATCTCATTCCTGGATGAGATGTTTCCTATCCTCTAACTGGCGTCACACTTCCTAACAAGATAATGAGCATCATTAAAAATTGTGTGCCAATAGAAACCGGAATCGAATTCCTTCTTCACGGTGGAAGAAGGTCTATGATGTGCGCCGATCAGCCCCTCGTGACAGTGTTTAAGGATCTCTAATCCCTCCCCCTGGCTCACACATCTCCTTAAAACCTGATCAGCAACCACACGGAAGAGAGAAGGCGCATCCCAGATGTAATGCCTTGTGTCCGCAAAGAAATTCTTGCTCTGTTGGGATGGCAATCCTTTAAGAAGGAAACCATTGGCCAAATAATTAGCAATATCAGAAAACCATGGAAATCCCTCATCAAGTGTCTCTGTGCGGCATATCTCATCAATCCCCATGCTCATCAGCGTCTCTTGTGGAAACCTATCCCTCATCGCGCCCTCGCAAATCAACTCTCTCTTCGGATCCTGTAGCCTAGATAAATGATCTGCGACTACATTCTCAGCACCCTTCTTGTCCTTGATCTTGATATCAAACTCGGACGGAAGGAGGATCCACCGAATCAATCTTGGCTTCGAGTCCTTTTTCGCAAAAAAGGTATCGCAAAGCCGCATGATCAGTATAGAAAATCGTCTTGGAGAGGACAGATAAGACCTGAACTTATCAAATGCGTAGACAACCGCCAAAAACTCCATTTCAGTCGTTGTATAAATCTCCTGGGCGGCGTCTAAGGTCTTACTCGCATAATATATAGGGTGGAAGTGCTTCTCCATCCTCTGTCCTAAGACAACCCCAATTGCAAAATCACTCACACATGAGCTCGAACGGTCTTCTCCAATCGGGGGTTATCAGAATAGGTGCGCTCACCAATATCTCCTTCAAATACTCGAAGGCTTTCAAACACTCATCGTCAAAAACAAACTCCAAATCCTTATAAAGAAGACGAGTGATAGGTCGGGTAAACTTAGAAATATCCTTAATGAAACGTTTGTAGAATCCCGCATGACCTAGAAAGCTTCGAACAACTTTAAGACTCGTAGGAGGAGGAAGATTGCTAATCGTCTCAATCTTAGCTTTATCGACCTGGATGCCGTCATGGGATATTTTATGTCCAAGAACAATCCCCTCAGTGACCATGAACTGGCATTTCTCCCAGTTGAGCATAATATTGGTCTCAACACATCTCCTAAGCATCTTCTCCAGGTTGGTCAAACACTGATCGAAAGAACTTCCAAACATAGACAAAACATCAATAAATACCTCCATGGATGTCTCGATCATATCCTGGAAGATGGCAACCATGCATCTCTGAAAAGTGGCTTGAGCGTCACATAACCCAAAAGGCATATGACGATACGAAAAGCTACCGTACGGGCATGTAAAGGTGGTTTTCTCTTGATCCTCTGGTGCAATAGGGATTTGGAAATAACCTGAGAAACCATCAAGGAAGCAATAGAACTGCTGTCTTGACAAACGCTCCAACATCTGATCAATGAACGGGAGGGGGAAGTGGTCCTTTCGGGTGGCATCATTCAACCTCCTATAATCTATGCACACCCTCCAACCTGTGACTGTCCTGGTGGGAACTATCTGCTTGTTCTTGTTCACCACCACAGTCATCCCTCCTTTCTTCGGGACCACATGTACCGGGCTCACCCAAGAAGAATCATAAATGGAGTATATGAGCCCAGCATCTAACAACCTAAGGACCTCCTTCTTCACTACATCTCCCATGCAAGGATTTAGTCGTCTTTGCGGCTGAATGTAACATCAGTGCCAGAACCGTTACCGGAACAGTGATCTCAACAATAACATGAACAGTAATTAGGTACAAACTATGTGTGTTTCATTGTATGTCATGTTCATATCATATATCATTATCATCGTGTGTTATCAAACACCAAATTCAGAATCATTTCAGAGAAACAGAAATCAGAAAACATGGTTCATCAATCAGATAATTATCTGACAATACAGAACCATCATGTGATTAATTGCTAGGATTTTATTATGTATAAACGCATGTGAGGCCTTACAGAACAAAAGACAACACAGATGTCGTTACGTGAATGCTAAATCGACGGAATATTCGTATAGATGACGATCTGTACGAATATATCTGAAAGTTTAATGTTCTGAAATGATATCCGATAATTAGAAAACTATATTTAAAAGTATAGTTATCGCCGTGTTCGTACGGGTGACGATTCGAACGAATATGCGCGACGACTATACGATTCGATTTTAAACATTTAATTAAATATTTTTGAAAAATGTAAAAATAAATAGAAGATACCTAGTTAATTTATTTGGAATCACAACTTAATTTAAATTAATAAATTCTATTTAAAAAAAAACGAGTCGTTTCGTTACGAGAACAAACGAAAAGCTACGTTTTACGCGTAACCGAGCGGAACCGAACGAACCCGGGTATGTGAAGCCTTTATTATGGCATTTAATTGCCATAACTACCATCACCAACCAAGATCCAACACCCCAAACTCGTCCTCTCTCTCTACACTCTCTCACTAACTTCTCTCTAGGATTTCTCGGTCGTTTCTCATTGGATTCGCGAGTTCTTGGTGTCAAAACGACCACCACATCACGTAGATCACGAAAGTACAAGAGATCTAAGCTTTTATCCACCATTTCGAGGTAAATATCTAGTTTTAGTTTTGGTTTTGGTGTGAACCACGATTCTTTTAGATTATTGTTGTTCTAACCGGTTTAAACATTTAGAAACCTTAATAAAAACTATGGTAAACAAGTAGGAAGCTTTGGAATTAGACCTATAACCGGTTAGGGTTGACAATGAAGAGGATGAAGTTGGGTTTGTGATAGGGGCCGTTCGGCCGAAACTCTGTGCAGGTGGCCGAACCTGTTGACACCAACCAGGTATCCACGAACCTGCATGCATGGTCGAACCCTACGGACGAACCAGCTGGCTACGAACCTCCTCTGAGCCGAACCTACATGAGACACGAACCAGGGCCAGAGCTGAACCTGAGGGAAACGAATCCTGGGCCACGAACCTTACCTTGGCCGAAGCTAGGTTGGACGAACCTTCCAGCCGAACCCTCCCCTTGAACGAACCCACGGCTCTCACGAACCTAGGATTTCTCTAGGACCTAGCCGAACCCATTAAGCTTCACGAACCATGGCAGCCGAACCTAGGAAGGCTGAACCATGTGTTTAGAACTTAGCCGAACCCTAGAACCCATAAACTCTTGGAGATGGCAGCGAACCTCGGGGTTTGGGGGCAGCGAACCTTGAGCTAGTCGAGTTAATATGCGCTCCTACAGTTGAGTGTCGTGATAGGTTCGGAGATTCATGGATATGGGAGCCATGTATATGTGTGTGCATGGGGAATTGGTATGTAAACCCTGCATGGGAAATTAGTGTAGGTGCATGGGAGGTCTACAAAGGGCATTTTAATACTAAAGGATAATTAAGGTGATCACGGGTTAGTTATAATTCTATAACAAGGGTTCTTTAAAACACCCTAACAAGTCAACATGAGTTGTTAATATCTATTGAATTACCTATGCCGAGTTATTCAAAGGTTTCAGTTAAGGATTGCTTAGAAATCAAAGCCTAGTAATGGGCCCGAAGTTGGCCCACTGGGCTTAACCCAAGCCCATCATGTGGAAACTTCTTTTTTCTTAAATGAATTATGTTTTAATAAAAGAAATTAAATTTTAACTCTTTCAAATTAAAATAAATGATTTTAACTGAATGTTTAACATAAAGTAAATTAATTTAAAAACGTTTAATTAAGAACTTGTAATGAATGTTGTGGGATAAGGGTTACTAACGGGTAATAAGTTAGACTGGTTAGATGAAATCTTTGAAACACATTAGTACATAGGGCACTTAGTTGCACACCGAGACCAAACCCTAGATACGAAGAATATTATAAATACTTATCGTATTCGAATTCTCTTAAAACAACTCAGGAACAGAAGAAACATAGGCTACAACCACGAGCGCGTATTTTGTGGTAATTCATTTCAGAGCAACACAGGTGAGTTCATTGCCCCTTTTCTAAACATTTTTGTTTTCAAACGCGGGGCTGAGAAGCATGCGTAAACCTTTTTAATTAAATTGTTTTACGTAAATGCTTTTACTTATTATTTGCTTTATATATGATTGTTTATACTCCTAGACCCCTGTCTAGGTAAATGTTATGCAGAATTAACAAACAGGTAAATTAATTACTCTTATGAGTAATACCTAAATTCTACAACTCTAAACAAACCCTTAGTCCATCAAGTTCAAATTCAAGAATCTAAACTCACAGAAAAATCAAAAGAACTAAAGCTAATGATCAAATGAAATGGAATCTAATCCAGTATGTGATTAGTAAACTAAGGATCCTACTCAAGAATCTGTAATCATTGTGGAATCATGGAATTCTAAAGATCAAAATTTAGAGAATCATAACCGTGTGTGAATAATTGAAATAATGAAATCATTAAAACCTAATGAAATCATTAATTGATTAATCTAAGGTGGATGTTAGTTGTATGTAAATCAAGACCACGTGTAACACATATAAAGTCCCGGCATAAATAGTAGACTCTTGTAGTCATGCTATATGGGCATAACTTAAACTATCAAACGAAATCAAGAGAATAAAGACGATCAAGAATCAAAGGATATCCTTAAAGTCCCGGCATGTACAGTAGGCCAGTGGGTCAAGCTGATATAGGCAAAATCATTAAAGTCCCTACGCATACAGTAGGCCTGAGGGTCAAGCTGATATGGGCCACGTGTGAGAGGGTACAACTTGGAAAACCTCCAACAACTAAGTCTAATTGATTGAGTCAAATAAGGCCCAATCATCGTGTCTTAGTTGTATTTAAATGAGTAATTATTATTTTAATTAAGCATTTAATATAATGTTTCTACAAGTGTTATGGGTAATCATGAATACATGGTGAACTCAGGAAATAAATGGTATTTCAATTTGTGGAATTCAAAAATCTATTTTGATGATGGTATGAAGTAAAATGCTTAATTATAATTACTAACAATGTCATATGTGGTTTAGTATGTGGTGGGGTCGCGGCTGGGTGGGTTGTAGGCTTGACCCCTTTCGCATGCCCTATATATAAGCATATCGAACTAGATAGGAAAGGTGTTAGTAACGAGATTAAGGTTGTTACTTGTGTGCATGTTGAAACTTGTAAACAGAATGCTAGAAGCTATGATGGAAATGGAATTGGATGGTAGGTAAAACGCTTAATTATCATTACTAACAATGTCATATTTGGTTTAGTATGTGGCGGGATGACGTCTGGGCGGGTTGTAGGCTCGACCCTTTCGTATGCCCTATATATAAGCATACTGAGTTGGATATGATAGGTGTTATTAATGAGGTTAAGGTTGTTACCGAAGATGTTGCAAAACTACTTTTCAAATACTAAACTATATGAACTCACCAACCATGTGTTGACTTGATATTTTTTCATGACGTCTCAGGTGACGAACATGTCAACTAAGGAGTTATTCCTTTTTGACCAGGATACAAGTTAGAGGACCTAGCTTTTTGGACTAGCATATTTTTGAAGCATCATGTTACAGATTAATTTTGAATATCTTGTGCAGATACAAGATTGAAGAATTATGATGTTGATAATAGATATTCTTTGTTAAATTATGAACTAAACTGATGTAATTTAACTTTGTAATTCTATTCCATTTAGTAGTCTCACATTTATATATCATGTGCAATGTAAGCAATCTGATCATCACGATTATCACTCATGATATCGTGCCTCGAGAACCTTCAGCCCGATGGGCAACACGATCCGGCCCGCCGGCTCAGGGTGTGACAGATTGGTATCAGAGCCATGGTTATAGAGAAATATAGGTCATGTTATTTAAACGGTTTGGCCTAGACTATAACCTAGGGACCCTTCATGTAGAGAACATAGGATTTATACTTGCATTGTGTATTTAGCATTCGATCACTGCACTAACCGATAATTTTATTGGTTATGATCAGAATGCCGCCACGAAGACAACCTCCCCTATTACCACCACCGTAAGATTTGGCTCCACACTCTTCGACGCCATCACCAGCTGATTCATGTCACACCCCGAGCCGGCGGGGTAGGATCGGGTGTCCCCGACGGGCGGAAGGTTCCCGGGGCGCGATATCAAGAGTGATAATCGAAGTGATCAGATTGTTTACATTGCACATGATGTAAATGAGAAATGCTAAATATAATAGAATTACAAAGTTAAATTACAACAGTATCGTTTATAATTTAACAATGTAAATCTATTGTAAACATCAATAAATGACTATCTTGTATTCACACAAGATATACAAAATAATTTGTATAATGATGTCTTCAAAAGTATGCAGGTCCAAAATACTAGTCTTCTATATTAAGTCCTAGTCCAAAAGAAATGACTTCTTAATTAACCTGTTCATCACCTGAGAAGTCATGCAAAAACAAAAGTCAACACATGGTTGGTGAGTTCATATAGTTTAAGTAATTGAAAATGATTTGAGAACCTCCTTTGGTGAAGACCCTAACCTCATTAACACCACATGTAATATCCACATCGGTATGCTTATATATAGGGCATATGTAAGGGACAAGCCCTAGCCAACATCCCACCACATACTAATATGCATATGACACTGCTGTTAATGATAATTAAGCATTTTTACCCTTAACACAATCCCATAAGTTCTTCTGTTGGTTGTCCCTGTATTTACAATCGTTTGAAATCCATGTTGATTTCACAAGTTCATCACAAAATATGATCAACCACAGTAATTGTATAAACAGTTATAAATGCTTAATTAAATAAGTAAATAAACATTTAATAAAATCTAAGTCCTATTGATTGGGGCCTTTGGTCATACTCGAGTAGACTAGTCTGTCAATCTAGGTACTTAGTAGTTAGGGAAACTGTAAATATCCTCAAACATACGACCTACAATTCAAACGGTGTAGCTAGGACTTCTTGAAAGGTAGGATTTTATGTTTCGTCTGTTTTTGGCGTATGTTATCTCTGATATTTCCCAGGTATTCCCTTGAAAATGATTTATTGATTCGTCTGATTCTGTTACAAGATGTACTTAATTTGTTGATCATAGAATACTAGATTCATGGATCAATCGTACACTTGATTCATAGTTTAACAAACACTTGGTTTGCAAAACAATGAATATAGTCTTTGCAAAGATTTGTTCGTCTGATTCGTTGAATTCCCACACTTGTTTTGTCAAAATGTTTCACATGATCCTTTGAACTCACCCATTTGATTTGTCAAAATGTTTCACTTGATTCATTGAAATCACCCATTTGGTTCGTCAAAATGATTTGTTTTGTTCACTGAACTCACACACTTGATTTGTTAAAAATGTTTCCTTTGATTCGTTTGAAATGTTTTGATTGGTTTGAAAGGTTTAGTTAAATTGATTATTCACTTAATTGATAAGGAATAACTTAGTAAAACCTGTATAAAATATTCCTAGATATGATCCAGGATACATTCATATATGTAAAACATATAAATTTAAAAGCATTTAAGTAAACAATTTAAACAACAGTTTACGCATGCTTCTCAGCCCCGCGTTTTAAAACAAAAATGTTAGAAAAGGGGCAATGAACTCACCTGTGCTGCTATGTAAATGATCTACACAAAATGCGCGCTCTTGTTTGTAGCTAGGTTTCTTCAGTTCCTGAGTTATTTTAATAGAATTCGAATATAATAAGTACGGGTAATAGTCGTTGTGCCTAAGGTTTGGGTCTTGTTGTGTGTGCAACTAAGTGTCTTAGTACTAAGTGTATCTAAGATCTAATCTATCTTAATTACCCTTATTATGATCCCAATTCCCATGGTTAGTTACAATAATTTACTTTTATATTTTAGAAAATTTCGGTAGAGTTTCCTTTATTTTATGTTTGAAATCCAGACAAATTTTCATTGTCTATTTTATAACAACGTCCCAATTCAATCAATTCAAACAAATATTTAAACTAAAGCATTACAATTAATCTTAATAAACTAAAAAGAAAAACCCATAGCATGTTTAACAAAAGTCCATTTCATTATGATTTAACAAGATTTTTAGAACACTATCAATTTAGCTTGTTAATACTTTATAACACCTTCATTTTAGTTAGAAACATTCTTACTTACGTTTAAGTAACACTTAATGTATGTTGGGCTTAATTAATCCCAATTGGGCCCACTTTGGCCCAATTGATCTCCCTTGATTTCTAATGGATTATTCAACTTGTGTTTTGATTTCCATGAACTTGTTATCAATTTACCATAGTTGTTAAACCATCTTGTATAGTCAACATTTAGTTTTAGACATGCATGCGTGATTAGGGTTTCATCCTCTTTCATGCACACACATGCACATACATGTATGGTTTATCCACGTACACCCATGCACGCAACTTAAGTGATAATTTCTCATGAAATGCTAGATTTAATGATCCACAAATCATTCCCTAGGTTATAATACTAGTTTCAATGATCTTAGGTCCATATTAGTCCCATTAACTAACTCCTAAGCTCGACAAATGGTCCAGGGCAGCGAACCTATGCTATGTTGGCCAAGGGTTCGGCTCCAATGGAGTTAGACGAACTCATAAGGTTCGGTCCATCATGGTTCGTCCAGCTCATAGGGTTCATTCACTTTGGGTTCGTGAGTTGCATGACCAGGATTCGGCTATATATAAGGTTCGGCCAGGGTTGATGAAAAGTAGCAGGTTCGCTGCATGCAACAAGGTTCGTGAGCAGTTAGATTCGGCTACAACTAGGTTCGGTGGTTAGGTGGCTAGCAACAGGTTCGCGACAGTGTGCCCAGGTTCGCAGCAGGCATCAGGGTTCGTGAATCAGGGGGTTGCAGGGTTCGTCGCAGAGGCCATGCTGGCTTTACAGGTTCGTTGCAGAAACCATGCAGGGTTCGGCTGCATCAAGTGGCTCGTGTAGGGTTCGGCCAGCTTCTGTTTGGTTCGGCCAGTAGATCCCACGAACCTGTAAGGGTTCTGGTGTTCCCATCCTCGCTTTAACGAGCTAAACCTGTTAGAAACTCACTCTAACAGATTCTAAACCCATGTGATAACCTGATCTAAATGTTCTAAGTGCTTTAGTGCCGGTTATAATAACAAATCGCAAGAACTTGAGAAAACCCTCTAACATTCGAATTTAAAGTGAATTATTACCTTAGATTTCGTGGATAAACACTCAAAATACTTGTACTTCTGAATTCTACACGATGAGAGGATCATCTTGGCACCAAATTTGATCGAATCCGACTTGAAGTGAATGAGATTTTCTAGAGAGAAGGTGGAGAAACGATTTCTAGAGAGAGAGAGAGAGGTGTAAAACGTGAATGAGAGCAAGAATGGAGATGGTGGTGGTAGGTGATGACATAAATGTTTCATTTAATGAGTTAGAATATATTCGGTTGTTCGGTCTCGTTCGGTTTCGTGAATAATGTCGTTTCGCGTAGTTTTCGAGACGAAACGGCACGATTATAAAATTAGAAATCATTTAATTATTCTAGGTTGTAATTCCTAATAAATTAACTAATATCTTCTTATTTATTTAAATTAAAATATTAATTTATTGTTTAAATCGAAATGTACGGTTGTCGCGCGTATTCGTTCGAATCGTCACTCGTACGAACACGACGATAACTATACTTTTCAATTTTGTTTTCTAATTATAGAATATCATTCGGAACGTTAAACTTTCAGATGTATTCGTACAGATCGTCACCTATACGAATAACCCGTCAATTTAGCGTTCACGTAACAATATTCATGTGTTTTGTTCTTTAAAGTCTCACATACGTTTATACATGATATAATCCTAACCAAATAATCAAATGATGGTTCTGTGTTGCCGGATAGATATCTGACTCAAGAACCGTTGTTCTGAACTTATTTCTGTTACATGTTTCTGAATTTGTTCCATGACAACGCAAGATGATAATGATAAATGATATGAATGTGAAACTTATTGAAATGTATAAGATTAGTACCTGTTTTACTGTTCATATACTGTAGAGATCACTGTTCCGGCGACGGTTCCGGCACTGATGTTACAGTCTCCCCTTGTTAGAGAAATTTCGTCCCGAAATTTAAGAGTTATTATCAGGTACCGTTCCTCTTCAAACAGTTGGGGATACTTTAACTTCATGTGATCTTCACGTTCCCAAGTGAACTCGGGCCCGCGTCTTGAATTCCATCGAACCTTTACAATAGGAATACGGCTTCGCCTCAGTTGTTTAACCTTGCGATCCATAATCTCCAAAGGTTCTGCAATGAAATGTAACTGTTCATCTACTTGAATCTCTTCAATTGGAATGACGAGAGACTCGTCAGCAAGGCATTTCTTTAAGTTAGAGACGTGAAACACGTCATGCACACCACTGAGTTCATCAGGTAACCTCAGTCTGTACGCCACAGGACCAATACGCTCGATGATCTTGAACGGTCCCACGTATCGTGGTGCTAATTTGCCTTTCTTTCCAAAGCGTACAACGCACTTCCATGGGGATACCTTCAACATGACACGGTGTCCCACTTGGAATTCCAACGGCTTGCGCCGTTTGTCGGCGTAGCTCTTTTGTCTACTTCTTGTTGCTTGTAGTCTCCTTTGAATCTGAGCTATCTTGTCAGTGGTTTCTTGAATGAGTTCTGGCCCCGTTATTCGATTGTCTCCAACTTCAGTCCAACAGATCGGTGATCGACATTTTCGGCCATAAAGAGCCTCGAATGGTGCACATCCGATACTGCTGTGGTAACTGTTATTGTAGGAGAACTCGATTAGTGGCAAATGGGAGTCCCAATTCCCACCGAAATCCAATACACAGGTTCTTAACATGTCCTCTAGGGTTTGGATAGTACGTTCGCTTTGTCCATCCGTTTGTGGGTGGTAAGCTGTACTCAGATTTAACTGTGTCCCTAAAGATTTCTGCAGTGATTGCCAGAACCTTGATGTAAACCTACTGTCTCTATCAGAATTAATAGACAATGGCACACCGTGGCGTACCACTATCTCATTGATGTACAACCTTGCCAGTTTATCCATCGTGAAGGTCTCACGCATAGGCAAGAAATGAGCAGACTTTGTTAAACGGTCAATGATCACCCAAATTGTATCGTGACCACTGGAAGTGCGGGGTAGCTTGGTAATGAAGTCCATAGCTATTTGTTCCCACTTCCAGAGCGGAATCTCGGGCTTTTCCAGTAGACCAGACGGTTTCTGGTGTTCCGCCTTTACCTTCGCACACGTTAGACACTGACCAACATACTCGGCTATGTCTTTCTTCATTCCCGGCCACCAATAAAATCCACGCAAGTCTTGGTACATCTTATCAGATTCGAGATGAACAGAATATTTAGTCTTGTGTGCTTCATCGAAGATAAGTCTTCTCAATTCGTCTACCGCCGGAATCCATATACGATCCTTGTAGTAGATCATTCCATCAGACTTGGTCTCTAAATGTTTCTCTGCTCCGCAGTCAAGTTCTTTCTTCAAATTTCCCCGATCAACTGATTCTTGTTGTGCCTGAATGATCTTGTCTCATAAGCTCGTCTGCACCGTCATTCCCATTGCTCTAACGCGCAAGGGTTTGACCCGTTCCTTCCGGCTCAAGGCATCAGCTACAACATTCGCCTTTCCCGGATGGTACTTGATCACGCAGTCGTAATCATTCAGAAGTTCAACCCAACGGCGTTGTCGCATGTTGAGCTCCTTCTGATCAAAGATGTGCTGCAGACTTTTGTGATAAGTCAATATGGTACACTTGGTGCCATATAAGTAATGTCTCCAAATCTTCAATGCGAAGATTACTGCTCCCAGTTCAAGATCATGAGTAGTGTAATTCTTCTCATGAACCTTTAACTGTCTTGAGGCATAAGCAATAACTTTGTCACGTTGCATTAGTACACACCCCAGTCCCTAATGGGAAGCATCACAGTACACAACAAAGTCATCACAGCCCTCTGGGAGAGATAGGATTGGAGCATCACATAGTTTCTGTTTTAATGTCTGAAAAGCATCTTCCTGTTTCTGCTCCCAGACAAACGGTTCACTTTTCTGGGTTAACTTAGTGAGTGGTAGAGCTATCTTAGAAAAATTCGAGATGAACCTTCTATAATAACCTGCCAATCCCAGAAAAGACCGTATCTCCGTTGGTGTCTTCGGAGTGTCCCAATTCTTTATTGCCTCTATCTTGGCAGGATCCACGTGTATTCCTTCGCTGTTGACAACATGTCCCAGAAATTGAACTTCTCTTAGCCAAAATTCACATTTAGAGAATTTGGCATAAAGTTTCTTTTCCGTCAACAGCTCCAAGATTTTCCTGAGGTGCTGTTCATGCTCCGTCTTGGTCTTGGAATAAATCAGTATGTCATCAATAAAGACAATGACAAACTGATCCAAGTACGGTTTGCACACTCGGTTCATGAGGTCCATGAAAACCGCTGGTGCATTTGTCAATCCGAAAGGCATCACCATGAATTCGTAATGCCCGTATCTGGTTCGGAAGGCCGTCTTCGGTATGTCTTCGTCTTGAACTCTCAGCTGATGATATCCAGACCGCAAGTCAATCTTTGAGAAGTATTGCGCTCCTTGCAGTTGGTCAAACAGATCATCAATCCTCGGCAATGGATACCGATTCTTAATGGTCAGTTTGTTCAGCTCCCTGTAATCTATGCACATTCTGAACGATCCGTCTTTCTTTTTCACGAACAAGACCGGAGCTCCCCAAGGTGAGTAGATCGGTCTGATAAAACCCTTGTCAAGTTGCTCCTGTAATTGATTAGACAATTCCTGCATCTCTAAAGGTGCTAACCTGTAAGGAGATTTAGCAACAGGAGTTGCTATAGGAATTAAGTCAATACGAAACTCTACCGGTCGCACAGGTGGCAAACCTGGTAGGTCTTCAGGAAATACTTCGGGATACTCTTTCACTATTGGTACGTCTTGAACCTTTTTCTTATCCTTCTCCTTTTCCACCACATGAGCCAAAAACGCCACACACTGTTTCTGTAGACACTTACGCGCCTTTATGCAAGAGATGATTTTGACACTTCGTTTAGCTTGATCCCCCTTTACTTCCAATACACGATCACTCGGCAATGGAATCCGAAGTAGCTTCTCAGAACAGATAACTTCCACCCGATTAGAGGAAAGCCAATCCATTCCAACAATAATGTCGAAACTACACAACTCCATCGGTATCAAATCGATGGTGAATGTATGACCATTAAGTGTCAATGGGCAATTCCTATAAATTGTACTAACTGTGATCTGTTTCCCGTTAGCTACTTCTATAATGTAAGGGGAGTCTAACTGTTCTTCTATAGAATCTAATTGGCATGCAAAATCGGCAGAGATAAAACTCTGATCCGCACCAGTATCAAATAATACAGATGCATAAAAGTCATGTAAGAGGAACGTACCAGTGACCACATTTGAGTCCTGGCGTGCAGCTGGTGCTCCGATAGCGAAGGCTCGTCCACGTGGTGCTTGAACTGCTGGTTGTGCCTTCTTCTGGCAGTTCTTCGCAAAGTGGCCTTGTTCGCCACAGTTATAGCATCCACCATTGTTCTGATTAGCTGGTGGAGGGAGAGCTAGAGCAACATTGTTGACTGCTTGATTAGGAGGCATCCTGCAATATTGGACCCAATGGCCCTTCCGTCCACATCCCGTGCAATGTTTGCAGGGAGTGTCAGCAGTGTGGTGATACTGACACTTGGCACACAGAGGATATGTGCCAGTGGGGGGCTTGCGGTTGGGGTTTTGTGGTGTTGCTGCTATTTGTTGAAGAGGTGTGGCCACTGTGTAGTTCTTGATAGTCTTTTGTTTCTTCTTCTGATGTTGCTGGTGATGAGGTTTCTTTGAAGACTCTTCCTTGCGTTTGCCGGTGTCAGCCTCTTTCTTTAAAACTCCAGAGGCAACCATCAAATCAGTGAGTTTTCCAGACAGTCTCACTGCAGACTCGACAGTAGTAGGGTTGGCTGAAACAACCATTCCCTGTATGAAGGCGGGAAGTCCACCTACATATCGGTCTATCCTCTTTTCTAAAGTTGGTACCATGTCTGGCACCAAGGCAACCAACTCGTGATAACGAGTAGTGTAACTGTGTGATCAGCCCCTTTCATCACATGGTTGGACAACTCGACTTCCAACTTCTGTAGCTCATTCTTGGGGCAGAATTCTGTTCTCAGTAATGCCTTGAAATCTTCCCATGGCATGCCCATAGCTTCATCCCTTCCTCGGGCGTTGATCTGACCGTTCCACCAGGTCAGAGCCCGCTTGTTGAATGTTCCAGATGAGTAGCGGACCTTGTGGTGTTCTGGACAGCTGCAGAGGTCCAGGGTTGTCTCAATCTTTTCAATCCATTGGATTAATCCAACGGCTCCTTCAGATCCGCTAAAACTAGGCGGTTTACATCCTACGAATGACTTGTAGGAGTAGTGTGAGGTACCACCAGTATTCCCACTGGCTTCTCCTGATGAGTTTCCAGTGTTGTTGATCTCATTGCGAAGATGAAGAAACATCTCCGGTATTGCCTCTTTCATCTGATTGGTCATCTGGCTACTCAGTAACGTCACCAGAGCGATAGTTGCATGATCCAAGGCAGGTGTTGTGCCTGACCCAGATGCTTGGGTTATCAGTGGAGGAGGAGGAGGCGGTGGAGGAGGTGGCGGTGGTGAGTCAGCTGGTAATGGTGTCGAAGAGTGTGGAGCCAAACCATGAGGTGGTAACGAGGGAGTCTGTCTTCGCGGCGGCATTCTGATGATAACCAAAATAATATTGGTTAGTGCAATGATCGAATGCAAAAGACAAAATGCGATAAAGTCTTAAATCTTAAGTTCTCTACATGCAGGGTCCCTAGGTTATAGTCTAGGCCAAACCGATTAAATAAATGACCTATATTTCTCTATAACCATGGCTTTGATACAAATCTGTCACACCCCGAGCCGGCGGGGTAGGATCGGGTGTCCCCGACGGGCAGAAGGTTCCCGGGGCGCGATATCAAGAGTGATAATCGAAGTGATCAGATTGTTTACATTGCACATGATGTAAATGAGAAATGCTAAATATAATAGAATTACAAAGTTAAATTACAGCAGTATCGTTTATAATTTAACAATGTAAATCTATTGTAAACATCAATAAATGACTATCTTGTATTCACAAAAGATATACAAAATAATTTGTATAATGATGTCTTCAAAAGTATGCAGGTCCAAAATACTAGTCTTCTATATGAAGTCCTAGTCCAAAAGAAATGACTTCTTAATTAACCTGTTCATCACCTGAGAAGTCATGCAAAAATAAAAGTCAACACATGGGTGGTGAGTTCATATAGTTTAAGTAATTGAAAATGATTTGAGAACCTCCTTTGGTAAAGACCCTAACCTCATTAACACCACATGTAATATCCACATCGGTATGCTTATATATAGGGCATATGTAAGGGACAAGCCCTAGCCAACATCCCACCACATACTAATATGCATATGACACTGCTGTTAATGATAATTAAGCATTTTTACCCTTAACACAATCCCATAAGTTCTTCTGTTGGTTGTCCCTGTATTTACAATCGTTTGAAATCCATGTTGATTTCACAAGTTCATCACAAAATATGATCAACCACAGTAATTGTATAAAGAGTTATAAATGCTTAATTAAATAAGTAAATAAACATTTAATAAAATCTAAGTCCTATTGATTGGGGCCTTTGGTCATACTCGAGTAGACTAGTCTGTCAATCTAGGTACTTAGTAGTTAGGGAAACTGTAAATATCCTCAAACATACGACCTACAATTCAAACGGTCTAGCTAGGACTTCTTGAAAGGAAGGATTTTATGTTTCGTCTGTTTTTGGCGTATGTTATCTCTGATATTTCCCAGGTATTCCCTTGAAAATGATTTATTGATTCGTCTGATTCTGTTACAAGATGTACTTAATTTGTTGATCATAGAATACTAGATTCATGGATCAATCGTACACTTGATTCATAGTTTAACAAACACTTGGTTTGCAAAACAATGAATATAGTCTTTGCAAAGATTTGTTCGTCTGATTCGTTGAATTCCCACACTTGTTTTGTCAAAATGTTTCACATGATCCTTTGAACTCACCTATTTGATTTGTCAAAATGTTTTACTTGATTCATTGAAATCACCCATTTGGTTCGTCAAAATGATTTGTTTTGTTCACTGAACTCACACACTTGATTTGTTAAAAATGTTTCCTTTGATTCGTTTGAAATGTTTTGTTTGGTTTGAAAGGTTTAGTTAAATCGATTATTCACTTAATTGATAAGGAATAACTTAGTAAAACCTGTATAAAATATTCCTAGATATGATCCAGGATACATTCATATATGTAAAACATATAAATTTAAAAGCATTTAAGTAAACAATTTAAACAACAGTTTACGCATGCTTCTCAGCCCCGCGTTTTAAAACAAAAATGTTAGAAAAGGGGCAATGAACTCACCTGTGCTGCTATGTAAATGATCTACACAAAATGCGCGCTCTTGTTTGTAGCTAGGTTTCTTCAGTTCCTGAGTTATTTTAATAGAATTCGAATATAATAAGTACGCGTAATAGTCGTTGTGCCTAAGGTTTGGGTCTTGTTGTGTGTGCAACTAAGTGTCATAGAACTAAGTGTATCTAAGATCTAATCTATCTTAATTACCCTTCTTATGATCCCAATTCCCATGGTTAGTTACAATAATTTACTTTTATATTTTAGAAAATTTCGGTAGAGTTTCCTTTATTTTATGTTTGAAATCCAGACAAATTTTCATTGTCTATTTTATAACAACGTCCCAATTCAATCAATTCAAACAAATATTTAAACCAAAGCATTACAATTAATCTTAGTAAACTAAAAAGAAAAACCCATAGCATGTTTAATAAAAGTCCATTTCATTATGATTTAACAAGATTTTTAGAACACTATCAATTTAGGTTGTTAATACTTTATAACACCTTCATTTTAGTTAGAAACATTCTTACTTACGTTTAAGTAACACTTAATGTATGTTGGGCTTAATTAATCCCAATTGGGCCCACTTTGGCCCAATTGATCTCCCTTGATTTCTAATGGATTATTCAACTTGTGTTTTGATTTCCATGAACTTGTTATCAATTTACCATAGTTGTTAAACTATCTTGTATAGTCAACATTTAGTGTTAGACATGCATGCGTGATTAGGGTTTCATCCTCTTTCATGCACACACATGCACATACATGTATGGTTTATCCACGTACACCCATGCACGCAACTTAAGTGATAATTTCTCATGAAATGCTAGATTTAATGATCCACAAATCATTCCCTAGGTTATAATACTAGTTTCAATGATCTTAGGTCCATATTAGTCCCATTAACTAACTCCTAAGCTCGACAAATGGTCCAGGGCAGCGAACCTATGCTATGTTGGCCAAGGGTTCGGCTCCAATGGAGTTAGACGAACTCATAAGGTTCGGTCCATCATGGTTCGTCCAGCTCATAGGGTTCGTTCACTTTGGGTTCGTGAGTTGCATGACCAGGATTCGGCTATATATAAGGTTCGGCCAGGGTTGATGAAAAGTAGCAGGTTCGCTGCATGCAACAAGGTTCGTGAGCAGTTAGATTCGGCTACAACTAGGTTCGGTGGTTAGGTGGCTAGCAACAGGTTCGCGACAGTGTGCCCAGGTTCGCAGCAGGCATCAGGGTTCGTGAATCAGGGGGTTGCAGGGTTCGTCGCAGAGGCCATGCTGGCTTTACAGGTTCGTTGCAGAAACCATGCAGGGTTCGGCTGCATCAAGTGGCTCGTGTAGGGTTCGGCCAGCTTCTGTTTGGTTCGGCCAGTAGATCCCACGAACCTGTAAGGGTTCTGGTGTTCCCATCCTCGCTTTAACGAGCTAAACCTGTTAGAAACTCACTCTAACAGATTCTAAACCCATGTGATAACCTGATCTAAATGTTCTAAGTGCTTTAGTGCCGGTTATAATAACAAATCGCAAGAACTTGAGAAAACCCTCTAACATTCGAATTTAAAGTGAATTATTACCTTAGATTTCGTGGATAAACACTCAAAATACTTGTACTTCTGAATTCTACACGATGAGAGGATCATCTTGGCACCAAATTTGATCGAATCCGACTTGAAGTGAATGAGATTTTCTAGAGAGAAGGTGGAGAAACGATTTCTAGAGAGAGAGAGAGAGGTGTAAAACGTGAATGAGAGCAAGAATGGAGATGGTGGTGGTAGGTGATGACATAAATGTTTCATTTAATGAGTTAGAATATATTCGGTTGTTCGGTCTCGTTCGGTTTCGTGAATAATGTCGTTTCGCGTAGTTTTCGAGACGAAACGGCACGATTATAAAATTAGAAATCATTTAATTATTCTAGGTTGTAATTCCTAATAAATTAACTAATATCTTCTTATTTATTTAAATTAAAATATTAATTTATTGTTTAAATCGAAATGTACGGTTGTCGCGCGTATTCGTTCGAATCGTCACTCGTACGAACACGAAGATAACTATACTTTTCAATTTTGTTTTCTAATTATAGAATATCATTCGGAACGTTAAACTTTCAGATGTATTCGTACAGATCGTCACCTATACGAATAACCCGTCAATTTAGCGTTCACGTAACAATATTCGTGTGTTTTGTTCTTTAAAGTCTCACATACGTTTATACATGATATAATCCTAAGCAAATAATCAAATGATGGTTCTGTGTTGCCGGATAGATATCTGACTCAAGAACCGTTGTTCTGAACTTATTTCTGTTACATGTTTCTGAATTTGTTCCATGACAACGCAAGATGATAATGATAAATGATATGAATGTGAAACTTATTGAAATGTATAAGATTAGTACCTGTTTTACTGTTCATATACTGTAGAGATCACTGTTCCGGCGACGGTTCCGGCACTGATGTTACAATTCACCTCCTCCTCCTCCGGACAATCCACCTCCAAACCCAAGCCCGACTCAAGTACTGGATCCTGATACTGTATCTTTAGAAACTCTACTTAGCAGAAAGCTGACTAACCAGCTCAAGGAAGTAATACCGGATATGCTCAACCGTATTCGGAACGACAGCAGCAACACCGGGCACTCATCGAGGGGAAGCTAGTGGAAATGTTGGCGGTGCACCTCATTACTCCTACAAGTCATTTGTAGGTTGTAAGCCGCCAAGTTTCAGTGACACTAAGGGAGCTGTTGGATTAATCCAATGGATAGAAAAGATAGAGACTACACCGGATATCAGTAGCTGTCCCGAGCATCACAAAGTTCGCTATTCTGGCGATGCCATGGGAAGAGTTCAAGACACTGTTGAGAGCTGAGTTTTGCCCCAAGAACGAGCTGCAGAAACTGGAAGTCGAACTATCAAACCATGTGATGAAAGGGGCAGATCATATGGGATATACTACTCTCTACTACGAGTTGGTTGCTTTGGTGCCAGATATGGTACCAACATTAGAAAAGAGGATTAATAGATATGTAGGTGGAATATGCTGTGAGTTTGTCAGGGAAACTCACTGATTTGATGGTAGCCTCTGGAACTTTGAAGAAAGAGGATGATACTGGCAAGCACAAGGAAGAGTCTTCTAAGAAACATCATCATCACCAACACCCGAAGAAGAAGCAGAAGACCATAAAGAACTACACTATGGCTACTCCACTCAACTAGGTAGTCATGGCACCACAGAACGTGCACAAGAAATCATATACTGGCCCACACCCTCTGTGTACTAAGTGCCAGTATCATCATGCTGCTAACAATCAATGTCGTCACTGCACGGGATGTGGAAGAAAGGGACACTGGGTCCAGCAATGCAGGATGACACCAAACCAAGTAGTCAACAATGCTGCTTTAGCTCTCCCTCTACCCAACAACCCAGCTCAGAAAACTGGTGGATGCTATAACTATGGCGAACATGGCCACTTTTCAACGAACTGCCCGAAGAAAGCACAACCGGCAGTTCAATCACCACGTGGAAGATCTTTTGCTATAGGAGCTCCAGCTGCTCGCCAAGACCCGAACGTGGTCACTGGTACATTTCTCTAACATGAATTTTATGCATCTGTTCTATTTGACACTGGTGCGGATCAGAGTTTTATCTCTACCGATTTTGCATGCCAACGAGATTCTATAGAGGAACCGTTAGATTCCCCTTACATCATAGAAGTAGCTAATGGGAAACGGATCACAGTTTGTATAGTATACAGGAACTGCCCATTGACACTTAATGGTTATACATTCATCATTGATTTGATACTGATGGAGTTGGGTAGTTTCGACATCATTATTGGAATGGATTGGCTTTCTTCTAATCGAGTGGAAGTCATATGTTCTAAAAAGCTGCTTCGAGTTCTAGTGACGAATGATCGTGTATTGGAAGTCAGAGGGGATCAAGCAAAACGAAGTGTCAGAATCATCTCTTGCATAAAGGCGCGTAAGTGTCTACAGAAGCAGTGCGTAGCTTTCCTGGCTCATGTGGTGGAAAAGGAGAAGGACAAGAAAAAGATTCAAGATGTGCCGGTACTGAACGAATATCCAGAAGTATTTCCTGAAGACCAACCAGGTTTGCCACGTACGTGACCGGTAGAGTTTCGTATTGACTTAGTTCCTGGAGCAACTCCTGTTGCTAAATCTCCTTACAGGTTAGCACCTTCGGAGATGCAGGATTAGTCAAACCAGTTACAGGAGCTACTTGATAAAGGTTTTATCAGACCGAGCTACTCACCTTGGGAAGCTCCGGTCTTGTTCGTGAAGAAGAAAGACGGATCATTCCGGACGTGCATAGACTATCGAGAGCTGAACAAGTTGACTATCAAGAATCAGTATCCATTGCCGAGGATTGATGACTTGTTTGACCAGTTGCAAGGAGGACAGTACTTTTCGAAGATCGATCTATGGTCCGGATATCATCAGCTCAGAGTTCAAGACGAAGACATACCAAAAACGGTGTTCCGAACCAGATATGGGCATTAGGAGTTTATGGTGATGCCTTTCGGGTTGACGAATGCACCGGCGTTTTTCATGGACCTCATGAACCGAGTGTGCAAGGCGTATATAGATCAGTTTGTCATTGTCTTCATTGATGATATACTAATTTATTCTAAGAGCATGACAGATCATGAGCAACATCTCAGAAAGATCTTGGAGTTGTTCAAGGAAGAGAAACTCTATGCCAAATTCTCTAAGTGTGAATTTTGGCTAAGAGAAGTTCAATTTCTCGGTCTCGTAGTCAACAGCGAGGGAATACACGTAGATCCTGCCAAGATCGAAGCAATAAAGAACTGGGATACTCCGGATACACCAACGGAGATACGGTCTTTTCTGGGATTGGCAGGTTATTATAGAACACTAAGTTAACCTAGAAAAGCGAACCATTTGTTTGGGAGCAGAAACAAGAAGATGCTTTCTAGACATTGAAACAAAAACTATGTGATGCTCCAATCCTATCTCTCCCAGAAGGCTGTGATGACTTTGTTGTTTATTGTGATGCTCCCCATCAGGGACTCGGTTGTGTGTTAATGCAACGAGATAAAGTTATTGCGTATGCCTCAAGACAGTTAAAGATTCATGAGAATAACTACACTACTCATGATCTAGAACCGAGAGCAGTAATTTTCGCATTGAAGATTTGGAGACATTACATATATGGCACCAAGTGTACCATATTTACTGATCACAAGAGTCTGCAGCATATCTTTGATCAGAAGGAGCTCAACATAGGGCAATGTTGTTGGGTTGAACTTCTGAATGATTACGACTGTGTAATCAAGTACCATCTGGGAAAGGCGAAGGTTGTAGCTGATGCCTTGAGCCAGAAGGAACGAGTCAAACCCTTGCGCATCAGAGCAATGGGAGTGACTGTGCAGACAAGCTTACTTGACAAGATTATTCAAGCACAACAGGAATCAGTTGAACGAGGAAACCTAAATAAAGAGCTCGACTGCGGAGAAGAGAAACAGTTTGAGACTAAGCCTGATGGAGTGATATACTACCAGGATCGTATATGGATCCCGGCGGTAGACGAATTGAGAAGACTTATCTTTGATGAACCATACAAGAAGAAGTACTCTGTACATCCAGGCGCGCGATAAGATGTACCAAGACTTACGGGGATTTTATTGGTGGCCGGGGATGAAGAAAGACATCGCCGAGTACGTTGGTCGATGCCTTACGTGTGCAAAGGTAAAGGCGGAACACAAGAAGCCGTCAGGTTTACTGGAACAGCCAAAGATTCCGCTCTGGAAGTGGGAACAAATAGCTATGAATTTCTTTACCAAGCTACCCCGCACTTCCAGTGGTCATGATACCATTTGGGTCATCGATACCATTTGGGTCATCATCGATCGATTAACCAAATCTGCACATTTCTTGCCAATGCGTGAAACCTTCACGATGGATAAACTGGCAAGACTATACATTAATGAGATAGTGGTACGTCACGGTGTACCATTGTCTATCATTTTGGATAGAGACAGCAGATTCACATCAAGGTTCTGGCAATCATTACAGAAATCTATAGGGACACACTTAAATCTGAGTACAGCTTACCATCCACAAACAAACGGTCAAAGCGAACGTACGATTCAGGCCCTGGAGGACATGCAGAGAACTTGTATATTGGATTTCGGTGGAAATTGGGATTCTTATTTGCCACTAATTAAATTCTCCTACAACAATGGTTATCACGGCAGTATCAGATGTGCACCATTTGAGGCCTTGTATGGTCGAAAATGTCGGTCACCGATTTGTTGGACTGAAGTGGGAGATAACTGTATTACTGGGCCAGAGCTTATTCAAGAAATTACTAATAAGATTGCTCAGATTCAGCAACAATTACAAGCAACCAGAAGCAGACAAAAGAGCTAAGCCGACAAACTGTGCAAGCCGTTGGAATTTCAAGTGGGAAACCGTGTCATGTTGAAGGTATCCCCATGTAAAGGTGTAGTACGCTTTGGAAAGAAATGCAAGTTAGCACCACAATACGTGGGACCGTTCGAGATCATTGAACGTATTGGTCCTGTGGCGTATAGACTGAGGTTACCAGATGAGCTCAGTGGTGTGCATGACGTATTTCACGTCTCGAACTTGAAGAAATGCCTTGCTGACGAGTCACTCGTCATTCCAATCGAGGAAATTCATGTTGATAAACAGTTACACTTTATCGAAGAACCTTTGGAGATTATGGATCGCAAAGTTAAACAACTAAGGCGAAGCCGTATTCCGATTGTAAAGTTCGTTGAAATTCAAAGCGTGGACCTGAGTTTACTTGGGAACGCGAAGATCACATGAAGTCGAAATATCCCCAACTGTTTACAGAGGAATCCGTATCAGATAACGATTCTTAAATTTCGGGACGAAATTTCTCTAACAAGGGGAGACTATAACATGAGAGCCAGAACCGTTACCGGAACAGTGATCTCAACAGTAACATGAACAGTAATCAGGTACAAACTATGCGTGTTTCATTGTATATCATGTTCATATCATATATCATTATCATCTTATGTTATCAATGAGCAAATTCAGAATCATTTCAGAGAAACAGAACTCAGAAAACATGGTTCATCAATCAGATAATTATCTGACAATACAGAACCATCATGTGATTAATTTCTAGGATTTTATTATGTATAAACGTATGTGAGGCCTTACAGAACAAAACAACACGGATTTCTTTACGTGAATGCTAAATCGACGGATTATTTATATAGATGACGATCTGTACGAATATATCTGAAAGTTTAACGTTCTGAAAGGATATCCGATAATTAGAAAACTATATTGAAAAGTATAGTTATCGCCGTATTCGTACGGGTGACGATTCGAACGAATACGCGCGACGACTGTACGATTCAATTTTAAACATTTCATCAAATATTTTTGAAAAAATGTAAAAATAAATAGAAGATACCTAGTTAATTTATTTGGATTCACAACCTAATTTAAATTAATAAATTCTATTTTAAAAAAAAGAGTCGTTTCGTTACGAGAACAAACGAAAACCGACGTTTTACGCGTAACCGAGCGGAACCGAACAAACCCGGGTATGTGAATCCTTTATTATGGCATTTAATTGCCATAACTACCATCACCAACCAAGATCCAACACCCCAAACTCGTCCTTTCTCTCTCTACACTCTCTCACTAACTTCCCTATAGGATTTCTCGGTCGTTTCTCATTGGATTCGTGAGTTTTTGGTGTCAAAACGACCACCACATCACGTAGATCGTGAAAGTACAAGAGATCTAAGCTTTTATCCACCATTTCAAGGTAAATCTCTAGTTTTAGTTTCGGTTTTGGTGTGAACCATGATTCTTTTAGATTATTGTTGTTCTAACGGTTTAAACACTTAGAAACCTTAATAAAAACTATCGTAAACAACTACGAAGCTTTGGAATTAGACCTGTAACAGTTTAGGGTTAACGATGAAGCGGATGAAGCTGGGTTCATGATAGGGGCCAATCGGCTGAACCTCTGTGCAGGTGGCCGAATCTGTTGACACCAACCAGGTATCCACGAACCTGCATGCATGGCCGAACCCTATGGACAAACCAGCTGGCTATGAACCTCCTCTGAGCCCAACCTACATGAGAGATGAACCAAGGCCAGGGGAGAACCTGAGGGAAACGAACCCTGGGCCACGAACCTTACCTTGACCGAAGCTAGGTTGGACGAACCTTGCAACCGAACCCTCCCCTTGAACGAACCCAAGGCTGTCACGAACCTAGGATTTCTCTAGGACCTGGCCGAACATTTTTGTTTTCAAACGCGGGGCTGAGAAGCATGCGTAAACCTTTTTAATTAAATTGTTTTATGTAAATGCTTTTACTTATTATTTGCTTTATATATGATTGTTTATACTCCTAGACCCCTGTCTAGGTAAATGTTATGCAGAATTAACTAACAGGTAAATTAATTACTCTTATGAGTAATACATAAATTCTACAACTCTAAACAAACCCTTAGTCCATCAAGTTCAAATTCAAGAATCTAAACTCACAGAGAAGTCAAAAGAACTAAAGCTAATGATCAAATGAAATGGAATCTAATCCAGTATGTGATCAGTAAACTAAGGATCATACTCAAGAATCTATAATCATTATGGAATCATGGAATTCTAAAGATCAAAATCAAGAGAATCATAACCGTGTGTGAATCATTGAAATAATGAAATCATTAAAATCTAATGAAATCACTAATTGATTAATCTAAGGTGGATGTCAGTTTTATGTAAATCAAGACCACGTGTAGCACACATAAAGTCCCAGCATAAATAGTAGACTCTTGTAGTCAAGCTATATGGGCATAACTTAAACTATCAAACAAAATCAAGAGAATGAAGACGATCAAGAATCAAACGATATTCTTAAAGTCCCGGCATGTACAGTAGGCCAGTGGGTCAAGCTGATATGGGCAAAATCATTAAAGTCCCGACGCATACAGTAGGCCTGAGGGTCAAGCTGATATGGGCCACGTGTGAGAGGGTACAACTTGGAAAACCACCAACAACTAAGTCTAATTGATTGAGTCAACAGATCTGCTCCACTGATGTAGTCCAGGCAACGATCCATAGTAGAGAAAAATGCATCAAGGAAGTAAACCTGATGGTCCTGGCCACTGGAGTTCTTCATGGACTTCACCATATCAAAGGTGATGGTATCATCTCTAACACGCAATGAGATCTTCCCCACATACACATCAATCATCGCCTTCGCCATGCGAAGGAAAGGTTGTCCCATAATGAGGGGAACTCTATCATTGGCATGCATGTCAAGAATGACAAAATCCACCTGGAAAACAAACCTGTCCACCGTCAGTAGGACATTCTCCACAATTCCCCTAGGATACTTAAAAGAACGGTTGGCCAATGCTAGACTCATGCGCGTAGGTGTCGGCTCTCCAAGGTCTAGCTGCTTGTAAATCGAGTAAGGCATCAAATTGATGCTTGCAGCTAGATCAGCCAATGCATGGTTCACAGAAGAACCGCCTCACGGACAAGGAATGGTGAATATCCCTGGATCTTTAAGCTTTTCTCGCAATTTGTTTTGAACCAATGCAGAACACCTAGCTCCTAGATTCACTGTAGAGAGTGTCTCTGTAACACCGCACCCCGAATTAGGGGTGACGTGTCACTATCACATCAATCAAAGCAGAAGACATGACGTTCATTAAGCAAAGGTTGGGATTACAGATCCCAAAATAGTGTTTAAGAGCCCTAGGTTAAATTGTTAATTACATATTGATCAAATGACCGTATTAAATGAACTAGCCTAAGCTAAAAAAATCCACCAACATACTTTCATGGTCCAAAAATCCTAGAGCTTAGTTTTTCTCTCATCATGTCACACCCTGAGTAAACTGTGAACCTGTTATGAACAAACATTAACGGAATGAGCCGAATGCCCAGTACGGATAAAGGCTTAAGTAACAGAATCAATAAGTGAATGCGATAATAACAAAAGACAAAATGATATGATATAAAGTAAAGCAAGACAATAAAATAAATCATATCATACGGATGTACCTTGAGCCGAAACATAAATCACTACTGACATGCACATAGAGCTGCAGACCCTATGTACCGAACGTGCAATGGAGTGTGGGCATACATAGATCCATCCACCAGAAATCAAATACAAATATATCCTAGGACCCGTCCATACGCCTCCTTATGGTCTCATGTACCTCACTAGTACGAAGAAGACGCCCTGATCTCAGCTCACCGTCACGGTTGGTGCCACGTCATTGATGTCGCAATGACGTGCTTGTGGTCACCCTCGCAAGTAGGAACATGCTCGAGTAACAGAATACAAGAACGGAAGTAGTTACACAACAATGTATATCAAATACGCTTCTCACTAAGCGTTCAACCAAATCATAATATAATATCAGAACATGTGATAATGATTTCAATCCAACAATTCTATCACATGCAAGCAAATTATATTCAATAATAAATAATGTTTCAAAATTCATAACATACAATGCAAATGAAACCGATCGATATATCAAAGATCTTCAGGAATTCCAAAGGTATGTGAGAGTCAAAGGGGTTTTCAAAATCTAATCGTATAACGAAACGAAAATGGAGGGGGTAAGAATCCGTACCTTTTAAAAAGTTGTGTTGTGTTGTGTTATGAGAATATGATACTCGTTCGCGAACGTTCAAACAACCTATATTATGTCATACATATAATGAGATTTTTTTTATTTTTTTATTTTTTTTAATGTCCAAGTTATATTTATTAGTTTTAATTTCTTTTTATTTATTTATTTATTTTCTCTATGTTTCCTATTTCAGAAAATTTTCATTTGTTTTATTTTCAAATTATATATTTGTTGTTGAGATTTACAATATTTTAGTTAATATGTTGAGTTATTGTGCTAAATTCCATGATTTCCATCATTTAAATCCCTTTTAAACACTACAACTTTCCAAGATAATATTTATAAAAAAATCGGTATTTTACTAGTCTTTAAATCACATTTTACGTGACAAGTTTGATAATTAAAAACGTAATAATTATTTTTGAAATAAAATACATACAAATAACTAAAATAATTAGAAGAAAACTAAAGGTGGTCCATGTGAATATATGATCAATCATCTGATATTTGCAGGACATGTTTTTTTTTCTTTTCTTCCTGTCAGCAACCAATATCCGGACGTTCGTTTTAACTCGATTTTTAGCACATAATCATACAAATGGATCTAAAAAAAATAGGAAATTGATTTCGTTAGCTCAGACGTGAGATTCGAAGTACTTGGAACAGATATAGAGAACCGAAAGTGGTTTATGTTGTTGGTCGGAGGTTCTTGATGACCGGAGAGTGGCGAACTACAATGGAGACGACGGAGGGCAGTGTAAATTTGTGGGTAACGCATCAAGGAAAAGCTGTTGGAGACGTCGGATCGTTGCCGGAAAACCGAGAACACGGTGTTCTGAGTTTTTGTTGCATCTTTGTTCGTTGGATAAGAGCGATAAGCGGCGGAGCTAGGTGAGGGGTGGCGTCGGTTTCGGGTTTCGTATTATTTTTTTTCTCGTCGGAGTTTTGGTTTCTCACCGGAAACAAAAATAAAAATGGGAGATAAGTGTGGGGCTTGTGATCTTCTTTGAAAGGATCTCCATTTATAGGCTGAAGTTGTGACAAGGTAGTCGGATATGGAGATGAGAGGTCGGGTGCTCAGGTCGACCGATGCTGACCGAAAACTTATCCGCCGAAAAACGGCTAAAGAGTTCCTATTCTTTTTTGATAATTTGGCCGTGTGCATTAATTGCATGTAATTTTATTTATTTATTATATTTATTATTTTTTTTTCTTTTTCTTGAAGCTTCCATCCATATTGTATTCTATATTATTATGAATAATAATTAATTAATTAATTATTATTATTATTATTATTTATTTCGAATGTTGTTATTATTTCTATTATTATGTTATTGTTTATTTTATGTTTTTCAGATACTTCAGTCTCCAACTTCTTCTTGTCAGACAGGAGGTCTTTCAAGAACTTAGCATATTTGGGCATATGCTGGAGAGCCTCTACAAAAGGGAGATTTATCTTCGACTACTTAAACGTCTCCAAAAAATTTCAATACTCCTGATCACGTTTCAAGTGTAATGCACGTGCAGGATATGGAAGCTTAGTCATGTCAACCTCAGGCTCATCAACTCACTGCTCGGTGCGGTACTTGCTGGGTCTAGCCTCAATGGCACCCCTATAGGAGTTTGTAACTCCATCTCCGCATCCACTGGTTCGTCATCACCCTCAATGAACGGTGATGGTAGCTCTACCTCTCCTCCTCTACCACTGCGTGTTGTAACGGCCTTCACATGGCCTCTCGGGTTGGGCTCAGTGTTCGACCTGAAAGAACCACCCAGTGTCTCATCAAACCTCTTCACGAGCTCACCAACTGACCGCTGCAGATCTAAGAATCCTGCCTGCTGGTTCCTCAATAGAGTTTGTGCTCCTCAATCTTCTGCTCACACAGCTTGTCCTTGTCCATGATCTGCTGTAGCATCTTCATCTGTTGGGCCATCATATCCTCAAGCTTCGTGTCGCGATCCCTACTGCCCGAACTCTCAGGTGCATCTCTCTCAGTGATCGGAATCTAGCACGTCTGCGGTCTTTCTTAGGAGTTGCTGTTGTTCCCTCGCCAATTCGAATGGTGATGCTGATTCTGGTTCTGTCCCTAGTTCATGCAATTCAAATTTTGATTCCAGCTGGGTTTTGGATTGTAAGACCTATTCCCTCCAGAATTGATGGCCTCCAGCTGTGCCTGATCAGTAATAGGACACTCAACAGTAGCATGCCCTCCTCGGCATATCTCACATCTAGCAGCATACATCTTCATTTCCTTGATATCTTTAGCCATGGCTTCCAAGGATGTAACAGTGCTAGTGTCGGGTGTGATATGATGCATCCCTCTACTCGGGATAGGCGGTGCAACAGTAGGCTTTACAGCCAGTGTAGCTCTCCTCACATAGGAAGGATCCTCATACTTAGCCATGGCAAAACACTCAAACATCGCCTCACACTCCTCTGGCTCCTTCTTGTCCATGATGTGTCCCCCAGCAACAGTGTTGAACCTTCTCTTCACCTCCAAGGTAACTCCATTATAGAAGTTCTCAACTAAGGCCCAATCAGATAGGCCATGCTGGGGGCATCTGCTCAGAAGGGAGTTAAAACGCTCCCATGCCAAATAGTATGGCTCATCATCATCCATCCTGAACGAATGGATCTGATCTCTGAGTCGGGTAGACATTGAAGGAGGATAATACTTCTTCAGAAACTTGGTCTGCAAATTAGCCCAAGTGGTGATGGAATCCTTGGCAAGTAAGTTCAACCAGGTCATGGCTCGGACCGCGAGAGTAAATGGAAATAGACGAAGATAGAAAGCCTCCTCAGAAACGCCATCGATGCGAAATGTATCACAGATACACACAAATAGAGAAAGATGGCTGAGGGCGTCCTCATCGTCATGGCCATGAAATTGAGTCGAGTTCGTGATGGCAGACATGACGTGCGAAGGAATCTGCCAGTTGTTGTTGTTGACTCTCGGATGTGTGATCGCAGATCTATCTCCAGTAAGCTGAAACTCCGGTGCTCCCTTTGAACGGACGTGGGGCATGCACTTACCGACATCCTAACAACACATGCAAGTAAGACTCATTTAAACACAGAAAAACCTAATCCAAGGCACAAATAGCAAGTAAGTAAAGGCACTAAAAAGGAAAGATAAAGACTAAAATCTAAAAAATGAAAAGTCAAAATAAAAAGGGGGGAAAAGATAGGAAAATAAGCACTTAATGATCACAATCTAAGTAATATTTGCTATTGCCTAGTATCCCTGGCAACGGTGCCAAAAACTAGATGTAAGTTGTCCATACCCTAAAAATAAGATAATTAAAACTATCTAGCCTAAGCTAAAGACACTCTAACTAATCATAGACAGAGACTGGACCTATATACCTAGTTAAAATCTAAAATCCTAAACTAGACCCTACGTAGAAAAGTGTACCTATCGGTGACAGTATAGCTTGTGAAGACCGCATATAGAACCCTATGGACACTAGTTTGACAAACTAACCAAGACTGTGAACTAATAAAGTAAGGGGGGGTGAGGGTTTGGTACAGTTTATGAAAACCTAATTGAGCCTTTAACTAATTAACTAACTAAAAACTAAACACTAGAAATGCTAACTAAAACTGCAACTAACGCTAAGACTGTAAAATGGAATCTAACTCCAAACTGGAAACTGGTATACCTAGGCCGAGAATCACAAGTGTGACAAGTGATGACTTGGACTGACTTGTGAAGGATGAAGACTAGGTTTCTAAGAAACAAACTTAGAATGATCTAATGGGACACAGATCAGATACCAGGTGACACCAATGGACATCCTAAGAATGTTATGTATGCACTAGTCTACCGGTTCACCTTCCGGATTTTCCCAGTATGCAATTGCACTCAAACGGGTGGATCACCTCCCGGATTTCTCCACCCGTGTGTATCCTAAGACACTAGAGAGTTGTAAAGTTGACTACTTTGACATGGATTGACACAAACACTAAGAAAATCTAAGACAACGCCCTCTAGGGTAGTTTAACTCAAATAACCCAAATGAAATAGACCAACCGTCTAACCTCTCACCTCCCGAATTTCTAGGTTAGGTCACATATAAGAATTACAACACTTAATGATATCAAATCCTATGGAATGTGATTACCATTCCACAAACTAACCTAAAACACAAAGTAGTAGTCCTAACATGCAATCTTTATATGGAAAGACATTCCTAGATTCATGTAGATCTAACAATCATCAAATATCATCACTCAACATAAGAAAATATCATCAAAGATTTAACCTTTACAACTGATTACAAAGAATATATCATCCATAATGGTAAATCAAGTCTAAATCAACATAAAGTTAACAACTTTATCATCCCAAACCTAGGTATAATCAAGATCTACCTAACAATCGTCTTAATAGTATATAAACATATTTGAATCAAGTCTAATAACATGTTAAACTACTGATTAAAATAAGAAACTAAAGAAAGGAGAACATTACTCAAGCTCTTCCGTGAAATCTTCAATTTAATCACCCTAAATCAAGCCCAAACATCAATGGTTAAGCTCCAGCTACTCCAGGGGCGTGATTAGGGTCCCAAGATCCTAGAAGAGTCTTGAAAATCATTTTGGTCGTGTCCCTTTTGTAGAAAACCAGAGGCCTACAGGCGCATCATTTACGACCGTGCACTCTGACCAGGCGGTGCGCGCAGAATGTTGGGAATCAGAGAATGTTCCTAGGCGCACCTCCTGGGATCAAGGCTTGGCCTGGGGCGTACCACCTAGGGTTAATTTCTTCAATTTCTTTGCTCAATCAACCACACTCAATTCTGATGCCCGTCTGCCTCCATTTCTGCTCTACCGAGACATAATCCTGTACAAAAATAAGAAAATGTAAAGAGGAATGAAAAACGAGTCAAAATCTAAACTATATTTATGAAAACTGACTCGATTATGTACAAAAACAGATGTGTTAAACTAACACATCAATTTGTCTCTTGGCGGCCAAGTTAGAGTCTTAGTTGTGAGCTTATGTCATTTACTTTCATTTATATTATTTCATGATATACTTGGCATACCAATGCACGCATATCGTTACACTTTTATTGAGACAAAGCCTGTGAAATCACCAACTTTTTAGTTGACATTTTAAGTGTGTTTTTCAAGTCACGACAATTACAATGATAGGGATGTATTTGTACATCAACAGAAGTTTATATGAAGACAGTTGTTATATGTTTTACCACTATTAGACAATTGATGATTTGCATTTTGTTGGGTTGTAAATAGTGCGCATTATATTTGTTCGTTTTGTACGTGTTTGTATACAATATTATTACTAGTAGAATTTATAATGTGACATGCATACTTAGACAATTTTGTCGAACGTACGTCTTGGCGTATTTAATGAAATGCTTTATTAAACTGATGTGCTATGACATACGATCGGTCGCATTCCCACGTTTCTGTCAAAGGTGGGGTGTGACATATTGGTATTAGAGCCATTGTTTATAGAGAATTAGGTTTCCGTTAGTGAGGCCTAGACTATAACTTAAGCTCATTTTAGGATTTAAGTGCTGAACTTTTCTGTGCTACATGATTATGACTGCTTATGTGAACCTTTTGTGAACCTTAAGTGAACATTATGTGAAATTACTTGATAGAAAAATTTCCTATAGGAGTTATAGGAGACTTCAACTTTGAGAAAGCACTTACATAGACACTTATTCATTAGAAACATTGTTTTTAGTATGACTTGGTTGGTAAATAATGTTGCTATGCTTACACTGATGAAAAATCTTTCATTTTTGGTATCCGTCGACGTTTCATTTACTAAATACGTTTCCATCTACTATCTGATAAGTTGGACTTGGAGATGAACACATTTATTAACGTGACATAAGAAAACAAGAAGCAGCATGTACGTAAGTCAGATCATTATACTTCCAGCTATCAAACGAAAGTCTTTTGGATATGTTCCAACTCAATTCTTTCTCAATGAATCTTCCTTCTATAACTTATATTAATATGAATCAAGGACCAAGACTTAGTTCTTGAAATCCTTAGACATGGACATCCTTAGTACATGTTTACTTTTAAAGGGAAGAACTAGGGTGATCATGCAAGACAAAATTACCATTATAGGTGAACATGTAATTGTAATTTGCGATACATGTGAATTCTTGCATATCCTATTGTACAAGTTGATAACTAGTACAAATTTCTATTCTCAAATCCTTAATCATTGGAGATGTAAGGGTATGATAAACTCGACCGACAGGTTGAAAACGTTTATCAAGAAAACATAATGTCATCAAAGGTATATGAAATATTCTTTCAATTCTATTACATAAACTCTAATATGTCATAAAATTCCTTGAAACATTATTGGTTTTATGCATTGTCATTCCACGTTTCACACTTGCATTTCTGCAACTGCTTTTCCCTTTAATCATTGTTACTTACTAGAATACATCTGTGACTAATATTTATCCAATATTAGTCATACCTTTATCTTTGTGTCTCCAGAATAGAATCGTAATATATTGTTTTTACGAATTGAAAATAAGTAGACGAATTTGATTGGATAAACTCCCTAGTGTCCAATAGTCTCGACACAATCTCAAAATTGATTAGTTGTTCGAATATAATTATTCTTGAAAACTTACATTAGTCTACAAAGACACTGTGAAGATACATCCATTCAATCTTGTAATTTGTCTAACTTCATCTAATAAACCATTCTTAACCCCGTCTATTGATGATCATTGTTTCATTTCCTATTATCTTCGGTTTTTACTAAAGTATTTAGCCTTGATTCAACAAATATTAATCATCTGGACAAATTTTTTATTCGTTAAACCATCAACGATTCATTTGTCCCTCACAAATGTTGTAGTATTAGTCTATAGCTTCTTTATAATTTTCATCATGGTCATAACAAAAACAATAACTTCATTATCTAACTGCCACTTTCAAATTCATAACTTGCAAGCACAATCACGTTTGTAAAACGATCCAAGTTTATGTTATCATCATATTCACCTTTCATGCATACCCAACCTTATACAAAAGAATAACCAAGACTTTCAAACAAATGTCAAGTTAAAAATGACTACACAACCTTAAATACTCAAACTCATACTACAACTTTTTCGGTAATGATAAGTAAATCCAGTGCACTACATATGTCAGACTTTATAGAAGAAATCTATTCCATATTGATATAACTCAGTTCATTTTTTCTTCGTACTCTTTGATACAGAAAGAGAAGTAACTAATCTTATCAAACTACGATTGATGATATTCAACATGAGAGAGATCTACACCTTTTGTGACTATCCGACATTTCCGGTTAACCCCGTTAACCGAAATCTAACGGGAATTGTATGAAATTACACAAAATCAAACCAGAGTGATAGGAATTGATCAAAACAAGTGTAAAAGCACTTGAATTATAAAGATTAAACATGTCATTAGAAGAAATACACAATTTTGACTTTAAAAAGTTAAATTCGTTTGAAGGTTCAATTTTAAATTTGAATTTACATTAAAACCCAATAATTAATCGAATTAAACTGACAATAATCATCATATTGATGATGATTAACCGTTAGAATACATTATTGTTTCATTAACATTCGAATTAAACCCAAATAACACTAAAAAGTCGTAACCGTTTCAAGTTATTATCAAATTCGTATAATCCTACCAAAATTCACACAATAAAACACACAAACCTTCTAGTCGGCACTTTAAGAGGCCGTTACATCAAACAATTTGATTCGATTAGCTTTGGAGTGAAGAATTCGATCGAGAGGACAGCCGAACTAGAGCAATTGGTCGAATCATAGCAATTCTACATCACATCAGGTAATAACTGAACTTAAAAAACCTAAAAGGGCCGACTAAGCAAAGCCCTATGCTAATTTGGGTTACAATATCGAATTATACGAATTCGACTATTAGGGTTCTTCGGCTAAGACAATTTGGAAGTTTTGAATTAATTGAGTTCCATAATCAAATCAAATCACACACAGCTTCGAAATGATGTATTGAACAAAAGCCGTCCATCAAGTTTGTGTGTTGATACCGAATTGTATGAATTCGATAACTAGGGTTCATCATTAGAACGGATTTGGGGGTGTTTATTCAAACGAAATTAAAAATCAAATTAAACAATGCCAAAAGTTTCAGAATCTATCGACTAACAAAAACCCTATGCCAATTTCATAAAACAATAATGAATTGTATAAGAACAATTGTTAGGGTTCGTCGGTTAAATGGTTTTCAAGGGTTTCGACTTAAATGAATTTGATTTTCAAATTAGATCACACTGAAAGTTTCGAAATCCTTGGTTACATAAAAACCTTATGATTTTTTTAGATTAACATATTTGAATTTAAACGATTTTGAATGCTGATTGGGGTATACACGCTTAAAACAATACGGATCACGAATTGGGACTTCTTGTTGACTGATTAATCGAATTGATTGCCTCCTTGCATTCGGTTGGAACCCAAAAACAAAACCTTTATGGTATGGGGATCAAACTGAGTTGGATCATGGGACAATTGGAACCCATTTGGTTCAAATGAATAATCAAAGGGGAACCAGTCGGATTGTTCTTATAACCATTTAAAACCAAAATGAATTTCAAATGCAGAACCAGTCAGATTGTTCTTATAATCAAAGGGTTCGACCCTTGCCCAAGCATGTTTTTGGTTTAAAATTCAGTTTTTGTATTTTAAACATAATTTCTTCGTTCTAACTCCGATTTAACCCGTTCGAGTTGCTTTGGAACCGTAATGGAATCCCGAAAAAAATAAAATAATAAAATTTATATTTTGATTCGAAAACAAACTCGTGTATTGTGTTTAAATGTAAGCGCAGATACGAATACAATATAAATTAATGAATTTAAAACACATGTACCTTTGTATGAACGTTTCTAACAATCTGACATACGTTTGTTGACATGTATGAGATTTTAAACATGAAATAACGTTTCCAAATAACACGACGCTATTGTATTAAACACAGATTTTCGTAGAAGATTATCTACGCGATATCACGAGCACTTGATCACTCAGTTTGCTATCAGGTGTGTACACGACCCCTTTTCTTATTTTTACTGTTTTGAGGGAGAAAACATGTGCAAACAAACATTTTAGATACGTATCACTTGCATGAGTTAGCTATTTACGATAATTGGGAACATAACATTACAAGTCCTTACATATCGAACCATTTAGTTTGCCGTAGTGCAAAGCGTGGTAGTTGGAAATAGATCTATTGGCTTTGGCAATCGTCACTTGGTAGATTGTAGGTCTACGCAGGTGTTTAACTAGCCAATTCAAACATTACTATTGTTTGTGCTAGACAATAGTGGAAAGGCAACCAACATTTTAACAGTCAGCTTCGGTGTCGACTGCTTATGTAAATAGTACAAATGACTAGCTATCATGACTATGCAATGTGTGATTATGTTATCTGCAAACATTACTCTTCAAACAGTTGTTCAATCATTGTGATTACCTATTCAAACCTGTGTATGCACCAACCTTTGTGTTGACTTTATTTACATGTTTTCTTAGGACACTATAGCACAAGTAAGGACGAGTAGGGACTAGGATGTTGAGTCTCATGCATACATTTCAGTTCAAGTGTTTTGGATTTGATTAATTATGACATTGAATGACTTTGAATTTTTAATTTATATTTTGCGAACCGTCATGTTTTGTTATTGGTTTTAAAATGCTTCCGCAAACGTTAAAACTTTGATATTACAGTTTAGACAAAAATTATGTTTGAAAAGCATATAGAGGTCTTTCGTTATGTCTAATGCCTGAGATCCTGGTTTGTCACGCCCTAAACGGTATGATTCCGTTAGTTGAAATTTGGGGGTGTGACACCTTTGACTAACCCCACTATTTCTAATAATCATATTTGTATATCGACCCTTCTTTAGTAAACTTTTAGAACTTTAACAATGCAATGATAGTCGTTCAAATTTAATGAACTCGGAATATAATTAGATTTTGAACTCATATTACACTTGCATAAAACCTTAATGACATATCTGTTAAATACATCAAGAATCAAACCACCCAAAAACCAATTGATGCTTTGTCTCAATTTTAACCCTCTACATATTTAAACCTTCTAATGACTTAATGTTCTCACACGAAAAAAAATCTTACCATGATATTACAAGTCCATCAAAGCAATGAAGATCTTACCATGAAAAAAAATCTTACCATGAATTAAAATAACAAGTACATATATGGGTGTAAAACAATGAAGATCTTTCCCAATATGTTATTTCCTAAACGATTACCTGCGTATTTCTCACAATCATTTTACTTCTTTCATATAACCATTGGAAGAAATAATTCTTACAATGTTAACAACTTCTTCTAAGTCTTTCGCATTATACTAAATCTTATCCATATAACTATTTATTTCATGTCGACATATTTCAAACTTAAATCATCCAATTTTTAAAAGAGACTTCTTGGGATACGCCATCTTAGATATACAAGTAATTTGATACATTTCATACGACATTGATAAGCTCTTAATACTCTTCTTCACAAGTTTTGTGAATCAGCTGACACAATAGTATTTAATGGGTATGAACATCCTAAAATTTTTCTATTATGTGGACTTTATAACTAAATCTTACTTTCTTAATGCACATCACTAATGCCTTTTTGGGATTAACTTTTCTTAAAATATGTACTTTGACCAAGTTGGTTTCATATCTTGAAATATACTACTGTCATTCACATTAATATTATAAGGAAGGATGACCATATTCCCATGTGGGTTATCATACTAATATTTTATCCAGACTTTTATGGTTTTGAATCACTCCTCTAATTTTTCATCTTGTATTAACAAATTCAAAAGTTTATAAAGTGTCACACCCGTCTCCCGAAACAATCATTAAATTGGAATTACAACAGAACACATGGTATAACAGAGATAACCAGTGGGACTTTTATTAATATAACACAAGTTCCAATACAAGATGCCATCATGATATAATTTACGTCATTATACGTATGCCAAAATTTCCATCAGCTTGCTATTCTTTTTCATCACGCATTGCCCTTGCCATGGCTACACAAAGCCTTGTCTTTTCCTGATATGCATTCTTAAAGGGATCAGTTTTCACTGGTGAGTTCTAAGTTGTAATCATATAAAAATTAAGATAACACGAGTAGGAAAATATTTACATGACATGTTTTGAATAATAATAAAGGAAATTCATAATCATAAACATACAAACTTTGTGCAGAAAAGTTTCAAACCCCTAACCGGGTTACCAGAACCCAAAACCACTTGGTTACCAAAACCCAAATACCAATCCGCCAAGTCCACGGTATGGTTACCACCTGCCAAGTCCACAGTGTGGTAGTCCTTATATTGCATCTATAGTAATATCAAGCCACTATCTAGGGTTATGTTCACCCTCTGCAGGCTCGATCGTCACCAGCCAAATACAATACAGTCAATTGATTAATTAACCCCTATACCGACAAATATGCCAGGGCTGTTTCCCACCAGAAACAGGCAACAAAGACATGCACGATGCTTGTTTTTACATATATAGCAAGGACACCGTCGACCACGGCCGACACATTTGTCAAAAACACAATTTTGACTCAAACTGCACAAGCACTGTTTTATAAAACATTTTTCCCTGCCCAAACCAACACCACATTGCCCAAAACATTTTCAAAACCAGTTTTAGGACCTCTGTCCAAATCACAGTCATAAAATGTTTAAATCGTCCAACTAGTCTTAGCTAGTGGCACACAACCAAAATACGTGTCAAAGCATTTTCCTAATGCCCATAAAACTCATCACTTTTATTTATCTTTAAAAATCATTCGTGTCGTACTATCTCAAGTACCACATTCCAAAACCAAGTTTAGACCAAAAATCATTTGACATGTTCAACTCCAAGGGGAACAATCATTGTTTTACAAACAATCAATAATACAAACACAGGGTCTCAAACATAGTTTAAATATAACATTTTCAATTACAAACAATTAACAGTATGCATATCAGCCCAAAACATTTTAAGACATAAAATGGGCATCATAGAACTAACCTGATTGATTCCGAACGATAAACTTAATCTCGCACACTGATCTCACGTTTCCTGAAGGAATCCTGATAACCTGGATTTCCTAGCAAGATCATAACAATATTCACATATCCCAAAAACCGTAATTCAGGTTTCCAAACGGACAGCACAATGGCTATGTTAAGATATCTCCAATACGAGTTTTTAACTCGTTACTTTATCTGGGGTGTTCGCCATATCACACGGGCATAACCACATCATATCAGATGGTTTATTTAGTCAAGACAACCCCATATATACTTATGAAGATAACCTTAACATTTAAACCTTAAGCATAAGCTTACCTCGTTATATCGGGACAACAGCTTGTTTAACCGACTGGCTAGTCCCGATCATCCTTCATTTGCTTCCGCACACTCAAGTGACCTCAAAGGAGGTTTATGGATGTATTTATGTTGTGATAATAAGATAGGAACCGGCACGCGAATCGAGATAACCAGGCTGTGACACCTCGCTGGAGACTTGGCAATCATGTGGAACACGTGGCAGCCACCTATTAAACGTGGAAAACCTTAAAAACACGTGTCTTGCCACCTAGGACACTTGTCGGTGAACATACGTAGTGTCTTCGACTTGTTTTCACGATTCTACCCTCATACGAACTCCGTTTTGCGCACCGTTTGGGCCCACGTTCACGATTTTTAAATACCTTTGTAACCATATCAATCACTCATCCTAGGGATGTACTGATTATATAGGTCATTTTATGATTATCGTTCAAAACACGTTTTACCATAGCTTTCATTTGGAGCATAGTTTGCCAATTTCGCTTTCCCTCATTATGATCATTATTTTGTTTTCTTGATAATTTGATATAATTAATCCATAAACCACTTCCTAGTGTCATGTGATCACCCTTTATGGAAAAGCAATCACATAGAAACTTTATCATGTCATTATCAAAAACTCTTCATAGGAAAAATTAAAATACTTTATTAAATATAAACTTATTAAAATTGTAACATCAATGCCGGAAACATTAACGGAACAGTGATCTGCACAGTAATATGCACAATACTTCAGGTACAAACTACGTGAACTAATTATATGCTATTAACATTATGATGCTTGACACTAAACTATTATGCTACTGTTTCTGAAATCTGATTAAATCTCACGGTTTAACAGTCAGAAACACATCAGACAACACTTAACTGACACACGACTGCTTGATTTAATGTTATTTTGTATAAACTTATGCGAGGTTGAACAAAACAAAGAAATAACGGACGTCGTTACAGAAATGCTAAATGGACAGATTATTCGTACGGGTGACGATCTGTACGAATATATCTGAAAGTTTAACGTTCTAAAAGGATGACTGAAAAGTAGAAAACAAGAATCAGAAAGTGAAATCAACGTCGTGTTCGTTCGAATGACGATTGGAACGAATACGCGCGATGGTGACACCTTCTGACGAAACGAAAACGAAGAACGAAAAGAACGATAATAATTTAAGAGAAATTAATTATTTAACATTTATTAGGAATCACAACCTTTCAAAATAATTGAAATAAATTCATTTTTTTATTTAAAATAAGTAAAATATGCGTAAAAACGCGGAAATGCAACGGAGACGAAAAACGAACAACGGATCGAACCCGAACACGCTCGGGGTATATAAGTACTAAATGAGCCCATTTTCTCATTTAATTCACCATGTCTCTCTCTAGCCTCTCACTCCTGTTTTCTCTCTCTCTCTCTAATATTCCAAGGCTTCAAATCATCATAAATCGCTCGTTTCTTGGTGAAATCTCATGTTTTTGATGTCCACACTTAGCTACAAACCTCCTCTACAAGAAAGTACAACGGATCTGAAGAGTTACCCGCTGAAATTCGAGGTAAGGAGGCTTGAATATTTGAAAATGTAGGGTTTTATTCCTCTAGTTCGACCGACCAACTTCAACCGGTTAGAAATCTATTTTCACCGAACCTTACACACTCAAGAAACCATTTTCGCATAACTAGTACCATTGGAATAGTCTGCAACAGCTAAAATCTCAAGATGATAATACATGGTGAACAGGTTCGCGAGGGAAGCTGGGCAGAAAGGGGGACTGCCGAACCTGTTAACCCAGTTATTTGCCGAACCCTTGGAGGCAGCCGAACCGTCAGAGGCAGCCAAACCTCATCAACCTGCAAACCCTAGGTGACGAACCTTTGAGCTGCTATCCTGCATGCACCACTCACGAACCCTAATGGAGGACCTACCATGAACGAACCTTTCATGCATGGCTGACGAACGTTAATATTGCCAAACCTAGCATCATGATGGCTGCGAACCTGCAAGGTCACGAACTTCCACCATTCACGAAATTTAGACCCTTAGCTGAGCCTACTTACCATCACCGAACCTGCATATGCATTGGCCGAACCTTGCTGCTACGAACCGCCATGCGAACCTGTTACCCTCACATAACCAACGAGCTACGAACCTAGGGATGGCGAACCTGCTAACCATGAACCATCACCACCGAACCTTATTTACTTAGCCGATAGGTTCACTAGAAATGGAGCCAATTTTTCCACCGATCGGTCTAAGCCCATTTGATTGGCCAGTTGGTCAGTATGGTCCAGCCCACGATTGCCAACTAGCCCAATAGTTTGATCCATAACATAATTGAATCAGCCCAACCGGTTAAAGCCCATTAATCGGCCCAAGTATCATTCCGCTCATATGTCTAAGGACATAAACCAACACTTTAAATAATTGGTTATGAATAACATGCAAGAGAATTTATGGTTATTACTACAAAGGTGGTGAAAGAAATTAGAAACAATGATGAAACAAATTAAGACAATAATCACATGTTAAGTTAGAGTATATATCTAAGTGTTATACTTAGAAAATGATTGAAACTCTAACTCTCACAATTATGATGCAACAAACTACTAAGGGTCTAACAGTGACAACAAGTACACTTAACATACAATATGAGGATATGCCATATTAACATAAGTGATAACAAGTAGATCAGGGCCGAATGAAGACCGAGACTCACAAGTGTTAGCAAACTTTAGGGCTAACACATACACACACACAAATCACTACAACTTATACTTATAAGTTACAACAACATGAAATCAATACAGGATCGTGAATACAACAACAAATACTACAACGAGCGCGTGCATTCTAGTTTAAGCTAAGTCAACCACTTCAACAACAAGGTGAGTTCATTTGTCCCTTTTCAAACATATTTGTTTTTACCTAGGGACTGAGAAGCATGTTATACATTTTAAACGAGTATTGGAATGTTTATAAATGATTTACACTTAACTATGATGCTAATACTAATGCTAAAGCTTGTTACTCTTATTTTGAATGCCAAAAGCTAAGACTTTAACTTAAGTATTGGAATATTTATAAATGCTTTTACACTTAACTATGATGCTAATACTAATGCTAAAGCTTGTTACTCTTATTTTGAATGCCAAAAGCTAAGACTTTAACTTAAGTGCTAATGCTATAAACTATATGCTACAATTAGATGCTAATGCTAATGCTACAAGCTACATGCTCAAACTATGTGTGAGTGCTACAAACTCTATGCTTAAACTATATGCTTAGGCTAATGCTACAAACTCTATGCTTAAACTATATGCTAAAGCTAATGCTACAAACTATATGCTCAAACTATATGCTGAAACTAGATGCTACATGCTACAAGCTATGATTATATGCTAAATGCTAAGCTTGTATCTATGCATGAGATACGTGAATGCCAAACTATGCTATTGCAAGTTGGTATCTATGAATGAGATACGTGAAAGCTATACTATGTGAATGCAAAGCTTTTACCTATATATGAGATACGTGAATGCCAAACTATGCTAGAACAAGGCTTGTATCTGCATATATGAGATATTTGAATGCTACACTATGTGTATGCAAAGCTTGTGTCTATATATGAGATACGTGAATGCCAAACTATGCTAGAGCAAGGCTTGTATCTACATACATGAGATACGTGAATGCTAAACTATTCTGATGCAAAGCTAGAATCAATTCATGAGATAGGTAATGGCTAAACTATGCTAGAGCAAAGCTTGTATCTAAACATGGGCTACGTAAATGCTAAACTATGCTAGAGCAAAGCTTGTACCCATGCATGAGATTCGTGAACGCTAAACTACGATTTTGTGAGACTATTACTCTTGTATAGTATACTTAAAGGCTAAGCTATGTGAATGCTATAAACTTGTAAACTTTTAAACGGTATGCAAAAGCTATGACAAAGATGGGATTGGGTTGTAGGTAAAACGCTTAATTATCATTAGTAACAATGTCATATACGGTTTAGTATGTGGTGGGACGACGTCTGGGCGGGTTGTACCCTCGACCCTTTCATATTCCCTATATATAAGCATACCGAATTGGATATTACAGGTGATGTTAATAAGGTTAAGATTGTTACCGAAAGAGGTTTCCTAAGGCTATTTTTCAACTATTATACTATATGAACTCACCAACCATTGCGTTGACTTTGTTTTCTTACATGCTTCCTCAGGTGACGGACATGATTAAGCTAAGGCTAAGGAATGCATACTAGGATGCCCAGTTAGAGGACCTAGTAGACGTTTGGAAAGCACATGTGTTGTGATGGAAGCAAATCACTTTTGATATCTTGTACAGTTACAAGATAGAAAACATTTGATTCTTTTGATAGGTTTACTTAGTTAAATTATCAAACATTAATATTTGTAATTTAACTTTGTAATCCTAGTTTAACGCTATATTGTGCTTTAGTTATTCTGAATGTTGATGCTATGTAAACATTCTGATCATCACGATTATCACTCACTATATCGCGCCCCGAGAACCTTCCGCCCGATAGGAAAGTCGATCCGTCCCGCTGGCTCGGGGTGTGACAGATTGGTATCAGAGCTCAAGGTTATAGGGAATAATAGGTCACGTACTTAAAACGGTTTGGCCTAGACTATAACTTAGGGACCCTCATGTAGAGAACATAGGATTTATGTTTGCATGGTGTCTTTTGCATTCAATCACTGCACTAACTAATATGCTTTTGCTTATGATCAGAATGCCGCCCAGAAGACAACCGACTACGCTACCGACTCCACAAACCTCAGCACCTCACTCATCAACCCCTACACCACCTGATTCACCGCCTCCTCCTCCTCCTCCTCCTCCACTCAATCCTCTTCCTAACCCGAATGCAACTCCCGCTCTCGATCCTGCTACCGTTGCTTTGGCAGCACTGCTAAGCAGCCAACTGACTAGCCAGCTAAGGGATGTCATTCCATATATGATCAACATAATTCAAGGCCGTGGCAACCACTCTGGGCATATTATGGGAGAAGCTAGTGGAAACACTGGCCCTACTTTAGACTGTTCCTACAAATAATTTGTAGGATGCAAGCCGCCAAGTTTCAGCGGTGTTGAAGGAGCTGTTGGACTGATCTAATGGCTAGAAAAGATGCAGACCACCTTGGACATCAGCGGTTGTCCAAAACAACAAGGTTCAATATGCTGCTGGGTCTTTTAGCAAACGGGCCTTAACATGGTGGAACTCCCAGATCAGAGCTTGAGGCAGAGATGAAGCACTGGTTATGCCTTGGGCAGATTTCAAAATTCTGCTGAGGAATGAATTCTGTTCGAAGCATGATCTTCAGAAGCTGGAGGTTGAACTCTCGAACCATGTGATGAAAGGAGCAGATCACATGACTTTCACAACTCACTATCATGAATTGGTAGAGATGGTACCAACTCTGGAAAACTGATTGATAGATATGTGGGAGGATTACCATCCTGCATTCAAAGCATCGTACTGGCTGCAAACCCTGCTACTCTAGAGTCAGCCATCTCTCTATCAGCTAAATCACTGACGTAATGGTGAAGTCAGGAGTTTTTTAGAACGACAAAAAGCTAAGGAGGAATCGACAAAGAAGCCCGAGCACCACCAGAAGAAGAAGCAAAAGGTCGTCAAGAACTATGTGATGGCCGCTCCTCTGAGACAAGCTCCTGCAGTACCTGCTAATGCTGCACCCAAGAACTATGTTGGAGTGCATCCTCAGTGTACTCAATGCAAATATCACCATTCTGCTACGGTGAAGTGTAGGAAGTGCTCCAACTGTGGTCGCTTTGGCCACTAGGTTCAGCAGGGCCGTACTCCCGCAACACAACCTATCAACAATGTTGCTAGAGCATTACCTCCACCACCAAATCCAGGAAATTACAACAACAATAGGGGATGCTATAACTGTGGAGAAGTGGGTCATTTCTCCAGAGACTGGCCAAAGAGACGGCAACAGGGAGCCCAAGCACCTCGTGGACGGGCATTTGTGATTGGAGCCAATGCAGCACGCCAAGACCCTAACGTGGTCACTGGTACATTTCTTTTACATGACTCTTATGAATCTATTCTATTTGACACTCGTGCAGACCAGAGTTTTATTTCATTTGATTTTGCACTTCAACTTAATCTTACTGAGGAAACTTTAGACTCCCCTTACATTATTGAAGTAGCAAATGGGAAACAAAGCACAGTTAGCACTATACTTAGGAACTGCCCACTTACACTCACTGATCACACATTTACCATCAATTTACTACCGATGGAGTTGGTCAGTTTCGACATCATTGTTGGGATGGATTGGCTATCTCTCAATAGGGTGGAAGTCATCTATTCTGAAAAGCTACTTCGGATTCCAGTGGCGACTGATCGTGTATTGGAAGTTTGTGTGGATCAAGCAAAGCGTAGTGTCAAAATCATATACTGCATAAAAGCACGTAAGTGTCTATAGAAGAAATGTATAGCTTTCTTGGCTCATGTGGTGGATAAGGAGAAAGACAAGAAAATGATACAAGACGTGCCGATAGTAAAGGAATACCCCGAAGTGTTTCCTGAAGACCTACCTGGTTTGCCACCTGTGAGACCGGTAGAGTTTCGTATTGATTTGATTCCTGGAGCAACACATGTTGCTAAATCTCCTTACAGGTTAGCACCTTCAGAGATGCAGGAATTGTCAAATCAACTACAGGAGCTATTAGATAAAGGTTTCATCCGACCGAGCTACTCGCCTTGGAGAGCTCCGATTTTGTTCGTGAAGAAGAAGGATGGATCTTTCGAATGTGCATAGACTACAGAGAGCTAAACAAACTAACCATCAAGAATTGGTATCCGCTACCAAGGATTCATGATTTGTTTGACCAACTGCAAGGAGCACAATCTTTCTCAGAGTTCAAGACAAAGACATACCAAAGACGGCATTTCGTACCAGATACGGGCATTACGAGTTTATGGTGATGCCTTTTGGATTGACAAATGCACCCACAGTTTTCATGGATCTCATGAACCGAGTGTGCAAGCCGTATCTAGATCAATTTGTCATTGTTTTCATTGATGACATACTGATCTATTCCAAAAGCAAAGCAGCGCACGAGCAACATCTTAGAATGATCTTGGAACTGTTAAGGGAAGAGAAACTCTATGCCAAATTCTCTAAGTGTGAGTTTTGGTTAAAAGAGGTTCAATTCCTCGGTCATGTAGTCAACAGCGAGGGAATACATGTAGACCCTGTCTATTATAGAAGGTTTATCTTAAACTTTTCTAAGATAGCCCTGCCACTCACCAAGTTAACACAGAAAAGCGAGCCATTTGTTTGGGAACAGAAGCAAGAAGATGCCTTTCAGACTTTGAAGCAAAAGCTATGTGATGTTCCAATCTTATCTCTCCCAGACGGTTGTAATGACTTTGTAGTGTACTGTGATGTATCCCATTAGGGACTCGGTTGTGTGCTGATGCAATGAGACAAATTCATTGCGTATGCTTCAAAACAACTGAAGATTCATGATAAGAACTACACTACTCATGATCTAGAACTGGGAGCAGTGATATTCGCATTGAAGATTTGGAGACATTACTTATATGGCACCAAGTGTACCATATTTACTGATCACAAGAGTCTGCAACACATATTCGATCAGAAGGAACTCAACATGCGACAACGACATTGGGTTGAACTTCTAAATGATTATGACTGTGTAATCAAGTACCATCCAGGCAAGGCAAATGTTGTAGCTGATGCCTTGAGTCGGAAGGAACGAGTCAAACCCTTGCGCGTCAGAGCAATGGGAATGACTGTGCAGATAAGCTTACACGACAACATTATTCAAGTTCAACGAGAGATAGTTGAACGAGGAAACCTGAAGAAAGAACTGGATTGTGGGGCAGAAAAGCAATTTGAAACAAAGCCTGATGGAATTATCTACTACAAGGATCGTGTATGGAATCCTGCAGTGGATGAATTGAGAAGGTTGATCTTTGATGAAGCACACAAGACTAGGTACTCTGTGCATCCCGGTGCTGATAAAATGTACCAAGACTTACGGACGTTTTATTGGTGGCCGGGTATGAAGAAAGACATAGCCGAGTACGTTGGTCGATGCCTCACGTGTGCCAAAGTGAAGGCAGAACACCAGAAACCGTCAAGTTTACTGGAACAGCCTGAAATTCCACTTTTGAAGTGGGAACAAGTAGCTATGGACTTCATTACCAAGCTACCCCACACTTCTAGTGGCCACTATATTATTTGGGTTATCATTGATCGATTAATCAAATCGGCTCACTTCTTGCCAATGCGAGAAACTTACACGATGGATAAACTGGCAAAACTTTACATCAACGAGATAGTGGTACGCCATGGTGTGCCATTATCTATCATCTCAGATCATGATAGCAGATTCACATCAAGATTCTGGCAATCATCGTAGAAATCTCTAGGGACACACTTTAATTTGAGTACAGCTTACCATCCACAAACGAATGGTCAGAGCGAACGTACTATATAGACCCTGGAGGATATGTTGAGAACTTGTGTTTTAGACTTCGGTGGGAATTGGGATTCTCATTTACCACTGCTCGAATTATCCTACAACGACTGTTATCATAATAGCATTGGATGTGCACCATTCGAATCTCTTTATGGTCGAAAACGTCGATTGTCAATCTGTTGGTCTGAAGTTGGAGATAATCGAATAACCGGGCCAGAACGCATTCAAGAAACTACAGACAAAATTACTCAGATACAACAAAGGCTACAAGCAACTCGAAGCAGACAAAAGAGCTATGCCGACAAACGGCGCAAGCCGTTGGAATTCCAAGTGGGAGACCGCGTTATGTTAAAGGTATCCCCATGGAAAGGCGTAGTACGTTTTGGAAAGAAAGGTAAACTAGCACCACGATACGTGGGACCGTTCGAGATCATCGAGGGCATTGGTCCTGTGGCGTATAGACTAAAGTTACCGAATGAACTTAGTGGTGTGCACGACGTGTTTCACGTCTCAAACTTGAAGAAATGCCTTGCCGACGAATCACTCGTTATACCAGTTGAAGAAATTTAATTGGACGAACATTTACACTTTGCTGAAGAACCTTTGGAGATATTGGATCGCAAGGTTAAGAAACTGAGGCGAAGCCGTATTCCGATTGTCAAGGTTCGTTGGAACTCAAAGCGCGGACCCGAGTTCACTTGGGAATGCGAAGACCACATGAAGCTCAGGTATCCCCAGCTATTTACAGAGGAAGCCGTACCGGATAATGATTCTTAAATTTCGGGACGAAATTTCTCTAACAAGGGGAGATTGTAACATCAGTGCCAAAAACATTACCAGAACAGTAATCTGCACAGTAATATGCACAATACCTCAGGTACAAACTACGTGAACTATTTATATGCTATTATCATTCTGATGCTTGACACTAAACTATTATGTTATTGTTTCTGAAATCTGATTAAATCTCACAGTTTAACAGTCAGAAACACATCACACAACACTGAACTGACACACGACTGCTACATTTAATGCTATTTTGTATAAACGTATGCGAGGTTGAGCAAAACAAAGAAATAACGGACGTCGTTACAAAAATGCTAAATGGACGGATTATTCGTACGGGTGACGATCTGTACGAATACATATGAAAGTTTAACGTTCTGAAAGGATGACTGAAAAATAGAAAACAAGAATCAGAAAGTGTAATCAACATCGTGTTCGTTAGAATGACGATTCGAACGAATATGCACGATGGTGACACCTTCTGACGAAACGAAAACGAAAAACGAAAAGAACGATAATAATTTAACAGAAATTAATTATTTAACATTTATTAGGAATCACAACTTTTCAAAATAATTGAAATAAATTCATTTTTTTATTTAAAATAAGTAAAATACGCGTAACACCGCAGAAACGCAATGGAGACGAGAAACGGACGACGGAAACGAAGCCGAACACGCTCGGGGTATAAAAGGACTAAATGAGCCCATTTTCTCATTTAATTCACCGTCTCTCTCTCTCTAGCCTCTCACTCCTGTTTTTTTTCTCTCTCTCTCTCTAAGATTACAAGACTTCAAATCATCATAAATCGCTCGTTTCTTGGTGAAATCTCGTGTTCTTGGTGTCCACACGTAGGTACGAACGTCCTCTACAAGAAAGTACAACGGATCAGAAGAGTTACCCGCTGAAATTCGAGGTAAGGAGGCTTGAATATTTGAAAATGTAGGGTTTTATTCCTCTAGTTCGATCCACCAACTTCAACCGGTTAAAAATCTATTTTCACTGAACCTTACACACTCAAGAAACCATTTTCACATAACTAGTGCCATTGGAATAGTCTGCAACAACTAAAAGCTCAAGATGATGATACATGGTGAACAGGTTCGCAAGGGAAGCTGGGCAGAAAGGGGGACGGCTGAACATGTTAACCCAGTGATTTGCCGAACCCTTGGAGTCAGCCGAACCCTTGGAGGCAGCTGGACCTCATCAACCTGCAAACCCTAGATGACGAACCTTTAAGGAACGAACCTGCATGCACCATTCACAAACTCTAATGGACGACCTACTATGAACAAACCTTTCATGCATGGCCGGCGAACCTTAATATTGCCGAACCCTAATGGTTACAAACCTCCACCATTCACGACCTTTAGATCCTTAGCCGAACCTACTTACCATCAGCGAACCTGCATGTGCATTGGCCGAACCTTGCTGCTACGAACCCTCATGCGAACCTGTTACCCTCGCCGAACCAACGAGCTACGAACCTAGGGATGACGAACCTGCTAACCACGAACCATCACCACCGAACCTTATTCACTGAGCTGATAGGTTCGCTGGAAATGGAGCCAATTTTTCCACCGATAGGTCTAAGCCCATTTAATTGGCCAGTTGGTCACTTCGGCCCAGCCCACGATTGCTAACTAGCCCAATAGTTTGATCCATAACATAATTGAATCAGCCCAACCGGTTAAAGCCCATTAATCGACCCAAGTATCATTCGGCCCATATATCTAAGGACATAAACCAACACTTTAAATAATTGATTATGAATAACATGCAAGAGAATTTATGGTTATTACTACAAAGGTGGTGAAAGAAATTAGAAACAATGCTGAAACAAATTAAGACAATAATCGCATGTTAAGTTAGAGTATATATCTAAATGTTATACTTAGAAAATGATTGAAACTCTAACTTTCACAATTATGATGCAACAAACTACTAAGAGTCTAACGGTGACAACAAGTACACTTAACATACATTATGAGGATATGTCATATTAACATAAGTGATAACAAGTAGATCAGGGTCGAATGAAGACCGAGACTCACAAGTGTTAGCAAACTTTAGGGCTAACACATACACGCACACAAATCACTACGACTTATACTTATAAGTTACAACAACATGAAATCAATACAGGATCGTGAATACAACAACAAATACTACAACGAGCGCGTGCATTCTAGTTTAAGCTAAGTCAACCACTTCAACAACAAGGTGAGTTCATTTGTCATTTTTCAAACATATTTGTTTTTACCTCGGGACTAAGAAGCATGTTATACATTTTAAACGAGTATTGGAATGTTTATAAATGCTTTTACATTTAACTATGATCCTAATACTAATGCTAAATCTTGTTACTCTTATTCTGAATGCCAAAAGCTAATACTTTAACTTAAGTGCTAATGCTATAAACTATATGCTACATTAGATGCTAATGCTAATGCAACAAGCTACATGCTCAAACTATGTGTGAGTGCTACAAACTCTATGCTTAAATTATATGCAAAGGCTAATGCTACAAACTATATGCTAAATCTAATGCTACAAACTATATGCTCAAACTATATGCTGATACTAGATGCTACATGCTACATGCTACATGCTACAAGCTATGATTATATGCTAAATGCTAAGCTTGTATCTACGCATGAGATACGTGAATGCCAAACTATGCTATTGCAAGATGGTATCTATGCATGAGACACATGAAAGCTAAACTATGCGAATGCAAAGCTTTTATCTATATATGAGATACGTGAATGCCAAACTATGCTAGAGCAAGGCTTGTATATGCATATATGAGATATGTGAATGCTAAACTATGTGTATGCAAAGCTTGTGTCTATATATGAGATACGTGAATGCCAAACTATGCTAGAGCAAGGCTTGTATCTACATATATGAGATACGTGAATGCTAAACTATTCTGATGCAAAGCTAGAATCAATTCATGAGATACGTAATGGCTAAACGATGCTAGAGCAAAGCTTGTATCTAAACATGGGCTATGTAAATGCTAAACTATGCTAGAGCAAAGCTAGTACCCATGCATGAGATTCGTGAACGCTAAACTACGATTTTGTGAGACTATTATTCTTGTATAGTATACTTAAAGGCTAAGCTATGTGAATGCTATAAACTTGTAAACTTTTAAACAGTATGCAAAAGCTATGATGAAGATGGGATTGGGTTGTAGGTAAAACGCTTAATTATCATTAGCAGCAATGTCATATACGGTTTAGTATGTGGTGGGATGGCGTCTGGGTGGGTTGTAGGCTCGACCCTTTCGTATGCCCTATATAAGCATACCGAATTGGATATTACAGGTGATGTTAATGAGGTTAAGGTTGTTACCGAAAGTGGTTTTCTAAAGATATTTTTCAACTATTAAAGTATATGAACTCATCAACCATTGTGTTGACTTTGTTTTCTTACATGCTTCCTCAGGTGACCGACATGATTAAGCTAAGGCTAAGGAATGCATACAAGGATGCCCAGTTAGAGGACCTAGTAGACGTTTGGAAAGCACATGTTTTGTGATGGAAGCAAATCACTTTTGATTTCTTGTACAGTTACAAGACAGAAAACATTTGATTCTTTTGATAGGTTTACTTAGTTAAAATATCAAACATTAATATTTATAATTTAACTTTGTAATCCTAGTTTAATGCTATATTGTGCTTTAGTTATTCTCAATGTTGATGCTATGTAAACAATATGATCATCACGATTATTACTCACGATGTCGAGCCCCGAGAACCTTCCACCCGACGGGAAAGTCGATCCGTCCCGCCGGCTCGGGGTGTGACAAAAATACTATGGAAAACCGGTTGTTACATAAAGTTTCCTTGATTCTATGAGTACATCAATCATGAAAACAATTATCTGCTTCGAATTTTTGATAATTCTATTTGATATACATACAATTTTTTGTTCAACTAGATCTATATTGAGTACGTCACCTACTTGTAGTTGAGAGTTTTTTTTTGTTAAGATAACTGCTCCAATATTGGTTATCATGTACTGGAACCTAACATATTCTGACATTTAGGGTCAATGCATGACTCATAACTCTATATCTTCGACAATATTACTGAATTCAATCTTACTTAGCAAAATATATATGAAAGAGGTATGAGATCCTAATTTTAATTTTCTTTACAACCAATATTTTCCAAGTCAACATTTAGTGGTGGTAAGGTGTTTATTTCAGTTTTAAGGTGCCGATAGTGTGGTGGGTTTGTTGTGTTATAACCTATACATAAACACTAACGTTGCACTAAATATGGAAACCATAACCACTCTAAAAACTAATCTTGGATAATGAACAACGATGATGTTTCACATTTGGATAGAAATGGGTTTGAGGATCTAAACTTCATTTTAGAGGACCCTATCCTGCAAACTAGGTATTTTGTGCTAGACAACTTTAATATCTCTGAGATATTTTAGTAGATGACAAAGACACCTTTCTTACTCTATTTGACTTGCTTAGGCAAAGGAAGAAATCTTTTTGACACAGATTTCTTGTCAAATGTCAGACTAGAATTTGAGTCTGAATAGATAATCGTATAACAAAATATGAGTTTCTTACAACGGATAACATGAATAATTCATCGAAAAACTACTTTCGTCTCCTTGATTAAACCAAGTAAATATATCATTTCCATTATGTGTTCTTCTAGATCTTAATATGAATTAAACAGACATTAGAATGATGTAGATATCTTGTATGAGATTCAACCAAAGTTACTATATTTTTTTTTCATAAGAATGATGATCACTTCAATCAATATTTAATTGATAGTTGAATTCTAACTTTGCGTGTATCAATTGCCTTTCATGCTATAATTCAGTAGTTCTCATATCCTATTATGACTATAGATAATATTGGTGTAATGAGAGGACTCATGGGAACTTTACTACTAACCATCTCTTCATTACTCGATGGTGCAGTATGTTCAAGTAATGCTGACTCATTATTATACACTATACCCGAAGGATTATAATAAGAATAAGTTAGCAAAACAACATATAAAAACAATCATAACAAGGCATGAAGTGTCTGTATTAATAGCCTAGTAGAGAAATTTGATTACTTAGAGATTTTGGTAGACATTGCAAGAAATTCTTGAAATGCAACTAGATCTATGTAAAACTTACCATCTACAAATAGATGGAAGAGTGAACATATAAATCAAACTTTTGAAGAAATGCTCAGGACATGCATATCGATTCTAGTGGTAATAGGGATGCCCATTTACCTGAATCAAATTTATCACGCTATAGCTATCATGCTAGTTTATGACATGCCTATTTCAAGGCATGCCTATTTTGAGGCATTTTACAGATGTAAGTATCATTTCCTTTTATGTTGGGTTTAATTTGGGAACACAATTATTTTAGTAAAGTGAGACCCAAACATGGATCAAATGTGTAGATATTTCAATTATATTGGAATTCAGTGTTGTACACTATGTTTTTCTTGTAACAAGTTCGAAGGAATGTTTTGGAACGATTCGTTATACATGCCTCTAGAGGAGATTCAATTAGACAACAAATTACACTTTGTTGAGGAACTAGTTGAAATTATAGACTAGGAGATCAAAACATTTAAACGAAGTCATATAGAAATTTCTAGATTTTGGTGCAGTTGTAAATGCTAATCGTAGTTCATTTGGGAACATGAATACCAAATGAAGCTCAAAAAATTATTATATCTTTACGAGACAATTAATGGTAGATAACATCAGTAGAATTTCGGGACGAAATTCCTTTAACTGGGGGAGTTTGTGACATTCATCGTAAAATCTTAGTTGATTTTGACTATTGACTTTGACTTTGACCATTGACTTTGACCAAGACATGTTAAATTGACTTCTACAGAGACTAAACACTATAGACATGTATTAGACATGTTAAAATTTGTATTTGATAGTGTTTGGTCAGTAAACAGAGAAACGACGGTAAAACCAAGGTTTTGCAACGATAGCTGCAGAATTTGGTCTAGCTGACACACATTGTTGATACACAAACCTAAGAATACTTATAAGCTCTAAAAATAACTAAAATTAAGTTATCAATATTATTCACAAATAGTTACATAAGGAATATTATACAAAAAGTTACAAAAATAACCATTTTATACAAAGTAACTAGACATGAAGGTTGGTGCTATGTCACATGACAACTATAACATGTCTAATGTGTTTTAAAACATGTAACAAACAAATTTTGGAAGGTTCTAGAGGCCTAGAAGTCGGCATAAGGAAGGGAGTTTCAAGACCTTTCATGTCACTCCATTAACACATCTTAAACTCATCTTTTAATCTCCGTTATGCCAACCTTTCATTTCATTTTCTCTTCATCAAGAAAGAAACAAATTTTCTCTCTATAATATGGTAGAAATAAGCCTTTAATCCCTCTCCTATATCATGAAAAAGGCAAAGGAGAAGAAGGTTGAAGTGTTATAGTCATGGTTGCACGTTTCAGTAAGCTTACTTTGTATTTTCGGGGAATTTCTTTCACTCTTTCATTCCCATTTCATTTTAAAAAATCAAGAACATTCAAAATGATCCATATAATCATATATTGATGTTTAAAATAATCATCCATGGTGGTATGTGTATAACGCTCTGGATCGATCACTGAAATTCTATTAACAATTCAATATATGTGGACTCTAAATAGAATCTATATGAGTCAAAGACAATACAGTCATTCTAATAAACATTATCTTCATTAATACTGAAATGGATTACAAGAGTAAACAACAAGAACACACAGTTCTATATCAATCAAACAGATTTGAAAAACACAGGTTCCGACACTTACTTACAAAATCAGACAAACCTGTAAATATATACAAAACACATAGACGTACCTAGCAGAACCATTAGGTTCTCTAGATGAACCAACAGGTTCGCCAGACGAACCTTTACAAAGCAAGACTCTAGGTTCGCCGAACCTATACATACACATGCCTAGGTTCGTGGGCCAGACGAACCTATCACCAAACCTAACTTAACTTAAACACTTTGAAAGCAAGCTATGACACAGTGTACTAAAAAACTCCCCCTTAATAGTTGCTTCAAATCTTCAAAATCTTGATCTTCATTCTTCAATCCGAGTCCCACTTGATGACTGATCTTTACATACATTATCTTCAACACGTATAATCAATGATCTTGGAATCTTTGATAATCTTTCATATTTAATTCTTTCATCTCTTTCATTATGTTCAGTTTGAAATGGATTGATCATCTTTAATCTAGAAAGTTTCATGCATTCAAATGATGGTAAAGACATCATGTAACATCATTGTATTTCAGGTATGTTCGTACATAAATATTTGTATTGATAGTACCTGATATAATAATTTGATAACATTGGAAGTTCATTTATGATATTATCACTGATCTACATTGTTGAGAAAACATAATTAATGAGCAAAAACCATGGGAAAGTCTAGTTTGGAATATAACTAGACAGAACCACAGAGTTTATTGCAGATGAGAATATAAGATATGATTTGGTCTGATTGTTGTTGATAGCGGTATAGAATTCTATCACCAAAGATAGGTAAGGATATAATCATGGTCTATCAAAGAGGTGGTGGGCTGGCGGCTGGAAAAGTTGCGACTGACTCCTACGTATGCCCTATACACAAGCTTTCTTCGGTTTATCATGATTATGTCAGTGTTAAGGATTTGGTGAGGTGAATCCGAGGTTTTTTGAGTTGTAAAGGTTATGGTTTGGTTACTAAATAAAGTCAGGGACACATGGTCATGGTTTATCGAAATGGTGGTGGGACGACGGCTGGATACGTTGCGACCGACTGCTACGTATGCCCTATACATAAACTTATTTCGGTCTACCATGGATGTGTCAGTGATATGATTTAGTGGGGATTGGATTGAGAAATTGATAATCGATAAACATATTTAATAAAATAATAAAGATAATTACGCGATGGTGAGGTTACGAACATAATTTAAATGCGAATATTTTTTCAGAAATATTAACCTAATAATGTATTCGCGTGAGTGACGATTCACACGAATATAATTATTACAATTAATATACTGAAACAATGTTTCATAAATTTTAAATCTAATCGAAATACGATACGAACTATGGATTCGAAAAGGTGACGATCTTTGCGAATTCGTAGATCAGTGATATCATCACTTAGGATCTCGGACTTAGCTAAATTAACTAGATTACTGAAGACTAGTGTTTAGTTAATTTAGCTATATTCTTTTCTGTAATTCGTTGTATTTAAATCATGACGAACATGATTTTTGTGTAATTACTTTAATTGATTAATTGATATGTCATGATATATTTAGTTGCCCACGAGCTTATGAACAATCTACACATCCCTCATGGAATCCCGACGTTTCCGCCATCTGTCGGGGTTATAGGGAATTAGGTTACTAGAAATGGTTGACCTAGTCTATAACCATAGGATATCCTAGTATGAATTATTCCATACACTAGTACCGTATTCTGGATTCTATGCTTGTATGTTTATTACATGTTAACTGAACTCCTGATGTATATATGATCTGCATATGTTAATTGTTGATTTCCCTTCTATGAGATTGATTGTGCCCTGACGACTCGATAAGAACATACTCGTGATGTATTGTAAACGTGGTGGGCTGGCGGCTGAAGCAGTTGCGACTGACTTCTACATATGCTCTATACATAAACTTATTTCGGTCTATCTTGGATGTGTCAGTGATATGATTTACTGGGGATTGGATTGAGAAATTGATAATCGATAAACATATTTAATAAAATAATAAAGATAATTACGCGATGGTGACGTTACGAATATAATTTAAATGCGAATATTTTTTCAGAAATATTAACCTTATAATGTATTCGCGTGAGTGACGATTCACACGAATATAATTATTACAATTAATATACTGAAACAATGTTTCATAAATTTTAAATTTAATCGAAATACGATACGAACTATGGATTCGAAAAGGTGACGCTCTTTGCGAATTCGTACGTGAGTAACGCGTTTCGATGAGATAACCGAAATAATTATTTTATGATATTAAATTAATAAAAAGAATTTAAAAACGTTTATTAGGTATTAAGACCTTAAATGAAAATAAATAAAATCATTTTATAAAACAAATTTAATTAAAACCATTGTGTTAAACGAATTTACGTTATTTAACGTCTCGTGTATTAAAACGTAAATTTCGTAAAAACCGAATCATTTAATAATTGTTAACACGAAATATATGAAACCGATCACACGGGATTGACTCGGGGTATAAAAGGGAGGAAATGCCTCGTCTACTTTATTCACAACCATCATTCTCTCTCTCAAGAACTTAAATCCTGCCACATTCTCACCCACTAACTTCTCTCTAACATATCTCCCTCGTTTCTCAACCATTTCTAGTGATTCATGTCCCAAAACGACCGTATAATCAAGGAGAACACAAACCCACAAGAATATTCAGCTTTTGATCGAGTCTTGAAGGTAAAAGAGGCGTTTAACTTTTCGATTTTTGGTGAAAACTTCAATCGCATATGGCTGCCAACTTTCAAACGATTTTAATGCTTACTCCTTTGTTAATCGAGCTGGTATAAACGGATTTGGGAGCCATGGATGGACCAGCAATATGCAGAAGCTCGATGAAGATGATGAAGGGCGACCTAACCTAAGGTTACCGAACCTAAGGATTGCCGAACCTAAGGATCGCCGAACCTAGGGAGCGCCGAACCTAGGGGTGGTCGACCCTAGGGGCCGCCGAACCTAAGGGCCGCCGAACCTACGAATGCCGAAACTAGGGGCTGCCAAACCTAGGGTTCGCTGAACTTACGAATGCCGAACCTAGGGGCTGCCGAATCCAGGTATTTCCGATATTGTTCCATCGTTCCGGACATGATTCGACAAAACCTTCATCATCGAACATAAGGAATCCAGCTCCGTACCTATCGATACCATGCATGACCTCCGGCATCCAAAGACCATCGAGACTGACAATCTCGATGGTGAGTTGTCGATGTTATTCAAGCATACAAATATGTATTAGTTATCACCTTTTTTAAAATACATATACACCCTTATAAATCTACATAACTTAGAGTTTTATGTAAATGACCTCAATATTGTTTCTTTAACCTTAATTAAGATTTAACAACTTAAAGTTATGGTGGTCAATTTAAATACACATGGATGCAGGCACGCATACTTATATTTAAGTGTGCATGTTAGCATGTGTTGTTTTAAATTAAGAATCATCAATTATTTATTTAAAACTAACAAGTCATAAAATCTTATATTTTAATGATGATAACTTATATAATCTTGAGTGTTTCACTATAACCTAGATAACTAACCTAAGTTAGTGGCACACTTATAGATTAAAGTCGAACACATATGAATACTTAATAATAATCAAGAATATATACTTATGAACACGAAACATGCGATAAATACATGTTGTTGAGTCGTTATTAATTCCATCTACGTGAGCGCGCGTTCTACAAATTACTGAATTCTGAGACATTCGGGTGACTTCTCATAACCCCGTTTTAAAATCATTTTTGTTTTTAAACTCGGGGGTGGAACATGTATACCAAAAAGAATATTAATTAATAACACATGGGTGATACCTGGATTATCAATATCATATTCATATTATTGGATTACTATTGATTAGGGATGGACATGGATTTTCACAACTCCGTGAGTCACTGTTGGTTGAGTTGACTTTGGTCCTCCGCAATGATTGAATTACTGTTGTTGAGTTGACTTCGGTCCTCTTCGGTGAATCCACTGTTGGTTGAGTTGATTGCGGTCCTCCGCAATGCACTGTATTGACACTAATATGTATTAGGAATATCGTTGGTCGAGTTGACTTCGGTCCTCCGTGATACTTCCACCTACCGTTGTTTGAGTTGACTAAGGTCCTCTATGGTACATTATATTGAGATAATTGTGATGGTTGATGATTATTGATTGGTTGTGTTTGGTTGAGTTGATTGACTATACTTGGATGATTATTTGTGAATGCTTGGATTATTTGATTGTTGTGTTTGTTGTGTGTTGACAGAGCTAGATTATCTTATAGGTTCACATGTGTATTTTCTTAAAATCTATAAACTTTTATAAACACTTGTAAACAGTTTTAGAATATTAAAAACTTATGATTACTCACCAACTACTTCGTAGTTGACACTTGATTTTGTACATGTTTCAGGGAATGAAGAAAAGTAGTTTGAGAAGGATAGCTTCACACCTTTAGATATCATCACTTAGGGTCTCGGACTTAGCTAAATTAACTAGATTACTCAAGACTAGGGTTTAGTTAATTTAGCTATATTCTTTTCTGTAATTCGTTGTATTTAAATCATGACGAACATGATTTTTGTGTAATTACTTTAATTGATTAATTGATATGTGATGATATATTTAGATGCCCACGAGATTATGAACAATCTACACATCCCTCGTGGAATCCGGATGTTTCCGCCATCTGTCGGGGTGTTACAGATTGGTATCAGAGCCTGGTTTATAGGGAATTAGGTTACTAGAAATGGTTGACCTAGTCTATAACTGTAGGATACCCTAGTATGAATTATTCCATACACTAGTACCATATTCAGGATTCTATGCTTGTATGTTTATTACATCTTAACTGAACTCCTGATGTATATATGATCTGCATATGTTAATTGTTGACTTCCCTTCTATGTGATTGATTGTGCCCTAACGACTCGATAAGAACATACTCGTGATGTATTGTAAACGTGGTGGGCTGGCGGCTGAAGCAGTTGCGACTGACTTCTACGTATGCCCTATACATAAACTTATTTCGGTCTACCATGGATGTGTCAGTGATATGATTTACTGGGGTTTGGATTGAGTAATTGATAATCGATAAACATATTTAATAAAATAATAAAGATAATTACGCGATGGTGAGGTTACGAATATAATTTAAATGCGAATATTTTTTCAGAAATATTAACCTAATAATGTATTCGCGTGAGTGACGATTCACACGAATATAATTATTACAATTAATATACTGTAACAATGTTTCATAAATTTTAAATCTAATCGAAATACGATACGAGCTATGGATTCGAAAAGGTGACGCTCTTTGCGAATTCGTACGTGAGTAACGCGTTTCGATGAGATAACCGAAATAATTATTTTATGATATTAAATTAAGAAAATGAATTTAAAAACGTTTATTAGGAATTAAGACCTTAAATGAAAATAAATAAAATCATTTTATAAAACTAATTTAATTAAAACCATTGTGTTAAACGAATTTACGTTATTTAAGGTCTCGTGTATTAAAACGTAATTTGCGTAAAAACCGAATCATTTAATAATTGTTAACACGAAATATATGAAACCGAGCACACGGGATTGACTCAGGTATAAAAGGGAGGAAATGCCTCGTCTACTTTATTCACAACCTTCATTCTCTCTCTCAAGAACTTAAATCCTGCCACATTCTCTCGCACTAACTTCTCTATAACATATCTCCCTCGTTTCTCAACCATTTATAGTGATTCATGTCCCAAAACGACCGTATAATCAAGGAGAACACAAACCCACAAGAATATTCAGCTTTTGATCGAGTCTTGAAGGTAAAAGAGGCGTTTAACTTTTCGATTTTTGGTGAAAACTTCAATCGCATATGCCTGCCAACTTTCAAACGATTTTAATGCTTACTCCTTTGTTAATCGAGCTGGTATAAACGGATTTGGGAGCCATGGATGGACCAGCAATATGCAGAAGCTCGATGAAGATGATGAAGGGCGACCTAACCTAAGGTTACCGAACCTAAGGATCGCCGAACCTAAGGATCGCCGAACCTAGGGAGCGCCGAACCTAGGGGTGGTCGACCCTAGGGGCCGCCGAACCTAAGGGCCGCCGAACCTACGAATGCCGAAACTAGGGGCTGCCAAACCTAGGGTTCGCTGAACTTACGAATGCCGAACCTAGGGGCTGCCGAATCCAGGTATTTCCGATATTGTTCCATCGTTCCGGACATGATTCGACAAAACCTTCATCATCGAACATAAGGAATCCAGCTCCGTACCTATCGATACCATGCATGACCTCCGGCATCCAAAGACCATCGAGACTGACAATCTCGATGGTGAGTTGTCGATGTTATTCAAGCATACAAATATGTATTAGTTATCACCTTTTTTAAAATACATATACACCCTTATAAATCTACATAACTTAGAGTTTTATGTAAATGACCTCAATATTGTTTCTTTAACCTTAATTAAGATTTAACAACTTAAAGTTATGGTGGTCAATTTAAATACACATGGATGCAGGCACGCATACTTATATTTAAGTGTGCATGTTAGCATGTGTTGTTTTAAATTAAGAATCATCAATTATTTATTTAAAACTAACAAGTCTTAAAATCTTATATTTTAATGATGATAACTTATATAATCTTGAGTGTTTCACTATAACCTAGATAACTAACCTAAGTTAGTGGCACACTTATAGATTAAAGTCGAACACATATGAATACTTAATAATAATCAAGCATATATACTTATGAACACGAAACATGCGATAAATACATGTTGTTGAGTCGTTATTAATTCCATCTACGTGAGCGCGCGTTCTACAAATTACTGAATTCTGAGACATTCGGGTGACTTCTCATAACCCCGTTTTAAAATCATTTTTGTTTTTAAACTCGGGGGTGGAACATGTATACCAAAAAGAATATTAATTAATAACACATGGGTGATACCTGGATTATCAATATCATATTCATATTATTGGATTACTATTGATTAGGGATGGACATGGATTTTCACAACTCCGTGAGTCACTGTTGGTTGAGTTGACTTTGGTCCTCCGCAATGATTGAATTACTGTTGTTGAGTTGACTTCGGTCCTCTTCGGTGAATCCACTGTTGGTTGAGTTGATTGCGGTCCTCCGCAATGCACTGTATTGACACTAATATGTATTAGGAATATCGTTGGTCGAGTTGACTTCGGTCCTCCGTGATACTTCCACCTACCGTTGTTTGAGTTGACTAAGGTCCTCTATGGTACATTATATTGAGATAATTGTGATGGTTGATGATTATTGATTGGTTGTGTTTGGTTGAGTTGATTGACTATACTTGGATGATTATTTGTGAATGCTTGGATTATTTGATTGTTGTGTTTGTTGTGTGTTGACAGAGCTAGATTATCTTATAGGTTCACATGTGTATTTTCTTAAAATCTATAAACTTTTATAAACACTTGTAAACAGTTTTAGAATATTAAAAACTTATGATTACTCACCAACTACTTCGTAGTTGACACTTGATTTTGTACATGTTTCAGGGAATGAAGAAAAGTAGTTTGAGAAGGATAGCTTCACACCTTTAGATATCATCACTTAGGGTCTCGGACTTAGCTAAATTAACTAGATTACTCAAGACTAGGGTTTAGTTAATTTAGCTATATTCTTTTCTGTAATTCGTTGTATTTAAATCATGACGAACATGATTTTTGTGTAATTACTTTAATTGATTAATTGATATGTGATGATATATTTAGATGCCCACGAGATTATGAACAATCTACACATCCCTCGTGGAATCCGGACGTTTCCGCCATCTGTCGGGGTGTTACAGATTGGTATCAGAGCCTGGTTTATAGGGAATTAGGTTACTAGAAATGGTTGACCTAGTCTATAACTGTAGGATACCCTAGTATGAATTATTCCATACACTAGTACCATATTCAGGATTCTATGCTTGTATGTTTATTACATCTTAACTGAACTCCTGATGTATATATGATCTGCATATGTTAATTGTTGACTTCCCTTCTATGTGATTGATTGTGCCCTAACGACTCGATAAGAACATACTCGTGATGTATTGTAAACGTGGTGGGCTGGCGGCTGAAGCAGTTGCGACTGACTTCTACGTATGCCCTATACATAAACTTATTTCGGTCTACCATGGATGTGTCAGTGATATGATTTACTGGGGTTTGGATTGAGTAATTGATAATCGATAAACATATTTAATAAAATAATAAAGATAATTACGCGATGGTGAGGTTACGAATATAATTTAAATGCGAATATTTTTTCAGAAATATTAACCTAATAATGTATTCGCGTGAGTGACGATTCACACGAATATAATTATTACAATTAATATACTGTAACAATGTTTCATAAATTTTAAATCTAATCGAAATACGATACAAGCTATGGATTCGAAAAGGTGACGCTCTTTGCGAATTCGTACGTGAGTAACGCGTTTCGATGAGATAACCGAAATAATTATTTTATGATATTAAATTAAGAAAAAGAATTTAAAAACGTTTATTAGGAATTAAGACCTTAAATGAAAATAAATAAAATCATTTTATAAAACTAATTTAATTAAAACCATTGTGTTAAACGAATTTACGTTATTTAACGTCTCGTGTATTAAAACGTAATTTGCGTAAAAACTGAATCATTTAATAATTGTTAACACGAAATATATGAAACCGAGCACACGGGATTGACTCGGGGTATAAAAGGGAGGAAATGCCTCGTCTACTTTATTCACAACCTTCATTCTCTCTCTCAAGAACTTAAATCCTGCCACATTCTCTCGCACTAACTTCTCTATAACATATCTCCCTCGTTTCTCAACCATTTATAGTGATTCATGTCCCAAAACGACCGTATAATCAAGGAGAACACAAACCCACAAGAATATTCAGCTTTTGATCGAGTCTTGAAGGTAAAAGAGGTGTTTAACTTTTCGATTTTTGGTGAAAACTTCAATCGCATATGGCTGCCAACTTTCAAACGATTTTAATGCTTAATCCTTTGTTAATCGAGCTGGTATAAACGGATTTGGGAGCCATGGATGGACCAGCAATATGCAGAAGCTCGATGAAGATGATGAAGGGCGACCTAACCTAAGGTCACCGAACCTAAGGATCGCCGAACCCAGGGAGCGCCGAACCTAGGGGTCGTCGACCCTAGGGGCCGCTGAACCTACGAATGTCGAACCTAGGGGCTGCCGAATCTAGGTATTTCCGATATTGTTCCATCGTTCCGGACATGATTCGACAAAACCTTCATCATCGAACATAAGGAGTCCAGCTCCGTACCTATCGATACCATGCATGACCTCCGTCATCCAAAGACCATCGAGACTGACAATCTCGATGGTGAGTTGTTGATGTTATTCAAGCATACAAATATGTATTAGTTACCACCTTTTTTAAAATACATATACACCCTTATAAATCTACATTACTTAGAGTTTTATGTAAATGACCTCAATGTTGTTTCTTTAACCTTAATTAAGATTTAACAACTTAAAGTTATGGTGGTCAATTTAAATACACATGGATGCAGGCACGCATACTTATATTTAAGTGTGCATGTTATCATGTGTTGTTTTAAATCAAGAATCATCAATTATTTATTTAAAACTAACAAGTTTTAAAATTTTATATTTTAATGATGATAACTTATATAATCTTGAGTGTTTCACTATAACCTAGATAACTAACCTAAGTTAGTGGCACACTTATAGATTAAAGTCGAACACATATGAATACTTAATAATAATCAAACATATATACTTATGAACACGAAACATGCGATAAATACATGTTGTTGAATCGTTATTGATTCCATCTACGTGAGCGCGCGTTCTACAAATTACTGAATTCTGAGACATTCGGGTGACTTCTCATAACCCCGTTTTAAAATCATTTTTGTTTTTAAACTCGGGGGTGGAACATGTATACCAACAAAAATATTAATTAATAACACATGGGTGATACCTGGATTATCAATATCATATTCATATTATTGGATTATTATTGATTATGGATGGACATGGATTTTCACAACTCCGTGAGTCACTGTTGGTTGAGTTGACTTTGGTCCTCCGCAATGATTGAATTACTGTTGTTGAGTTGACTTCGGTCCTCGTCGGTGAATCCACTGTTGGTTGAGTTGATTGCGGTCCTCCGCAATGCACTGTATTGACACTAATATGTATTAGGAATATCGTTGGTCGAGTTGACTTCGGTCCTCCGTGATACTTCCACCTACCGTTGTTTGAGTTGACTAAGGTCCTCTATGGTACATTATATTGAGATAATTGTGATGGTTGATGATTATTGATTGGTTGTGTTTGGTTGAGTTGATTGACTATACTTGGATGATTATTTGTGAATGCTTGGATTATTTGATTGTTGTGTTTGTTGTGTGTTGACAGAGCTAGATTATCTTATAGGTTCACATGTGTATTTTCTTAAAATCTATAAACTTTTATAAACACTTGTAAACAGTTTTAGAATATTAAAAACTTATGATTACTCACCAACCACTTCGTAGTTGACACTTGATTTTGTACATGTTTCAGGGAATGAAGAAAAGTAGTTTGAGAAGGATAGCTTCACACCTTTGGATATCATCACTTAGGGTCTCGGACTTAGCTAAATTAACCAGACTACTCAAGACTAGTGTTTAGTTAATTTGGCTATATTCTTTTCTGTAATTCGTTGTATTTAAATCATGACGAACATGATTTTTGTGTAATTACTTTAATTGATTAATTGATATGTGATGATATATTTAGATGCCCACGAGATTATGAACAATCTACACATCCCTCGTGGAATCCCGACGTTTCCGCCATCTGTTGGGGTGTTATAGATTGGTATCAGAGCCTGGGTTATAGGGACTTAGGTTACTAGAAATGGTTGACCTAGTCTATAACCGTAGGATACCCTAGTATGAATTATTTCATACACTAGTACCATATTCAGGATTCTATGCTTGTATGTTTATTACATCTTAACTGAACTCCTGATGTATATACGATCTGCATATGTTAATTGTTGATTTCCCTTCTATGTGATTGATTGTGCCCTGACGACTCGATAAGTACATACTCGTGATGTACTGTAAATGTGGTGGGCTGGCGGTTGAAGCAGTTGCGACTGACTTCTACGTATGCCCTATACATAAACTTATTTCGGTCTACCATGGATGTGTCAGTGATATGATTTACTGGGGTTTGGATTGAGTAATTGATAATCGATAAACATATTTAATAAAATAATAAAGATAATTACGCGATGGTGAGGTTACGAATATAATTTAAATGCGAATATTTTTTCAGAAATATTAACCTTATAATGTATTCGCGTGAGTGACGATTCACACGAATATAATTATTACAATTAATATACTGAAACAATGTTTCATAAATTTTAAATCTAATCGAAATACGATACGAGCTATGGATTCGAAAAGGTGACGCTCTTTGCGAATTCGTACGTGAGTAACGCGTTTCGATGAGATAACCGAAATAATTATTTTATGATATTAAATTAAGAAAAAGAATTTAAAAACGTTTATTAGGAATTAAGACCTTAAATGAAAATAAATAAAATCATTTTATAAAACAAATTTAATTAAAACCATTGTGTTAAACGAATTTACGTTATTTAACGTCTCGTGTATTAAAACGTAATTTGCGTAAAAACCGAATCATTTAATAATTGTTAACACGAAATATATGAAACCGAGCACACGGGATTGACTCGGGTATAAAAGGGAGGAAATGCCTCGTCTACTTTATTCACAACCTTCATTCTCTCTCTCAAGAACTTAAATCCTGCCACATTCTCTCGCACTACTTTCTCTATAACATATCTCCCTCGTTTCTCAACCATTTATAGTGATTCATGTCCCAAAACGACCGTATAATCAAGGAGAACACAAACCCACAAGAATATTCAGCTTTTGATCGAGTCTTGAAGGTAAAAGAGGTGTTTAACTTTTCGATTTTTGGTGAAAACTTCAATCGCATATGGCTGCCAACTTTCAAACGATTTTAATGCTTAATCCTTTGTTAATCGAGCTGGTATAAACGGATTTGGGAGCCATGGATGGACCAGCAATATGCAGAAGCTCGATGAAGATGATGAAGGGCGACCTAACCTAAGGTCACCGAACCTAAGGATCGCCGAACCAAGGGAGCGCCGAACCTAGGGGTCGTCGACCCTAGGGGCCGCTGAACCTACGAATGCCGAACCTAGGGGCTGCCGAATCTAGGTATTTCCGATATTGTTCCATCGTTCCGGACATGATTCGACAAAACCTTCATCATCGAACATAAGGAATCCAGCTCCGTACCTATCGATACCATGCATGACCTCCGTCATCCAAAGACCATCGAGACTGACAATCTCGATGATGAGTTGTCGATGTTATTCAAGCATACAAATATGTATTAGTTACCACCTTTTTTAAAATACATATACACCCTTATAAATCTACATTACTTAGAGTTTTATGTAAATGACCTCAATGTTGTTTCTTTAACCTTAATTAAGATTTAACAACTTAAAGTTATGGTGGTCAATTTAAATACACATGGATGCAGGCACGCATACTTATATTTAAGTGTGCATGTTATCATGTGTTGTTTTAAATCAAGAATCATCAATTATTTATTTAAAACTAACAAGTTTTAAAATTTTATATTTTAATGATGATAACTTATATAATCTTGAGTGTTTCACTATAACCTAGATAACTAACCTAAGTTAGTGGCACACTTATAGATTAAAGTCGAACACATATGAATACTTAATAATAATCAAACATATATACTTATGAACACGAAACATGCGATAAATACATGTTGTTGAATCGTTATTGATTCCATCTACGTGAGCGCGCGTTCTACAAATTACTGAATTCTGAGACATTCGGGTGACTTCTCATAACCCCGTTTTAAAATCATTTTTGTTTTTAAACTCGGGGGTGGAACATGTATACCAACAAAAATATTAATTAATAACACATGGGTGATACCTGGATTATCAATATCATATTCATATTATTGGATTATTATTGATTATGGATGGACATGGATTTTCACAACTCCGTGAGTCACTGTTGGTTGAGTTGACTTTGGTCCTCCGCAATGATTGAATTACTGTTGTTGAGTTGACTTCGGTCCTCGTCGGTGAATCCACTGTTGGTTGAGTTGATTGCGGTCCTCCGCAATGCACTGTATTGACACTAATATGTATTAGGAATATCGTTGGTCGAGTTGACTTCGGTCCTCCGTGATACTTCCACCTACCGTTGTTTGAGTTGACTAAGGTCCTCTATGGTACATTATATTGAGATAATTGTGATGGTTGATGATTATTGATTGGTTGTGTTTGGTTGAGTTGATTGACTATACTTGGATGATTATTTGTGAATGCTTGGATTATTTGATTGTTGTGTTTGTTGTGTGTTGACAGAGCTAGATTATCTTATAGGTTCACATGTGTATTTTCTTAAAATCTATAAACTTTTATAAACACTTGTAAACAGTTTTAGAATATTAAAAACTTATGATTACTCACCAACTACTTCGTAGTTGACACTTGATTTTGTACATGTTTCAGGGAATGAAGAAAAGTAGTTTGAGAAGGATAGCTTCACACCTTTGGATATCATCACTTAGGGTCTCGGACTTAGCTAAATTAACCAGATTACTCAAGACTAGTGTTTAGTTAATTTGGCTATATTCTTTTCTGTAATTCGTTGTATTTGAATCATGACGAACATGATTTTTGTGTAATTACTTTAATTGATTAATTGATATGTGATGATATATTTAGATGCCCACGAGATTATGAACAATCTACACATCCCTCGTGGAATCCCGACGTTTCCGCCATCTGTCGGGGTGTTACAGATTGGTATCAGAGCCTGGGTTATAGGGACTTAGGTTACAAGAAATGGTTGACCTAGTATATAACCGTAGGATACCCTAGTATGAATTATTTCATACACTAGTACCATATTCAGGATTCTATGCTTGTATGTTTATTACATCTTAACTGAACTCCAGATGTATATACGATCTGCATATGTTAATTGTTGATTTCCCTTCTAGGTGATTGATTGTGCCCTGACGACTCGATAAGTACATACTCGTGATGTACTGTAAATGTGGTGGGCTGGCGGTTGAAGCAGTTGCGACTGACTTCTACGTATGCCCTATACATAAACTTATTTCGGTCTACCATGGATGTGTCCGTGATATGATTTAGTGGGGACTGGAATGAGAAATTGATAACCGATAAACATATTTAATAAAATAATAAAGATAATTACGCGATGGTGAGGTTACGAATATAATTTAAATGCGAATATTTTTTCAGAAATATTAACCTAATAATGTATTCGCGTGAGTGACGATTCACACGAATATAATTATTACAATTAATATACTGAAACAATGTTTTGATAAATTTTAAATCTAATGGAAATACGATACGAACTATGGATTCGAAAAGGTGACGATCTTTGCGAATTCGTACGTGAGTAACGCGTTTCGATGACATAACCGAAATAATTATTTTACGATATTAAATTAAGAAAAAGAATTTAAAAACGTTTATTATGAATTAAGACCTTAAATGAAAATAAATAAAATCATTTTATAAAACAAATTTAATTAAAACCATTGTGTTAAATGAATTTACGTTATTTAACGTCTCGTGTATTGAAACGTAATTTGCGTTAAAAACGAATCATTTAATAATTGTTAACGCGAAATATATGAAACCGAGCACACGGGATTGACTCGGGGTATAAAAGGGAGAAAATGCCTCGTCTACTTTATTCACAACCTTCATTATCTCTCTCTAGAAGTTAAATCCTGCCACATTCTCTCGCACTAACTTGTCTCTAACATATCTCCCTCGTTTCTCAACCGTTTCTAGAGATTCATGTCCCAAAACGACCGTATAATCAAGGAGAACACAAACCCACGACAATATTCAACTTTTGATCGAGTCGTGAAGGTAAAAGAGGTGTTTCACTTTTCGATTTTTGGTGAAAACTTCAATCGCATATGGCTGCCAACTTTTAAACGATTTAATGCTTAATCCTTTGTTAATCGAGCTGGTATAAACGGATTTGGGAGCCAAGGATGGACCAGCAATATGCAGAAGCTCGATGAAGGTGATAAAGGCGACCCAACCTAAGGTCGTAGAACCTAAGGATCGCCGAACCTAGGGAGCGCCGAACCGAAGTAGCGCCAAACCTGGGGGCCGTCGACCCTAGGGGCCTCCAAACCTAAGGGCCGCCGAACCTACGAATGCCGAACCTAGGGGCTGCCGATTCTAGGTATTTCCGATATTGTTCCATCGTTCAGGACATGATTCGACAAAACCTTCATCATCGAACATAAGGAATCCAGCTCCGTACCTATCGATACCATGCATGACCTCCGGCATCCAAAGACCATCGAGACTGACAATCTCGATGGTGAGTTGTCGATGTTATTCAAGCATACAAATATGTATTAGTTACCACCTTTTTTATAATACATTTACACCCATATAAATTTACATGACTTAGAGTTTTATGTAAATGACCTCAATATTGTTTCTTTAACCTTAATTAAGATTTAACAACTTAAAGTTATGGTGGTCAATTTAAATACACATGGATACAGGCACGCATACTTATATTTAAGTGTGCATGTTAGCATGTGTTTTTTTAAATTAAGAATCATCAATTATTTATTTAAAACTAACAAGTTTTAAAATTTTATATTTTAATGATGATAACTTATAAAATCTTGAGTGTTTCACTATAACCTAGATAACTAACCTAAGTTAGTGGTACACTTATAGATTAAAGTCGAACACATATGAATACTTAATAATAATCAACCATATATACTTATGAACACGAAACACGTGATAAATACATGTTGTTGAGTCGTTATTGATTCCATCTACGTGAGGGCGCGTTCTACAAATTATTGAATTCTGAGACATTCAGGTGACTTCTCATAACCCTGTTTTAAATCATTTATGTTTTTAAACTCGGGGGTGGAACATGTATACCAAAAAGAATATTAATTAATAACACATGGGGATACCTGGATTATCAATATGATATTCATATTATTGGATTATTATTGATTATGGATTGACATGGATTTTCACAACTCCGTGAGTCACTGTTGGTTGAGTTGACTTTGGTCCTCCGCAATGATTGAATTATTGTTGTTGAGTTGACTTCGGTCCTCATCGGTGATTCCACTGTTGGTTGAGTTGATTGCGGTCCTCCGCAATGCACTGTATTGACACTAATACGTATTAGGAATATCGTTGGTCGAGTTGACTTCGGTCCTCCGTGATACTTCCACCTACCGTTGTTTGAGTTGACTAAGGTCCTCTATGGTACATTATATTCAGATAATTGTGATGGTTGATGATTATTGATTGGTTGTGTTTGGTTGAGTTGATTGACTATACTTGGATGATTATTTGTGAATGCTTGGATTATTTGATTGTTGTGTTTGTTGTGTGTTGACAGAGCTAGATTATCTGATAGGTTCACATGTGTATTTTCTTAAAATCTATAAACTTTTATAAACACTTGTAAACATTTTTAGAATATGAAAAACTTATGATTACTCACCAACTACTTCGTAGTTAACACTTGATTTTGTACATGTTTCAGGGAATGAAGAAAAGTATTTTGAGTAGGATAGCTTCACACCTTTGGATATCATCACTTAGGGTCTCGGACTTAGCTAAATTAACTAGATTACTGAAGAACATGATTTTTGTGTAATTACTTTAATTGATTAATTGATATGTGATGATATATTTAGATGCCCACGAGATTATGAACAATCTACACATCCCTCGTGGAATCCCGACGTTTCCGCCATCTGTCGGGGTGTTACAGATTGGTATCAGAGCCTGGGTTATAGGGAATTAGGTTACTAGAAATGGTTGACCTAGTCTATAACCGTAAGATACCCTAGTATGAATTATTTCATACACTAGTACCATATTCAGGATTTTATGCTTGTATGTTTATTACATCTTAACTGAACTCCTGATGTATATATGATCTGCATATGTTAATTGTTGATTTCCCTTCTATGTGATTGATTGTGCCCTGAAGACTCGATAAGTAGATACTCGTGATGTATTGTAAATGTTGTGGGCTGTCGGCTGAAGCAGTTGCGACTGACTTCTACGTATGCCCTATACATAGACCATTTACAGTACATCGGGTGGATGTCAGTACTGAGGAATCAGGGCAATATTTAAAAGAATTAATTGCTTAGGGAAAATATTTGTTTAGGACTGCCTATTTGATCTTTGATCACCAGACAAGGACACACCCGTAGTATACTACAAAGGTGGTGGGCTGGCGGCTGGATAGGTTGCGACCGACTCCTACGTATGCCCTATACATAGACCATTTGTAGTACATTGGGGGTCTGTTAGTTTTGAGAACTTAGGATATTATTAGGAAATGTTGGAAAGTTGTTGGTTGGATAATTGTTGGTTGAAACTAATTGGATGATCACATTTGACGGGCACATATATACTCACTTATGAATGAACTTATTGGATAGACTTGACGGATGATAAAAACACTTAGACATTAGGCGAACCTAGTGTCCCGTGAACTTAGACATTAGGCAAACATAGATGTCAGGGGTACTTGAATACACTTCACACACATGAAGTGAGAGAATTGGAAAACATATGTAGACCCTAATTTCTAACAAGGACAAAATATTGGTGTATTGCAACGCTGGTGGGACTACGGATGATGCGACTGCGGTCAAATCTACGTATGCCCTATATATAAACTTGTTGCACTATATCGAGAAGTTTTCAGTGCTAGTATAGGGTGTGAAATGTTTTAAACTAAGGAATATATAATTAATATTAGATGTGACCAATTAGGATGATTTAGTATACATTAGGAAATAATTTCCTTATTATCAGTTTAATAATAGATAGGAGGCATATATAGTTCCATATATGTAATCCTAATTGTTAAAATGAAATCATTTGACCTTAGTTTGTATGACTGACGTTGTAAATGGTAGTAACATGTTTCTAACATCCTCAGAAACATGCCGTCGTGCCCTCACAACGAAGATACTACAAACCCTAACGATGGGAATGCTGACAACAACAATGCCAATACGGGCATGCAAGAGTTAGCAAATCTCATTACTCGATTGGTGACTGAACTGAATCAAGCCAACCAGACTCTCAACGAGAACATGGGTGGTGCAAACCCACCTGCTTGCACTTTCAAGCACTTTAACTCCTGTAACCCAACCAAATTTACTTATCTGATGGAGCCACTGGCCTATTGCAGTGCTTTGAGAGTATTGATGCAGCCCTAGCACTGACATGGACTGAAGTTAAAACTCTGATGACCATAGAGTTCTGTCTTCACAGTGAAATAAGGAAACTGGAACCTGAGTTCTTGGGAACTCAAGCAAGATAGTGATGAGAATTTGATCTATAATTCTCGGTTCCATGAGCTGGGTTCACTAGAACCTCATCTGGTGACACCATTAGAGTGAGCAATAGAGAAGTAAATAGGCGGTCTACCAATGCAGATTCAAGACACTATCTTTGGTAGCAACCCTACCACTCTGGAAGCTGTAATCCGCCTCTGTGCTACACTGACGGATAATCATGTGAAGGCTGGAACTCTCACAAGAAAAGGAACTAAGAAGTTGAACACGAAGACAGTTGCAAGGGAGACATCAACTCAAGTCAAGACTGAACCAGCTAGCTCATCCAAAAGCAGCAGTCAAAAGCAAAAGACAATAAGTTTTGATGTGACTACTCCTGCTGCAAAGTCTACTCAACCATCGTCGAGCAACTCTAATACCAGAAATTATGTTGGGGTCACTCCCTAATGAAATGTCTACAGATATCACCATGCACCTAACTTGCCATGTCACATCTGCAACAACTGCGGTAAGTATGGGCATTTTGCCAATGTATGTAGTAGTTCACCGCAAGCACAAAGGATGCAACCTGCATCGCTTGCACTGCCTGCTCCACATGCACAAGCACTTCAAGTTGTACCCATCTGCCAGGTACCTGTACAGGAAAGAGCTTGTAATGAGTGCGGTGATGTGGGCCATTTCAGAAATCAATGCCCAATATTGACTGGGAATAATCAAAGGATGGCAAGAGGTAGAGTTTTTCAATTGAATGCTCCTGCGGCCCAAGCCAACCAGGATGTCGTCAATGGTACATTTCTGATTAAAGACTCTTATGCATCTCTCTTATTTGATTCTTGTGCTGACAGGAGTTTTGTTTCATATGATTTTGAATGTATGTTTGGTAGAACACGTACAAAATTAGACAAATTGTTTAACGTAGAGGTGGCTGAGGGAAAGACTATTGATATTGACACTATTATTATTGTATGTACTATGAACTTATATGATCACGTTTTCCCAATTGATCTTATACCTATGCACCATGGTAGCTTTGATGTTATCATAGGCATGGATTGGTTAGCCACCCACAAAGCGAAAATCATTTGTCATGAGAAATATATTTGTATTCCCTTACCTCCGGGTGAAACTCTGAGAGTTTTTGGGGAAACTCCTAGTAAAGGTTTTAGGCTAATGTCGTGCACCAAAGCACACAAATACATTAGGAAGAAATGCATAGCATTTTTAGCACACGTCATGGAGAAAAAGGAGAAAGGAAAGAGCATTCAAGGCGTTTCTGTGATAAGAGATTTTCCTGAAGTATTTCCAGACGAGTTGATGGGGATTCCACCAGAACGTCAAGTAGAGTTTCGAATTGACTTAGTACCTGGTGCTAACCTAGTCGCCAAAGCTCCTACAGACTTGCGCCTTCGGAGGTACAAGAATTTGCGAGTCAATTACAAGAACTGTCTGTGAAGGGATTCATTCGCCCGATCCATTCGCCATGGGGTGAACCGGTTCTATTTGTCAAGAAAAAGGACGGTTCATTTCGAACGTGCATAGACTACCGCTAATTGAACAAGCTGACCATTAAGAATTGATACCCGCAGTCGTGCATTGATGATCTTTTCGATCAACTTCAAGGCTCAGCATGGTTTTCGAAGATTGATCTTAGGTCTGGGTATCAGCAGATTCGTGTACATGATGATGATATTCCCAAGATAACTTTTAGAACAGGATATGGCACTACGAGTTTCTAGTAATGCCCTTCGGCCTTACAAATGCACCTGCGGTTTTCATGGACCTCATGAACCATCTTTGCAGGCCATACATGGATAAATTTGTGATTGTGTTCATAGATGATATACCGATATACTCCAAGAGCAAAGAAGAACACGAGCAACACCTTAAGTTGATTTTGGAGATCTTAAGAAAAGAGCAGTTGTATGCCAAATTCTCCAAGTGTGAATTTTGGCTTAAGGAAGTTCAATTCTTGGGACACATAGTCAATGAGAAGGGTGTTCACGTGGATCCTGCAAAGATTGAAGCTGTGAAGAATTGGAGTACACCTAAAACACCAATGGAGATTCTTTCATTTCTTGGACTTGCTGGTTACTATCGGCGATTTATTTCGAATTTCTCCAGGATTGCTGTTCCCCTCACTTCCTTAACTTAAAAGGATAGGCCTTACTAGTGGGGACCAAAGCAAGAAGAGGCATTTCAGACATTGAAGCAGAAACTTTGTGATGCTCTTGTCTTGACACTGTCGGATGGAAATGATGCTTTTGTGGTTTACTGTGATGCATCCAACCAAGGTCTCGGTTGTGCCCTCATGCAACGGGGAAAGGTTGTGGCATATGCAACAAGACAATTGAATATTCAATAGAAGAACTACACTACACACAACTTGGAACTTGGTGCAGTCGTGTTTGCTTTGAAGATATGGAGACATTATCTTTATTGCAGTAAGTGTATAGATCACAAGAGTTTGGAACATATACTTAACAAGAAAGAACTCAATATGAGACAACGGAGATGGGTTGAACTGTTAAATGATTAGGACTGTGAAATTCGCTACCATCCTGGTAAAGTGAATATAGTAGCAGATGCGCTTAGTCGCAAGAGTCATGTTCAAATTCATAGTGTCCGAGTTCACACTAATCTCCATAATGATATTATGGTAGCCCAACAACCTCATTGGCTCAAGGTATTCTTCAAGATGAGATGTCTTGTTGGGCTGAATTACAATTGGAAACTAAGGATGATGGTTTTGATGTATTATTTGAATCGGTTATGGATATCGAACAAAGATGATATTAGGATAATGATTATGAATGAAGCTCATAAGTCTCATTACTCAACCCATCCAGGTGCTGACAAAATGTACCAATACCTTAGAGTCTTGAACTGGTGGCCTGGAATGAAGAACTATATAGCTGAGTATGTAACCAAATTCCTTAACTGCACAAAAGTCAAGGCTGAACACCAGCGACCTTCTGGATTATTAGTACAACCAGAAATACCCATGTGGAAATGGGAGAACATATCCATCAATTTTATTACCAAACTCCCACGAACCACGAGTGGTCATGATAGTATTTGGGTTATAATTGATAGGTTAACCAAATCGGCTCATTTCCTACCGATACGCGAGACGTACCCTGTTCGGAAATTAGCACGTATCTATGTAGATGAGATCGTTAGCCGACATGGGATTCCCTTAAGCATAATATCATATCGTGATGCCTGTTTCAAGAAAAAATATTGGGATCATTACATGAAGCTTTTGGAACAAGATTGGATCTTAGCACAGCTTATCATCCTCAAACAGATGGACAGACGGAGCGAACGATCAAATATCTTGAAGATATGCTAAGAACTTGTGTCATCGATTTCGGTGGCAACTGGGATAGCCATTTACCATTTGTCGAGTTCTCATATAACAATAGTTATCACGCGAGCATTGGTATGGTGTCGTTCGAAGCTCTTTATGGTAGAAAATCTCGGTCACCTATCTGTTGGACCAAGATCGGCGAATCGCATATCACTGGTCCCGATATTATTCAAGAAACGACTAACAAAATTCACCAGATCTGTGACAATCTGTTAACTGCTCGTAGTTGACAGAAGAGTTACGCTGATAAACGTCGCAAGCCTCTAGAGTTTCAAGTAGATGAGATGGTATTACTTAAAGTATCTCCTTGGAAGGGAGTTGTACGATTCGGGAAGAAGGGAAAACTTGCTCCACGATATGTTGGCCCTTTTAAAAATTCTTGAACGAATCAGGAAGGTTGCCTACAAGCTGGAACTTCCTTCTGAACTTAGTAATGTACACCCGACCTTACACGTGTCCAATTTGAAGAAATGCTTAGCTGATCAGGATCTTCAGGTACCACTCGATGATATTCGCATCGACGATACCATGCACTTCGTTGAAAAACCAGTCGAGATAATGGACCGTGATGTTAAGAAACTAAAACGCATTAGAATTCCAATTGTCAAAGTGCGATGGGAATGGAAGCGTGGTCCATAATTTACCTGGGAACAAGAAGATCAGATGAAGCTTAAGTATCCATAGTTATTCACTACGGTCATTCCAAGTTGAATTTTGGGACGAAATTCCCTCAACTAGGGGAGACTGTAACATCACTGTATTTCAGGTATGTCCGTACATAAATATTTATACTGATAGGACCTGATATAAAATTTTGATAACTTTGGAAGTTAATTTATAATATTATCATTGGTATACATTGTTGAGAACACATAGTTAATGAGCATAAACCATGGGAAAGTCTAGTTTGGAATATAACTAGACAGAACCATAGAGTTTATTGCAGTTGAGAATATAAGATATGAATTGGTCTAATTATTGTTGGTAGTGGTATAGGATTCTATAACCAAAGATAGGCAAGGATATAATCATGGTCTATCGAAGAGGTGGTGGGCTGGCGGCTGGATAAGTTGCGACTGACTCCTACGTATCCCCTATACATAAGTTGTCTTCAGTTTATCACGATTATGTCAGTGTTTGAGGATTTTGTGATGAGAATCCGAGGTTTGTTGATTTGTAAAGCTTATGGTTTGGTTACTAAATATAGTCAAGGACACATGGTCATGGTTTATCGAAATGGTGGTGGGACGGCGGCCGGATAGGTTGCGACCGACTCCTACGTATGCCCTATTCATAAACTTATTTTGTTGTGTCAGTGATATGATTTAGTGGGTATTGGATTGAGAAATTGATAATCGACAAACATATTTAAAAAAACAATAAACATAATTACGCGAAGGTGAGGTTACGAATATAATTTAAACGCGAATATTTTTTCAGAAATATTAACCTAATAATGTATTCGCGTGGGTAACGATTTACACGAATACGATTACCTGAAATAATACACTGAAAAAATGTTCCATAAATTGTAAATCGAATCGAAATACGATACGAACGATGGATTCAAAAAGGTGACGATCTTTGCGAATTCGTACGTGAGTAACAAGTTTCGATAAGATAACCGAAATAATTATTTTACGATATTAAATTAAGAAAAAGAATTTTAAAACATTTATTATTACCACCGTAAACGAAAATAAATAAAATCATTTTACAAAAGAAATTTAATTAAAACCATTGTGTTAAACGAATTTACGTTATTTAAGGTGTCCTGCTTTAAAATGTAATTTACGTAAAAACCGAATCATTTAATAATTGTTAACGTGAAATAAACGAAACCGAGCACACGGGATTAACTCGGGGTATAAAAGGGTGGGATTGCCTCGTCTCCTTCATTTACAACCTTCATTCTCTCACTCTCTAGAACTCAAATCCGGCCACATTCTCTCGCTCTAACTTCTCTCTAGCTTTTCTCCCCCGTTTCTCAACCGTTTCGAGTGATTTGTGTCTCAAAACGACCATATAAACAAGGAGAACACAAACCCACAAAACTATTCAGCTTTTGATCGAGTGTTGAAGGTAAAAGAGGTGTTTTACTTTTCGATTTTTGGTGAAAACTTCAATCGGGCAAGGTTGCCAACTTTCAAACGATTTTAAAGATTAATCCTTTGTTAATCGAGCTGGTATAAACAGATTTGGGAGCCATGGATGGACCTGCAATATGCAGAATCTCGATGAAGATGATGATGAAGGGCGACCAAACCTAAGGTCGCCGAACCAAAGGATCGCCGAACCTAAGGATCGACGAACCTAAGGATCCACGAACCTAAGGTTCGCGGAACCTAGAGGCCGCCGAAGCTAGGGGCTGCCGCACCTAGGGTTGCCGAACCTAGGGGCTGCCGAACGTAGGAATTTCCGATATTGTTCCATCGTTCCGGACATGATTCGACAAAACCTTCAGCATCGAACTTACGGAATCCAGCTCAGTACCTATCGATACTATGCATGACCTCCGGCATCCAAAGACCATCGAGACTGACAATCTCGATGGTGAGTTGTTGATGCTATTCAATCATACAAATATGTATTCCAAGTTACCACCTTTTTCAGAATACATATACACCCTTATAAATCTACATGACTTAGACTTTTATGTAAATGACCTCAATGTTGTTTCTTTAACCTTAATTAAGATTTAACAACACGTATACTTATATTTAAGTGTGCATGTTAACATGTGTTGTTTTAAATTAAGAATCATCAATTATTTATTTAAAACTAACAAGTTTTAAAACTTTATATTTTAATGATGTTAACTTATATAATCTTGAGTGTTTCACTATAACCTAGATAACTAACCTAAGTTAGTGGCACACTTATAGATTAAAGTCGAACACATATGAATACTTAATAATAATCAAACATATATACTCATGAACACGAAACACGCGATAAATACAGGTTGTTGAGTCGTTATTGATTCCATCTACGTGAGCGTGCGTTCTACAAATTACTGAATTCTGAGACATTAGGGTGAGTTCTCATAACCCCCTTGTTAAGTCATTTTTGTTTTTACTCTCGATGGTGAACATGTATACCAAAACGAATATTAATTGATAAAACATGGGTGATACCTGGATTATCAATATAATATTCATATTATTGGATTATTATTAATTATGGAATGACATGGATTTTCACAACTCTGTTAGTCACTGTTGGTTTAGTTGACTTAGGTCCTCCTCAATGATTGAATTACTGTTGTTGAGTTGACTTCGGTCCTCCTCGGTGATTCCACTGTTGGTTGAGTTGACCGCGGTCCTCCGCAGTTCACTGTATTGACACTTATACATATTAGGAATATCGTTGGTCGAGTTGACTTCGGTCCTCCATGATACTTCCACTTACCATTGTTTGAGTTGACTAAGGTCCTCTATGGTACATTATATTGAGATAATTGTGATGACAGAGCTGGATTATCTCATAGGTTCACATTTGTATTTTCTTAAAAACTATAAACTTTTATATAAACACTTGTAAACATTTTTAGAAAATGAAAAACTTATGATTACTCACCAACTACTTCGTAGTTAACACTTGATTTTCTACATGTTTCAGGGAATGTAGAAAAGTAGGTTGAGAAGGATAGCTTCACACCTTTGGACATCATCACTTAGGGTCTCGGACTTAGATAAATTAACTGGATTACTGAAGACTAGTGTTTAGTTAATTTTGCTATATTCTTTTGTGTCATTCACTGTATTTAAATCACGACGAACATGATTTTTGTGTAAATACTTTAACTGATTAATTGATATGTGATGATATATTTAGATGCCCACGAGCTTATGAACAATCTACACATCCCTTAATCCCTCTTGGCATCCCAATGTTTCCGCCATTGGTCGGGGTGTTACACATCAAATCGTAAGCTTTTCCAAAGTATTGATATCCATCAGTTCTTTTCACAACATAACATCCTCTGTTCTTCAACACTCCAGGGATATTATGATAATATCCATAACTCAAAATCCTTCCATGCATTTTAGATTTTGATCCAATATTGAATCTTGAAAATTGTCCTGAATTTTTCCCAAGAACAAATTCATCATATCTTTCAATCATCTGTCTAAAAATCATCAAATTATAAATAATATACTTGTGTTCTTCCTGATTCTCTCTCCATACATCCATTGGTGTCTTGATTTTCAAAATTGCACTTGATACACTTTGATATTTCTTATGAGATTCAATGTCAAAAATCTGTTTCAAAGTTTATAAATCATACAAATTTTCTTCAGAATATCTATCATATTCAAACTCAAATGATCTTATATATCCAGAAACATTTGCATTTTGAAGTTCATTCATATTTACTCAAAACAAATTAGCAATTTCTTCCTTTGTATACCCATTCTGAATCTCTCTTTCTTCAAGTTTTTTTACTTTACAAAATTCACCAACATTCTTTTGTAATTCTTCTTCCTCAATTTGCTTGAATAATTCAGCAAATGTCGGTAATAATTCATCAACAACTGTCTTTTGATACTCAATATCAGTAATGTCTTCATGATACCACTGTTGAATCAAGGAATCGATCATGAAATCCTGTGATTCGATCATAACCGTGCGGAATCCATTCATGACTACATTTGGATCAACAAGACCATTGTAATTTATCATGAATCTGCATTCCTCATCAACATTCAATTGTTTTACAATGAATCAAACATGAAATACACGACAATTCAATACAGAAAGACACTAAGATGAATAGAATTTGATGAAGATCTTCGAGTCTTGTTCTTGCTTCATGAGAGAAACTGTTGCTTTGTGTATTTGAAATTATGAGCTCTATTAGGATCAACTACAGAAACTAGAGTTGCATTCAAAGAAATTCCTGATGATTTGTAAACAACAATAGCACCAGTGATAGAATTTAAACCACTTGAATCACCAACACCAGCCACACCATCATCATCATGATAAGCATTAAAACCTGGATGTTCATCAACATCAGAATCTTTATAGTGTACTTTTTCTTCATCATCTTCATCTTCTACATTGACATAAACAGAATCAACAACATTTCCTTCAGATACATGATGTAACATCAGTGCCAAAATCATACCGGAACAATGATCTCAACAGTGCTTTGAACAGTAATCAGGTACACACTTTATGCATTTCAGTAAATTTCACATTCATATCGAATATCATTATCATATCATTTACAAAACAGTGAATTCAGATTCATTTCAGAGAAACAAAACTCAGAAAACACGGTTCGTCAGTCAGATAATTATCTGGCAACACACAACCATCATGTGATTACTTGTTAGAATTTTATTATGTATAAACGTATGTGAGGCTTTACATAACAAAACAACACGGACATCGTTACGTGAATGCTAAATTGACGGATTATTCGTATAGGTGACGATCTGTACAAATAAATCTGAAAGTTTAACGTTCTGAATGATATCCGATAATTAGAAAACAATATTGAAAAGTATAGTCATCGTCGTGTTCGTACGAGTGACGATTCGAACGAATACGCGCGACGACCGTACGATTCGATTTTAAACAATAATTAAATATTTCTGAAAATTTTAATATAAACGAAAGATAATTAGTTAATTTATTAGGAATCACAACTTAAAAAAATTTTATAAACCTTAATTTATAAACCGATTCGTTTTCATTATGGCAAGTACCAAGAAACGACGCGTTATGCGAAACCGAGCGGAACCGGACGAATCCGGGTATGTGAGACATTTATTATGGCAATTAAATGCCATAACCACATCCAACAACCTCCTTCTCTCTCTCTAACCTCATCACTCTCTCTCTCTAGAATTCCCTCAACTTACTTTAAGATTTCTTGCTCGTCTCTCATCGGATTCACGAGTTTTTGGTGTCAAAATGACTAGCACCCTACGTAGATCAAGGAAGTACCAGGATTTCAAGCATTTATCCGTCGATTTTGAGGTAAATCTTCATTTTGTTTTGGTTTTGAGCGTGTATCACGACCCATAGTAGTTATTATTATTTTAACCGGTTTAAAACCTTAGAAACCTTGTGGTGAACTGTTGTAAACAACTAGGAAGTGTTGGAAACAAATCTATAACAGATTAGGGTTGAAATAGGAAGAAGATGATGCAGGTTCGCGAACCAAATCGATCGGCCGAACCTTCACACAGGTACGAACCTGTAGTCAGGTGGCCGAACCTGTCGCCTCTGACCAACTGACAGGGCCGAACCTGTGTACTCCTGACTCACGAACCTGGACTAGCCGAACCTGCATGCATAGCCGAACCTTTCTACATGGCCGAACCTCTACTAGTTGGATGAACCTGAGCTGTCAACGAACCTAGAAGTTTTGCCGAACCTCAGAGCCACAAACTTGATAGGCACGAACCTGATAGGCACGAACCTGAATAGGGCGATCCTCACTTAGCCGAACCCTAAAGGTTCGCCGAACCTAATTTGCTGACCAAACCCTAAAGGTTCGCCGAACCTATACTAAATGCCAATAGGTTCGCTGCCCAAATGGTGGTCGAATTTAAAGTGTTGGCTAATTAGATAAATTCTGGACCTAGGGCTGTTTAATTTAGTTTTAAGAACAAGGAAATGAATATACGAGTACTCAAAGCCTAGAACAAACTAAGGAAGATGCATTTGTGGATGTTATAGCCTAAGGTTATGGTGTTGACTTCAACATTAACATCTAACACTTAGAAATTTCATACGTATATATAACTAAATTAGATTGTTAAATTAAACACTCTAAGCTAAGTTATACACACGGACGAACAAAGGACTATCGGAAACAAAGATCTAGTAATAGGTTTAAGGTTAATTGAATGTAATTAACCTAAGCCTAACTTGTTGATCATAATTTCTTTAATTAAATGGTGAGTTTTTAATTAAGATATTCTTTAAATTAAATAAACTGATTTCCAACTTAACGGCGTAAAATAAAGTGTTTAAAATGTTCTAGTTAAGAGATATTGAAGATATATTACGTGAACCATATATCACTAAGGTGTAATGGTGATTAATTATAAGATTGATGTTATGATTGGATAGTAAGTTAGACTATTTAGATTAAATCTTAGAATCACATTAGCAACATAGGACACTTAGTTGCACACCGAGACCAAACCTTAGAACTGGGACATTTCGAAGACACCACATTGGCAGGTAGTTATCGTCGTATTCGTACGGGTGACGATTCGGACGAATACGTGCGACGACTATACGATTCGATTTAAACAATAAATTAAATATCTCTGAAAATTTAAAATAAACAAAAATATATTTGGTTAATTTATTTGGAGTCACAACCTAATTTAATTTAATAAACTCTATTTTAAAAACCGAGACGTTAGTCACAAGAATGAAACGAAACGACCCTTTACGCGAAACCGAGCGGAACCGAACGGACCCGACCACACCGGGTATTTTGGCAACCATTTAATGGCATTAACTTGCCATAAACCTCCCCACCAACCAGCCACCATCACCAAATTCGTCCCTCTCTCTCTCTAACTTTCTCTCTCTAGAAACCAACCTTCCAACTCACTCATTTCTCAACCGATTTCAGTGATCTTAGTGTCAAAACGACCACCACATCGTGTAGATCCAGAAAATACAACAGATATGAGATTCAAACCAGTAGATTAGAGGTAAATTCACGATTTATATTCGGTTTTAGGGTTTTGAAAACCCTAGGTTTTTATCTCATGGGAAACCAGCTAAAACCATGTCACACCCTAGGGAAACACCACGAAATTCACTAGGAGGAAGTAGGAACTTGTGTGGCTTCATGGCAAGGGCTAGAGTCTCGAATTTGGGGGTTGCACATGTCAAGGTTCGAACACTTGATTGGGGTTTTGAACCAACTCATCAAATGAGCCTTCATTCGGCCGAAAGGCTAGCAAAGCAACCACATTCGACCCCAACCTCATTCGCTAGAACCCTCATTCGATCGGCCATCTTCATTCCGCCAATGCCCATTCTCCTGTAGCTATTCGACAAACCATCCCCATTCGGTCGGCTTAAACTCCTTCGGCCATACTCCATTCGATCAGCCTAAGCTCATCCGCCACTGCCCCTCATTCGGCCAAACACCTTTTCGGCCAACACCATTCGTGGACACCATACATTCAGCCAAGACCATATGTGGCTGGTTACATGGGGTGGTGTACGTAATTGTTGTATAGTATGCATGAATGGTATGTGTGGGCTACGTAAAAGCATGCATGCGTGGTGTATGTGTGCGTGCATGGGAAGGAATTAGGGTTTTCCTAATGAGAAGCTAAATAAATGTGGTAAACTAATAATATTTTCATGATAAAGATTAGGTCACCAACTTTTCTTTGCTAAACAAATGTTGAACCTATATTTTGCTTATCACATGGGGAATGAAGTAGACAACATATTTCGCCACAACACTAAGGATTTAACTATTTCAAACATGAAGCATGAAGTGTCAAGGATCTAACTAAGTGTTAGTGTTAATTATTAGTACCCAATACTTAGTTAATTATTCTATTACTTACAGCTAACTTAGATAGTTCTAAGGGACTTCTAAGCTAAATTGTACACAAAAACAATTCAAGAAACAGAAAAGAGCTAAGACTTTATATTAGGCTTAGAGTTAATCAAATTGGATTAACTTAAGTCTAACGAACTAATTAATGTTTTCTTAGAATACCTTATGATTTTATTAAATGAAATCATAGAAAACACGATAGTAACATAGGACACTTAGTTGCACACCGAGACCAAAACCCTAGTTGCGTCTATCATACTTACTTATAGAATTTAAATCTCTTAAAACAACTCAGGTGATTGAAGATACTTAAGCTACAACAAACGAGCGTTCATTATCTGTGGTAATTCATACTTAGCAACACAGGTGAGTTCATAGTCCCTTTTTAAACTATTTTGATTTTACTTCGGGGCTGAGAAGCATGTTATACATTTTAAACAAGTGTTTAAATGTTTCATAAATGCTAATGCTAAACGATAATACTATATGCTAATGTTACATGCTAATGCTATATGTTATTGCTACTAGTTAATGCTAAATGCTAATGGTAATGCTATATGCTAATGCTACGGGTTAATGCTAAATGCTATATGCTAATGATTCCATGTTAATGCTACATACATATATACAAATTGCTTAAAACCAGGAATGCTTTTCACATACAAGAATTCAAAGATTAACAGGTTGAGATACTTTTATAAACTATGTGTTAATGCTGAATGATCAAACTCCGAGGAACATATATGCTTGATATGCTTGAATGCTTTAAACTCTTGTATGCTTTAAAGTTTAACATGCTAAAACAACGGTTTGGCCTCTCAGTGCTTCCCTTACCGGTTGTGAAGCTAGTACTTGTGCACAAGATACGTGAATGCTATGCTATTAGAATGCTATAAGCTTGTATGCTAAAGCTATTGGCTATGGTAGAACACACCGTTTTGGTCTCTCAGTGCATGCCATAGGGTGTTCTACGTAGTCAGGACTTGAAGGAACAGATTATGGCCTCTCAGTGATTGCCAGAGGGGGTTCTACATAGTCAGGACTTGAAGGAGCAATTTATGGCCTCTCAGTGCTTGCCATAGGGTGTCCTTCATAGTCTGGAGTTGGGAAAATAAGACTGTTGGTCTCTCAGTGCTTGCCATACAGTGTTTCCCCATTGATTATTCAGGAATGTGATAAGTGACTAGGATGATACTGTTTTTCTTTAGTTGACTTTGTGTCATCTTGGAAATCCTTTATCTAGCCCTGATGTTGCTAATTACATTTAGTTCCGATATGGATTGATACTGGATTCCTCCGAGTATTCAGTTGTCCAAACTGGTAACTCTCAAACTAGACTTACAGATGCTATTGTGTACGTGTGGAAAACTTACAAACGGAATGCTTAAGCTATATTGGGAACGGGATTGGATGGTAGGTAAAACGCTTAATTATCATTAGCAACAATGTCATATGCGGTTTACTATGTGGTGGGATGGCGTCTGGGTGGATTGTAGGCTCGACCCTTTCGTATGCCATATATATAGGCATACTGAATCAGATATTACAGGTGATATTAATAAGGTTAAGGTTGTTACGGAAAATGTTTGCAAAAGCTATTTTTCAATTACTAAACTACATGAACTCACCAACCATTGTGTTGACTTTGTTTTCTTACATGTTTTCTCAGGTGACGTACAGGATTAAGCTAAGGCTCAGGAATGCATGCTAGGATGCCAGTTAGATGACCTAGATTTTGAGAAGCACACATTTTGTTCATTGTTGTGAATCACTTTTGGTATCTTGTAGTTATAAGATACTAAACATTTGATTCTTTTGATAGGTTTACTCACTTAAATTATCAAACAATAACAATTGTAATTTAAGTTTGTTATCTTAGTGAAATGCTATATTGTGCTTTAGTCATTCTTAACATTGATGCTATGTAAACAATCTCATCAACAAGTTTATCATCCCCGATATCGCGCCCCGGGAACGTTCTGCCCGACGGGACACATACGATCCGGCCCCCCGGCTACGGGTGTGACACTATCTTTGAAATTTCCCAGACATAACCTTGGAAATTGTTCTTTGAGCATAGATCTTTAGATCTTTGAAACACCACCGAAATACTTATTTATTTAGATCCTTAGTTCTTTGAATACACACCACTGTAAATAGTTTTTTGTTTTAGATCGTTAGTTCTTTGAAAATAGACCTTTAAAAATGGTTCTTTGATTTAGAGCTTTAGTTCTTTGAGAATAACCTTTGGAAATAGTTCTTTGATTTGAAATAGTTATCTACTCATAGTGAATAAATAACCCATTTTGAAAACATGTAAATAGTTTACCTAGACAAAATCTAGGATAACAGTTATACATGTAGAACATATATGAAGTAATAGCATTTAAGTAAATATACTCCAAGGAAAATAATTTTTGCATGCTTCTCAGCCCCGCGTTTATAAAACAAAACGTTTAAAAAAGGGCCAATGAACTCACCTGTGTTGCTATGTAATGAATCACAACAGATATGCGCGCTCGTTATTTGTAGATTAAGTATCTTCAGTACCTGGGTTGATTTATTATGAATTGAATCCGATAAGTGTCAAGAGAAGACGTATATAGGGTTTTGGTCTCGGTGTGCAACTACGTGTCCTATATACCTGCTAATGTGTTTCTAAGTTCCTCTAATTATTTCATACTATTTGCCCTTTATGATCCATTATCCCGTAGATAGTCACAGCTAAACCTTATTTATATAAGGTTCATGTTATTTTATTTGTAACTTATCCTTATTTTGCAAAGTATTAAGTTAAAAAATCATTTATGGTATTTTAAAACATTTTAAATAAAGAATTTTATAAAATATTTCCTTTCTATTAAAACATAAGTTATTTTAAGAAAATATAAGTTAACATGTTAGACTTAGGCTAATCTCATTTGATTAACTCTAAGTCCCTCTTTAGTTCTCTGTTATCCGTAGTTCGTTGATCATTCTTGTGTATAACCCACCGTAGAAAGTTCAATTGAACTATCTAATTTAGTTATATATTTGTATAGATTTACCAAGTATGGGGTGTTAACAATGTAGTTAACCCGTATATACTTAGCTTGTTTCTTATTATTCCATAGATCTTCACTTGTTTCCCCTTAGTTCGTTGATAAAACTGTAACACTTCAAACCCAAACACTTGTCTAAAAACGTATGTTTTCAAGTTTATAAAAGTTTTGGTGTTAGAAAAACTTATTTTCTTTGGACATCAAGGTGGTCGACATGCCCATAACCACCATGGCTATTGTGTAATGTTGCCATCACTATTTAAAGATTTCCTTATGCATTTACAAGTACTAAATACCCAAACCCTTTGCTTAAATGTTAAGATGGTTTAGGAACTCTTGTGCTTGAAACCCTTATCATCGCAGAGCACCCAAATAGGCTTGCACCTTAGAAACCCTAATGGCCTCATGATTCAGAAGATTGTAGCATGGTCCTACGAATGAGGATTCATGAATGAGGTGACATGCGAATAACTCCTTTCGTATGATAATGGATAACCGAATGGGAGTATGGGGACTGTAACATCTGTGCCGGAATCGTTACCGGAACAGTAAACTGTACAGTAACTTGTACAGTAACTCAGGTGCAAACTAGGAGAAATACTTAGAAGCTATTAACATTCGATGCTAAACATAAACTATTACACGATGTTTCTGAAATCCTGAATTAAACCTTATGGGTTGAACAGTCAGAAACACATCAGACAACAATGAACAGATACAGACATGCTTGATTTGAAACTATTAGGTTTAAACGTATGTGAGGATAAACAGAACAAAACTTTAACAGTTGTTGTTACAGAATGCTAAACCGACGAGTTATTAGTATAGGTGACGATCTGTACGAATAGATCTGATAGTTTAACGATCTGAAACGATGACTGAAGAGTAGAAAACAAAATCGGAAAGTGAAACGTACGATCGTGTCCGTACAGTTAGCGCTCTGTACGAAAACGCGCGTAAGTGACGTTTTCTAATGAAACGATAACGAAAACAAAAACGAGACGAACGATAATAAATTTAAGGAAATATAAGATTTCCTGTTTTACAATTTTGAAACTCATTAGAAATAAATTAAAACGAAACTCTTTTAATTAAAGCGTATAAAACATAAAATACGCGAAAGAATTAACGAAAAGCATAAAATAACGAATTTCGACAAATAATTCAAGAAACTTAATACTTAGTATTTATTAGGAATTACAACCTTTAAAATAATTTAAATTAAAACCATTTTATTTAAATTAAGAAATTTTGCGCATTGCGATCTGGAAACGCAACGGAGACGAAAACCGAGCAATCGAAACGAACCCGAATACCCTCGGGGTATATAAACTTTGAAAGAACACATTTCTTTCATTTTTATACATCTCTCTCTCTCTAGCTCTCACTCCCGTCACGTCTCTCTCACTCTAAGTTCTCATCTTCTACCTTCAAGATCGAGCTCAAATCTCAACGAAACTTGGTGTTTTTGGTGTCCACGCAAAGCTCTCAACGTCCTCTATCAAGAAGTACAGCAGATCGAAGGTTTGCTCCAGCCAAATTTGAGGTATGATACGTGAAGGATCTGAGAAAATAGGGTTTTCTCAATTTATTGTTCGACCCACAAACAAAAACCCAGTCTCAGACCTGCCACCCACAACCACCACACTTCCGATGATTATTGCTAGGTGATGCTATCGTGTAACCAACCATAGGGACCAGCGCACTCGGTGAAGAGGATGAGGTTGGAGACTCAACAGGTTCGTGGATCTGGGCACCAATGGAACGAACCTCGAGTCTGGAATCCATCAGCCGAACCCTCGGGCGCCTGGCGAACCCTCTGGCCACATCATCACCAAAGCTGTGAAGGCTAGCATGCCACGAACCTTTGGCTGGTCGGAACTAGTAGTGAACCCTCATGTTCTCTACACGAACCACTGACTGCCGAACCCTCCTAATTGCAGCGAACCCCCGTGCCACCAGCCGAACCATGCATGGCCTTCGAACCACTGTTGACGAACCTTAGATCCACCGCGAACCTTGACCATGTGGCGAACCCTATTGTTGATCATCATGACTACCGAACCTTCGAGCCTCTCCCGAACCTTGCAGTGGCATGGGCGAACCAGGGAACCCGAACCTTCTTCCTTGAGGTGGCCGAACCTATGGGCCTTTGATCTTGAAGACGAATCTCTGATTGTCACGAACCTTGGACCATAATAACACCATGAGGCCGAACCTTGTGTAAAGAACCACTAAGGTTCGCTGTTATGTGAACAGCATTGCTTAGCCTTAGCCGTCTCTAAGGATCGAGCCCAACAGCTTGGGTGATTCGGCCCAAGGGAGTTTTAAGAGGCTCATCTGTAAACGTCCCATTGGGATTAAGCGGCCCAATCCTATTGCTTCAGTCCAAGAGATCTGGCCCAACCCCTCTATGTAGCCTATTATCGGCCCAAAGCCTATTCATTGGCCCAAGCCACCCTTGATTCGGCCCATGTTAAGTGTCGGCCCACTTAATTCAATATGCAAATTAACACATGAAATTAATTTGTTAAGGATAACATGCATGGGATTGGTTAACAAATACTACAAAGGTGATGGATTTTGGGGTTTAATACATTTCACAAAACCTAAAATATTCAAGTTTGCAAGGACAACATATGAGATTATAAACTACAAAGCAAGACTTTATACTTGATGCTTAAATGCGATGCTTATACTACAAACAATATGCTTAAACTTGATGCTTAATGCTATATGAAATTTCTTAATGCTATATACGAATGCTAATGCTACACGCAAATGCTTAACACTAAAGTTACATGCTAATGCTAAACACTAATGCTTAACGCTAATGCTAAACACTAATGCTACACGCTAATGCTAAACACCAATGCTACATGCTAAAGCTTAATACTAATGCTACATGCGAATGATTAACACTAATGCTACATGCTAATGCTAAATACTAATGCTACATGCTAATGCTAAATACTAATGCTACATGCTAATGCTTAACACTAATGCTATATGCTAATGCTAAGTGCTAATGCTACAATGCAAATACTATATGCTTATTATGCTTAAATGCTCGAAATGCTTGAAGTGCTTAGAATGCTATAAACTTGCCATGCTTAAAACAACGGTTTGGTCTCTCAGTGCTTGCCTCACCGGTTGTGAAACTATTTGAATGCTATAAACATGAATGCTAAAGCTATTAACTATGATAGAACATACTAAATTGGCCTCTCAGTGCATTCCATGGGGTGTTCTACATAGTTGGGACTTGAAGGAACAGACCGTTGGCCTCTCAGTGCTTGCCATAGGGTGACCTTCATAGTCATGACTTGAGGAGTAGACTGATGGCCTCTCAGTGCTTGCCATACAGTGATTTCTCAATGTTCACTCATGCTATAAACTTAAACAAAAATGAAAAAGTTATTGGCTATTTAGAATGGACCAACTGGTCTCTCAGTGCTTGCCAGGGGGTGTGCTTGTAGCCAGGACTATTGTAGATCATGTCGTTTGGCCTCTTAGTGCTTGCCAAAAGGGTGTTCTACATATTCGGGATTCTGAAGAGTAAACTGATGGTCACTCAGTGCTTGCCATACAGTTCTTCCTCATTTTCCACTCATGTTGTAAACTTAACGAAATGCTAAAGCTATAAATGAAATGAATGGTAGGTAAGACACTTAATTATCATTAACAGCAATGTCCTATGCGACTTAGTATGTGGTGGGACGGCCTCTGGGCGGGTCGTAGGCTCGACTCAGGGGTATGTCCTATATATAAGCATACCGAGTTGGATGATACTGGTGGTGTTAATGAGATTAAGGTTGTTACCGAGGGGATGCATAAATGCTTTTGAGTCGATATCATAAACTTTTAAACACGATGCTTGTTAAACTTATCTTGAAGCTAATACATACGAATGCTATAGACTTGTAAACTTTGAAACAGTACACTAAAGCTATGATGAAGAATGAATCGAAGGGTAGGTAAAATGCTTAATTATCATTAATAGCAATGTCCTATGTGACTTAGTATGTGGTGGGACGGCGTCTGGGCGGGTCGTAGGCTCGACTCAGGGGTATGCCCTATATATAAGCATACCGAGTTGGATGTTGCAGGTGTTGTTAATGAGGTTAAGGTTTTACCGAAGAGGTTTGCAAAAGCTATTTTACAAATACTAAAACTACATGAACTCACCAACCATTGTGTTGACTTTGTTTTCTTACATGCTTTCTCAGGTGACGCACAGGAATAGACTTAAGCTTTTGGTTTGCATGCTAGGATGCCAGTTAGCAGATCTAGTAGACTTTTGAAGAAGCACATCTTTTGATATCGATACGAATCACTTTTGATATCTTGTACAGATACAAGATAGGAAACATATGATTCTTTTGTTAGGTTTACCGAGTTAAATTACTGAACATTGATATTGTAATTTAACTTTGTAATCCTAGTTTAATGTTTGATTGTGCTTTAGTTATTTTTAACATTGATGCTATGTTAACAATCAGATCATCACGATTATCACTCACGATATTACGCCCCGGGAACCTTCCGCCCGACGGGGACTCCGATCCAACCCCGCCGGCTCAGGGTGTGACAGATTGGTATCAGAGCTCATGGTTATAGAGAATGATAGGTCATTTACTTAAACGGTTTGGCCTATACTATAACTTAGGGACCCTCATGTAGAGAACATAAGACTTAAGTATGCATTGTGTCTTCTGCATTCGATCACTGCACTAATCAAATTCTTTTGGTTATGATCAGAATGCCGCCTAGAAGACAACCGACTACACAGACTTCTGCACCACACTCCTCGACACCCTCGCCTGCTGATTCACCACCACCACCGCCACCTCCTCCACCTCCTCCTCCTCCACACTCTCCACCACCAGGCCCAAGCACGACTTTGGTGCTAGACCCTGCTACGATTGCTTTGGCAACATTGCTGAGTAGTCAACTGATGAGCCAACTGAAAGATGTCATCCTAGAGATGATTAACCGGATTCAAGGCCATGGCAACAACTCTGGTCATACTACCGGAGAGGCTAGTGGAAACATTAGTCATACTTCTGACTGCTCCTACAAGTCCTTTGTAGGATGCAAGCCACCAAGCTTCACTGGCGTCGAAGGAGCTGTTGGACTGATCCAATGGCTGGAGAAAATGGAAAACACTTTGGACGTAAGCAGTTGTCCAGAACACCAAAAAGTTTGCTATGCAGCTGGATCTTTCAGCAAGCGAGCTTTGACATGGTGGAACGCACAGATCAGAGCCCGAGGAAAGGATGAAGCAATGACAATGCCCTGGGCGGAGTTCAAACTTCTTCTAAGGAACGAATTCTTTCCGAAACATGAACTGCAGCAACTAGAGGTTGAGCTCTCAAACCACGTGATGAAGGGAGTCGACCATATGACTTTCACCACCCGCTATCACGAATTGGTAGCTTTGGTGCCAGAGATGGTGCCAACTTTGGAAAAGTTGATTGACAGATATGTAGCTGGATTACCCTCCTGCTCTTTCAGCTAAACTTACTGGGGTAATGGTGAAGTCAGGAGTTCTGAAAGACAAAGCGGGAAAATCTAATGAAGCAACCACAAAGAAGCCCGAGCACCACCAAACGAAGAAACAAAAGGTCATCGGAAACTATGCGTTGGCCACGCCTCTAAGACAAGCCCCTGCAGTACCTGTCAACACTGCACCCAAAAACTATGTGGGAATGCATCCTCAGTGTACACAATGCAAACTTCATCATCCTACTACGGTACAATGCAGGCAGTGCAACAATTGTGGCCGACTAGGTCACCGGACCCAATAGTGTCGCGCTCCAGTCACACAAGCTGCAAATAATGCTGAGGTAGCAATCCCTCCACCACAAAATACTGGAAACCAAAACAACAACCATCAAGGATGCTATAACTGTGGAGAACCAGGTCATTTCTCCAGGGACTGTCCGAAAAGAGCACAACAAGGAGCTCAAGTGCCTCGTGGGAGAGCATTCATGATTGGAGCCGCTGCAGCACGCCAAGACCCGGAGACGGGTACTGGTATGTAGTATCTCCTCACTCATAAGACTTCATTTTATTTTGATACTAGTATGAATAAGAAATTTATCTCATTCCTATTAGTACAGTCACATGAGTATTCCGTGGAACTTAGGAATTCTCTTATTTCGATAGAAGCAAAGAAAGAATCCTTGGCTAATACACATAACATACGTAGGAAGCCATAGCTAACACTAAAGTTGTGTAACAGCTGATGCTCATAGCATCGGTTAGTTTGAACAATGAGGTGTTAGAGTCACACAAGGATTAAGCAAGCCATAACAATAAGACAACTATGAGTAATAAGACTAGCAAAACTTTGAAGTCATACGTAGGAAATCCCAAACGCAACCTAAAGTTTAATTTGGGAGCGTAAGAGCCTTACATCATACAAAAGTCTTCCCACTTGTTACAAAGAAAATTGTACCGATAATAACTTTTAAATTTCGGGACGAAATTTCTTTAACAAGGGGAGACTGTAACATCTGTGCCGGAATCGTTACCGGAACAGTAAACTGTACAGTAACTTGTACAGTAACTCAGGTGCAAACTAGGAGAAATACTTAGAAGCTATTAACATTCGATGCTAAACATAAACTATTACACGATGTTTCTGAAATCCTGATTTAAACCTTATGGGTTGAACAGTCAGAAACACATCAGACAACAATGAACAGATACAGACATGCTTGATTTGAAACTATTAGGTTTAAACGTATGTGAGGATAAACAGATTAAAACTTTAACAGTTGTTGTTACAGAATGCTAAACCGACGAGTTATTCGTATAGGTGACGATCTGTACGAATATATCTGATAGTTTAACGATCTGAAACGATGACTGAACAGTAGAAAACAAAATCAAAAAGTGAAACGTACGATCATGTTCGTACAGTTAGCGTTCTGTACGAAAACGCGCGTAAGTGACGTTTTCTAACGAAACGAAAACGAAAACGAGACGAACGATAATAAATTTAAGGACATATAACATTTCCTGTTTTACAATTTTGAAACTCATCATAAATAAATTAAAACGAAACTCTTTTAATTAAAGCGTATAAAACATAAAATACGCGAAAGAATTAACGAAAAGCATAAAATAACGAATTTCGACAAATAATTCAAGAAAACATAATACTTAGTATTTATTAGGAATTACAACCATTAAAATAATTTAAATTAAAACCATTTTATTTAAATTAGGAAATTTCGCGCGTTGCAATCCGGAAACGCAACGGAGACGAAAACCGAGCAACTGAAACGAACCCGAATACCCTCGGGGTATATAAACTTTGAAAGAACACATTTCTTTCATTTTTACACATCTCTCTCTCTCTCTAGCTCTCACCCCCGTCACCTCTCTCTCACTCTAATTTCTCATCTTCTACCTTTAAGATCGAGCTTAAATCTCAACGAAACTTGGTGTTTTTGGTGTCCACGCAAAGCTATCAACCTCCTCTATCAAGAAGTACAGCAGATCGAAGGTTTGCTCCAGCCAAATTTGAGGTTTGATACGTGAAAGATCTGAGAAAATAGGGTTTTCTCAATTTGTTGTTCGACCCACAAACAAAAACCCAGTCTCAGACCTGCCATCCACAACCACCACACTTCCGATGATTATTGCTAGGTGATGCTATCGTGTAACCAACCATAGGGACCAGCGCACTCGGTGAAGAGGATGAGGTTGGAGATTCAACAGGTTCGTGGATCTGGGCACCAATGGAACGAACCTCGAGTCTGGAATCCATCAGCCGAACCCACGGGCGCCTGGTGAACCCTTTGGCCACATCATCACCAAAGCTGTGAAGGCTAGCATGCCACGAACCTTTGGCTGGTCAGCACTAGCAGCGAACCCTCATGTTCTCTACACGAACCACTGACTGCCGAACCCTCCTAATTGCAGCGAACCCCCGTGCCACCAGCCGAACCATGCATGGCCTTCGAACCACTGTTGACGAACCTTAGATCCACCGCGAACTTGACCATGTGGCGAACCCTATTGTTGATCATCATGACCACCGAACCTTCGAGCCTTTACCGAACCTTGCAGTGGCATGGGCGAACCAGGGAACCCAAACCTTCTTTCTTGAGGTGGCCGAACCTATTGGCCTTTGATCTTGAAGACGAATCTCTGATTGTCACGAACCTTGGACCATAATAACACCATGAGGCCGAACCTTGTGTAAAGAACCACTAAGGTTCGCTGTTATGTGAACAGCATTGCTTAGCCTTAGCCGTCTCTAAGGATCGAGCCCAACAGCTTGGGTGATTCGGCCCAAGGGAGTTTTAAGAGGCTCATCTGTAAACGTCCCATTGGGATTAACCGGCCCAATCCTATTGCTTCAATCCAAGAGATCTGGCCCAACCCCTCTATGTAGCCCATTATCGGCCCAAAGCCTATTCATTGGCCCAAGCCACCCTTGATTCGGCCCATGTTAAGTGTCGGCCCACTTAATTCAATATGCAAATTAACACATGAAATTAATTTGTTAAGGATAACATGCATGGGATTGGTTAACAAATACTACAAAGGTGATGGATTTTGGGGTTTAATACATTTCACAAAACCTAAAATATTCAAGTTTGCAAGGACAACATATGAGATTATAAACTACAAAGCAAGACTTTATACATGGAAAATAATAAGAGAATTAAAGAAACATGTGAAACTACCACAAATAATCGGGGCCGAATTAATACCGAGACTCACAAGTGTTAGCCAACTCTAGGGCTAACACATACACGCACACAAGTCACCACAACGAATACTTATAAGTTACAAACCATATAAAATCAATACAGGATTATGAAACTTACATCAAGAACAAACAAAGAGTGCGTGTATTCTGATCCTACTTAGTCAATCACTACGGACAACAGGTGAGTTCATTTGTCCCTTTTCAAACTAATTTGTTTTACTTCAGGACTGAGAAGCATGTTAAACATTTTAAGAAATTACTGAAATGTTATTTAATGCTCTTAAACATAATCATGAGGTTTACAATAAAACTTATGCTTGGAAACTATTATTTTTGAAAAGCTATAAACTTGATGCTTAAATGCGATGCTTATACTACAAAAAATATGCTTAAACTTGATGCTTAATGCTATATGAAATTGCTTAATGCTATATACGAATGCTAATGCTACACGCAAATGCTTAACACTAAAGTTACATGCTAATGCTAAAGACTAATGCTACACGCTAATGCTTAACCCTAATGCTAAACACTAATGCAACACGCTAATGCTAAACACCAATGCTACACCCTAAAGCTTAATACTAATGCTACATGCGAATGCTTAACACTAATGCTACATGCTAATGCTAAATACTAATGCTACATGCTAATGCTAAATACTAATGCTACATGCTAATGCCTAACACTAACGCTATATGCTAATGCTAAGTGCTAATGCCTCAATGCAAATACTATATGCTTATTATGCTTAAATGCTTGAAGTGCTCAGAATGCTATAAACTTTGAATGCTATAAACTTGCCATGCTTAAAACAACGGTTTGGTCTCTCAGTGCTTGCCTCACCGGTTGTGAAACTATTTGAATGCTATAAACATGAATGCTAAAGCTATTAACTATGATAGAACATACTAAATTGGCCTCTCAGTGCTTTCCATGGGGTGTTCAACATAGTTGGGACTTGAAGGAACAGACCGTTGGCCTCTCAGTGCTTGCCATAGGGTGACCTTCATAGTCATGACTTGAGGAGTAGACTGATGGCCTCTCAGTGCTTGCCATACAGTGATTTCTCAATGTTCACTCATGCTATAAACTTAAACATAAATGCTAAAGTTATTGGCTATTTAGAATGGACCAACTGGTCTCTCAGTGCTTGCCAGGGGGTATTCTTGTAGCCAGGACTATTGTAGATCATGTCGTTTGGCCTCTTAGTGCTTGCCAAAAGGGTGTTCTACATAGTCGGGATTCTGAAGAGTAAACTGATGGTCACTCAGTGCTTGCCATACAGTTGTTCCTCATTTCCCACTCATGTTGTAAACTTAACGAAATGCTAAAGCTATAAACGAAATGGATGGTAGGTAAGACGCTTAATTATCATTAACAGCAATGTCCTATGCGACTTAGTATGTGGTGGGACGGCGTCTGGGTGGGTCGTAGGCTCGACTCAGGGGTATGCCCTATATATAAGCATACCGAGTTGGAAGAGACAGGTTTTGTTAATAAGGTTAAGGTTTTACCGAAGAGGTTTGCAAAAGCTATTTTACAAATACTAAAACTACATGAACTCACCAACCATTGTGTTGACTTTGTTTTCTTACATGCTTTCTCAGGTGACGCACAGGAATAGACTTAAGCTTTTGGTTTGCATGCTAGGATGCCAGTTAGCAGATCTAGTAGACTTTTGAAGGAGCACATCTTTTGATATCGATACGAATCACTTTTGATATCTTGTGCAGATACAAGATAGGAAACATATGATTCTTTTGTTAGGTTTACCGAGTTAAATTACTGAACATTGATATTGTAATTTAACTTTGTAATCCTGGTTTAATGATTGATTGTGCTTTATTTATTCTTAACATTGATGCTATGTAAACATTCTGATCATCACGATTATCACTCACGATATCACGCCCCGGGAACCTTCCGCCCGACGGGGACTCCGATCCAACCCCGCCGGCTCAGGGTGTGACAGGGACCGAATGTATGATGCATGCGAATGAAGGTGGTCGGCCGAATAGAAGTTCATGCGAAGGTGATGCCATTCGGCCTAACAGTTCATGCGAACAAGGGGTCTATGGCACTTGGAGCTATTCGAATGATTCATTCGCCTATTGGCCTATGGGGGTGTTCATTCGGACGGGCTGTGTCTAGGAAGGTTTCCTAGTTTCATTTTCATAATAGTCAACCGTACTAAGTGGTTTGCAGGTTTCCTAACCTGTTGTAGACCCATTTCGTGCCATACCTAAGGGTTTTATAGGGTTTAAACCGACTGAACTGTGGGGGAGTATTCAAACAAGAAGAAACCCTAAAATCGTGATTTTTGGCTCAATATTACCTTGTTTCAGATGGTTCAAAGCTCTAAATCTTTGTACTTTCACCATCTACAAGTTGTTGTGGTTGTTTTGACACCAAAATCACTCGATTTCGTGAAGGATTGAAGGTTCTAGAGTCTGGGAACTTACAGAGAGAGTGTAGAGAGAGAAAGTGACAGTTTGGGAGAGAGATGGGTGGTAGGTGTGTGGAATGAATGGAATTTAATGCCATTTGATTGTTTTTATCTTTCGGGTACGTTTGGGTTCGTTCGGTTCCCCTCGGTTTCGCGTAAATGCGTCAGTTTTCGGTTTTCTCGGCACGATACATTACAATATTAAAATTTAGAGTTTTTCAATTTATTTTAGGTTGTAATTCCAAATAAATTAACTGATTATCTTTTACATATTTTTAAATTTCTAAAATCATTTAATTTAACGGTTTAATCGAATTCTACTGTTTTCGCGCGTATTCGTTCGCATCGTCACCCATACTAACACGACGACAACTGTACTTTCCTATTTGATTTTCTAATTATCAGACATCATTTAGAACATTAAACTTTCACATATATTTGCGTGAATCGTCACTCACACGAATATTCCGTCAGTTTAATATTCAAGTAACGACGTCCGGTATTGTTTAGTTCTGTACAACCTCACATACATTTATACATAATAAAGTCCTAACTAACATTCACGTAACCATTCTGTGTTGTCAGATGTACTTCTGACTGTTACCCCGTGGATTTGAAACATGTTTTCGAAATAAATGTGTAATAGTTCTGTGTCAAACCTCGAATGATAAGAGTATACATGTAATACACATAATTCATACCTGAGTTACTGTACACCTTAGTGTTCCGGTTATGTTTCTGGCACTAATGTTACACAATCTGTCTACCTTTTTAGAGTCACAACAACAAAACAAATCTAATGATCTATGTCAATCCCACTGATGATCACAAAATCGAAAAAATCAAAATCAACAAGCAGAGGTTCGTTTCTGAGAAAAACCAGTGAAAGTGACGAAGCTATTTCACGAACCTTTGAATTTATATCTTCTCAAAGTTCATACGAACCTATTAAACAAACCTATCAACGAACCTATGATCAAAGCTTTTCATGAACCTGTGAACAAACCTTGTTTGACGAACCTGTTCTCAAACCTTTTGGACGAACCTTTCTGCAAACCTTATGAACGAACCTTTCAGCAAACCTTATGAACCAACGTATGAACAAACCTACTATAGGTTCGGCTCAACAATTTCACACATTTTCACAAACCTTTTGACATTTTAAATTTTCCAGATTTAAAAAATTTTGAACAAAACAAAATTTAATGTTTCAGAGTTAAAACAGATAATCAATAATTATTGATTCAACATCAGATATTAAAAAATCTTTTTGAATTTTTAATTATTATATAAAAACACACCAAAATTTTAATTTTTTAATAAAACTGAAATGAAACATGAAATGAATGAAACAAACACATATTTTTGGTGAGAAAGATCCAGATATGAGATCATATTGTATTACAATCATCTACACAAACTGATTGAGTTAATAATGTGTTAATTAGCAAATCATAATTCAAAGATGATTGTCAGTATATGAGTCCAAATTAAATTTAATTACTTAGTTAAGATATCAAATGAAATCAAAATATCAAATACTTTATGTTTCTCATTCACTTAAATACATCCCCATTTTGTGAATTATTAATCAAACAACGATGTTCTTGAAATACTTTAATTCAATTGTAACTAGATTGATCATGCAAAAACAAAATATAATTTCTTTTAGAAAATAATAAAATGTAAAACAATTTGAAATTGTTCAAGATCTTAGAATCAAGGTTGATACTTTCGTATGCTTAAATGATCGAAACAATAATTTAAGATTAAAATTTTAACAATCACATCGATATTCTCATATACGTAGAGATTGCGTAAATCTTAATCAAACCAAGAAAACAAATTTGAATTGTTCAAAGCCTTAACAATCAGGTCAATACGTAAGTATACGCAAAGAATGTTTCAGCTTTAAACGAAAATAAAAGAAAAAAAATTAGAATTTCTTTTAAAATTGAACACATTATCAAAAACTAGCAATTAAGTGACTTTAAATCAAGAAAAAAACATTGTAAGATTAAAAATCACTCATTCAGGACAAAGCTACGCACTGTATTCTACGTAAATGTATCCCACAAAATATTATCATAATTTTGTCATGACCTATATGATTATAGGTATTCACTAGCAAGTGCTAGCATTCGTAGGTTGCAAACACACCCAAACAAGGAACTGTACTACCAGATGAGTTCACGACCTCTTTTTCTATTTTCTACATTTGAGGGAGAAAACATACTTTTGGATACATATGGATTGCAAACCAGATATCCTTATTGGATATGAACATGAAAAGTATGCTCTGGTTAGTAAAAAAATAAATAAGAAGACCAAGACAAAGAAGCAAAAAATTTTGAACATGCCTCCCTCTATGGTACTTCCTCCTCATCCACCCAAGTCTCCTCCTAAAAAGTCCAAAGCAAAGGTAAGGCAAATGCCAACTGTTCCCTCTCAATCACAACACTCTGTCTCTAGATCCAAGTCAGGGATCAAGAGATAATATTTTGTGGAGAAAACCAATTCCATTGTGATTGAGATATACAATAAATCCAAAACTACAAATAGTTTTATTCTATACAACAATGGACTTGCCAGATGAAGACCTCAAAAGAATTCTGACTACATGATTAGAAGACGTATAGTCAAATGGTAAATTATAAGAATTCTTATTGGACTTAAGAGTTCAAATAAAGCAGAAAATGCTAAATCAATAAGTGGTTTTGACATCATCAGTCCAGAGTGATATTGTTGGAAAAATAAGGACTAATTAGTCATAACCACAGTCTCTCTGCCTTAACCATTTAACCAATGATTTGAAAACCGGACCGGTCGAACCGGTGGTCGGATCGGTCCGGTTAGGGGTACTGGGCCGTTTTTGGGTGAACCGGCGGACCGGAAAACCGGTGGTCGGACCGGTGGTTGAACCGTTTTTTTTTAATTTATTTATTTTTTTTTAATTTTATATATATATATATATATATATATATATATATATTTATGAAATGTATATAAAATCATCCGGTTCTTAAATCCGGTCCGAACGGTCTGACCTCTGACCAGTAAGTAGACCGGTTTGACGTCCGGTCTGGTTATGAAAACATTGCATTTAACCTAACCATTTTTGCCTTAACCACTGTAAATAACGGGGATCCTAACCCATGATCCACAACCACGAATCCTGAACCCTTAGCCTTTAACAACTAAAAGATAACCCCTGAACCTAACAACGACAACTAATTACTCAACCCAACCACTGAACGACGAAGACAATAACCCCTGAACCCCAACCCCCCAACCACAAATAACTAACCTACTGTTGCCAGAAATTCTTACGGATTTCTACTAGGGTTTCAAAGGGTTAATGGATCCTTCAACAGATTGCATGAATCTGGATAAACCCCCCGATCCCAATGAATTTCCAACGCTTGAAGCTGGAGCTGGAATTGGGAAATGTATATCCCCAAGATTAGATTTGAATACGAAGTCTAAGAAACATAAGGAAGTGGCTGGAACTAAATTGAACAGGAAGACTAAATCGGCATTTGTAGATTTAAACCTTAGAAGGTTTGTGGAGGAGGGTGCTATTCCCCCATGTCATGGCTCGAGGCAAAATTCGTCTGTCATTGAGGAAAATTATCAAAAATTTGGGGGTACAGGGTTCCGATTCCCTAGTAGGTATCTCCAAATTAGATAATGGTCTGGTTATGTCTACGGTTCAACTTGCAGGTGACGTGCTTAATAGTGGAATCAACCAGGAGAATTCGATCCCCATCTCACCTGAAAGGGAAGCAGAGCCGGCTAACATAGTGGATACTTCGTAAAGGTAACATGAATGATAGCAACCAATTGAATATGAGTAATCGAATTGCAGGTCCTAGTGATAGGAAGGAATCGACTGATGGTCAAAATAGTAATCTTGGATTCAATTTGGATGGTGCTAATCAACCAGGGCCGATTCCCCAACCCAATTCGGCTGAGAATGTGGGGAATGTCTGGGATAACCACAAAAAAGGGAAATTATCATATGCTGGGAAAATCAAAATGAACAATCAAAATGAGATAACGAAGCTGGAGTTCATTCCCCCAATGGATACACCGGTGGGTGGAAAGAGAGCGATCATATCGAATGAGGACTTACGGTATTCTGCCACCAAGTTCTCGTTATACCTATATGGTTACTTTCATGGAACCTCTATGGACTCTAATGTAGTGAATTCTACCTTAAAGAGGTTGTGGAGATTATATGATATTGATACTATATCCAAGAGTAGTGCAGGATTCTACTACTTCAAGTTCAAGAGTGAAATGGGTATGGAAGATGTCCTAGCAAATGGGTCGTGGTTGATTAATAATATTCCCATCCTTATTCAAAAATGGGAACCGGGAGTGTGCTTGCAAATAATTGAACCATCCGCTATACCGCTTTGGGTTACGGTTCATAATGTCCCTTTAGAATTATGGACAGGTAAGGGTCTAAGCAAGCTGTTGAGTAGGGTCAGTCGTCCGCTGCTGATGGACAGAATCACACAAGAGAGGTGTAATAGCCAGATGGGAAAAATAGGTTATGCTAGAGTGTTGGTGGAAGTTGAGGCTACAACCAACTTACCAAACCACATGGAAGTAGAGTTCCCATCGATTAACCAGAGACCAGCTCGGATTGTTAAACTAGATGTTTCGTTCCCATGGAAGCCTCCAATGTGTTTGCGTTGCAAGGTTTTTGGGAACTCATTTCTGTCTTGTAAGATCCGTCCCCTCTTAGAGGAAGAAAAGCTTACCAGAAATGAGAAGGCTCAAGGCACGCATATTACGTACACAAATCCAATTCCAGATGCTGAGGGCTTCACCACCATGAGAAGTAGGAGGAATGGGAATACAGGGAAGAGTACAATTAGACTGCAATAGGGCGAAAGTAGTGATAAAAATAAAAGAACCAGTGTGCAAGAGAAGCTGAAGAATGTGGGGAATAAAGAGCACCAGAGCACCCGTAGTGATCCTAAAATACGGAGGAAAATGGGAGAAATGCACCAGAGCTTTAGGACTCACCAGATTGCTAGGGTAGGAATGAAATACATGAACCAGGTGTATCGTAAGAAGATGGGTAGCCAGCCTATCAACACTAGAAAACCAGCTCGGACTAATTTGAAGGCAGGTAAGAAACATTCGGACATTCATCTGTCGAATAGTTTTGACATTTTAGATGAGGATGACTAGGTCTTAGACCTAGAGGCATCCATCTTAAAAGGGGACTTAGTTAGTACGGGTAAGGTCAGTAGGGAAACTAATCAGGTGTATGAGCAGGTTGATATGGAAGATGTCAATACAGATAATGAATCGGTTGATTTTGGCATCACGGATGCCCAGAAATTGGCCATCATTAATAGGCTTATTAAGTTTCAATCAGTGAGAGCAAAGGACCAGGAAAATTGGGAGCAGGGGGGATGGAATTTTTTTCACCATCAAGTCAGGATTTTGAATTTAGATCCTCGATATGGTATAAAGGATGTGGATCTAGATGATAGTGAGATAGGTAAGTACTTTGCTAGAGAAATGAAAGGAGGTGCACGTTCTGGTTCAGGGAGTAGGAAACTTGCTCAAAATAAGGAGGTTTAAATGTGGCTCAAAATTAAGACTTGGAATATTCGAGGAATGGTGAATTCCCTGCATCATAAGCACGTCATTAAGCAGATTGCCAATGGTGGTATAGGTGTTGTTGGGATCTTAGAGACTCATCTTTCTAAGTATAAATTGCAGAGTCTGTAATATTGTGTTTAGGAATTGGGAATGGGATTCCAATTCTAGAGTTTGTTCTGGAAATACTAGGATAGTTTTAGGCTGGAACCCTAGTATTATGAACATGAATGTTATTGATAGGCATCCTCAGGTGATTCACTATTTCCTTTAACCGGTCTGGTAAGGTAGGTTTCTATTGCTTTTTTGTCTATGCCCATCATATGATGGGGCCTAGACGTCACTGTTGGGATGCTCTTCGATATCATTATCAGCTGGTTGAAAATGCTCCTTGGGTTCTCATGGGTGACTTTAATGTTATCCTCGATCCTTCATAGTGGTCTGTGGTGACTTCATAAATCACGGCTAATATTGCGGAGATTAGAGAGTGTTTTTATGACATAGAAGTAGAAGACTTACAATAGATAGGTCTTAGGTACACTTGGAACAAAAGTCCTGGGAAGGCTAATGGGCATCTTAAAAAACTTGATAGGGTGGTGACCAACAATTTTTTTAAGCAGCAATTCCCCCTAGCTTTTGGCCAGTTTGATCCGTTTCTCTTATCTGATCACACCCTCATAGTCTTGTCCTTTCCAGATTTGCCCGTGCATAAGCCGAAAACCTTTAGGTTTCCTAACTACCTGGTTCATAAGAAAGAGTTCAACCCAGTAGTTAAGGAAGTTTGGGATAGGAGGATATCTAGGTTCCCCATGTTTTCTTTGGCCACAAAGCTTAAAAAGTTGAAAACTCCTCTTAGGAACCTGAACTTTAGTCAAGGCAACTTGTTTAATAAGGTTGATAGCCTCAAGCAGGAGCTTGAGCTCATTCAGACTACAGTGGTTAATGACCCAACCAATGAGACGCTTAGGGAAGAGGAGCATGCTTACTTGTTGCTTTATAGGGAGGCTGTTAGAGATGAAGAGTCGTTTTTGAAACAAAAGGCTAAGATAACTTGGTTATTTGTGGGGGATCAAAACACCAAGTACTTCCATAGGACTGTTAAGAGTAATCAAAATAAGAGAAGTATCTTGGCCATCCAAAACCAGCAGGGTTAATGGGTGTATGGTCCAAATGTGGGACAAGCCTTTATTAACCTTTTTAATAGTATTCTTGGTCAAAGTGCATAGACGGTTGATAGGGCTGATCCAGATTCACTGTTCACTCAAAGGATCAATGCTAATACTACGTTGGACAGGGTTAAAGAGGTTACCGAAGAAGAAATCAAATCAGCTATGTGGGATATAGATGATAACAAGGCCCCGGTCCTCATGGTTATTCTTTTAAATTCTTCAAAGCTGCTTGGGGTATTGTGGGTCCTGAAGTGTGTATGGCCATTAAGGACTTCTTTTGGAATGGCAGGCTGCTTAAAGAGGTTAATGCTACTTGCATCTCCCTTGTTCCTAAAGGGGATATGCAGAGCAAAGTCACAGATTTCAGGACTATTTCTTGTTGCAATGTTCTGTACAAATGCATTAGCAAGATTATTGCTAATCGGATTAAGCACTGCCTTCCTGACCTTGTTAGTGATAACCAATGTGCTTTCATCCCGGAAAGACATATCAGTGATAACATCCTTTTGTCGCAGGAATTAATGCAAAATTACCATAGGAATAGAGGTCCTCCTAGGTGTGCGTTTAAGATTGACATTCAGAAGGCCTATGATACTGTTGAGTGGAGATTCCTTAGAGAGTGTTTGGTGCATTTTGGTTTCCATGACAAGATGATTGGATGGATAATGGAATGTGTTTCTAATACCGCTTTTTCCATTTCTATCAATGAGGAACAACATGGGTATTTTAAAGGAAAGAGGGGTCTTAGACAGGGAGATCCTATGTCCCCGTATCTCTTCACTTTGGTTATGGAGGTCCTTTCGTTGATGATTGAGAGGAATTTCAAGGCTAATCCTAATTTCAAGGCTAAACCTAATTTCAAGTTCCATTACAAATGTGGAAAGCTGGGCCTTACCCACTTGTGTTTTGCTGATGATCTCCTTTTGTTTGACCATGGGGATGTTGATTCTGTCCAAATCCTCATGGATGCCTTATATGACTTTAAGGATATATCTGGATTGACTCCCAACATCCCTAAGAGCACAATATATTTTGGAAATGTGACTGCCCAAGTGAAGAGACAAATTGAGGATATCCTCCAATTCAGGGTTGGTGAACTTCTAGATAGATATCTTTGGTGTGCCTCTTATTTCTTCTATGCTCTTTCTGAGAGACTTCTCCGCTTCGCTTGATAAGGTTAACAAGAAGTTTAAGGATTGGAAGAATACGTTTTTGTCTTTTACATGTCTTCTTCTTCTTATTAAAGATGTGATTTGCTCCTTACAAATGTACTGGTCTTCGGTGTTCATCTCGCCTGTGTCTGTGATCAAGGATATAGAGCGGTCTATGCGTGGTTTCCTTTGGTGCCATGATGAAATGAAAAGGGGAAAGCCAAAGTTAAATGGAAGGATTGTTGTGTTCCCCTTAAACATGGAGGCCTAGGTTTAAATAGTCTTAGAACTCGGAATAAAGCATTGATAGCCAAACACACATGGAACTTAATTACCCGTAAAGATTCCTTATGGGTCAAATGAATTTCTACTTATAGATTACGGGGGAGAAATTTTTGGGATGTTGGTGTTAAAGATGGGGATGCTTGGAGCTGGAGGATGATCCTCCAGAATAGGGATGTCTTAAGAGACCATATCATTCATGTCATAGGCAATGGCAAAAGCACCTTGGCTTTGTTTGATAATTGGCACCACATGGGTCCCATTGTAATACCTTGACTCATAGAAACATGAATGAAAGAAATTTCACACACAACACCTGTGTGGAGGATCTCATAAGGGATAACAGATGTAACGTGCCTTAGGATTGGTCTAGTAGGTTCCCAAACATATTTTCCCCCCAAAATTGCCCCACAATCACCAATCAGTTGGACAGGATCATTTGGAAGACCAAGAAAGGAGTGCTAGTCCCTTTTCATGTTGGTAATATTTGGGCTGATATTCAGGATGTAGGCATGGAAATGCCTTGGGAAAAGGTGGTTTGTTTCAATCAAATTCTTCCCAGACATGCCTTCATTCTTTGGCTCGCTATCAAGGGTAAACTCAAAACTAATGATATAGTGAACATGTGGCCAGGGACCTTTCTTGCAGTGTGTCTTTTGCAATAATGTTCAAGATTCCCATGAACATTTATTTTTTGAATGTCATTTCCCTAATCAAGTTTGGAATCAGACTGTTCAAAGGACCAGATGGGGAACAATGGTTGATAATTAGCACCAACTGTTAAATAAGATATCAAACCATAATCTGAATAATTCTATTTGGAGTGTCATTAATCGGTTGGTGTTGGCTGCCACTGTGTATTTTGTTTGGCAGGAACGAAATCTTAGAATAAATTAAAGTAGGAGGAGATCGGTGGACCAAATTGTGGCCTTGATCTTTGACTCGGTTCGGTTAAGATTGGGAGGGCTTCGTTTCAAAATATCAGCTTCGGTTGTCCAAGCTAGATTTATTTGGGATAAGGCTGGGTTTCCTTTTTCGTGCAATCAGTTGAATGATCCTCAACCTAATGGGAACATATAGGTTTGAGACCCTTTGGGAAGTTAAGATGCATCAATTGGACTATATGAGATTTCAGATGATTAGTTTCTTTTAGAGGTTTGTTAAACTGGAAAGAGATTGGAATTGCAATGCTAATCCTTATTAAAATTTATATTACTATTAGTTTGTCTTATCTCATTAGTACAATGTTGAGAGAGGGTAGGGATGGGTGCATAAGGGATGGGACTGATAAAAACAAAGTGAGATGTTGGGGTGATAGTTGGGATTGGATTGGGAACTATATTAATATTTTTTTTTGAGCGATGAGAGTAGAGGTAAGGTGGGTATTTATGATTTCAACTGTGACTTACTCGGAGGGCTGGACATGGTTATTGCTGGGGGGTTATAGGGCTGGGTTGACCCGAAAAGATTGCATAATTGCTGGGTGCAACAGTGGAGCTAGGCTTTGTTTTTGGGTTATTAGTCTTCAGGGTTGGGACAGGTATAAAGGGGTTTACACTGACATTCTCTAGTGGCTTAATATGGGATGGGGAAGGGGCCGTTTTATTGACAGGGTCCTGTTGCATAAGAACCTGTTGGAAAATGATATAAATGCTAATGGGGACAGCCTTGGCTTGGGCATGTACTGGAGTTACATTGGGTACCAGGTGACATGGGGGGTTATATGGACTTAAGGGGCTACCTATGGGGAATCTAGTAGCTTGGGTAGCCTGTTGGATGCAGCCTATTCCCTTCATATTAGGAGTTGTCATTTGGGTGGCTGGAAGGTTGACTTCCCTTGTGGTCAGCTTGAGGGTATGTGGTGGGTCAGTAGGTGCAGCAAGCTTGTTGCTTTTGTGGGTCATCTTTTGGATTTCTGCTGGGAATTTGACTGCTATTATATTGATTGTAAGGGTGATCAGTGGCTGTTACTAGTACCAAATGGGCTTTGGATACGTCTTTGGTTCATTTTCTGTTTTCAAATGGATGTTAAAATCTTGGGCTTATTTTGGTGTGGGCTGGTTGGCTGGTTTATTTGGGCTGTATATGATGTGCATGCTAAGGATGTGAAGACTAGGATGCTTCTACATGGTTGGGCCTTGAAGATCTTGGGCTTAGCTTACTGGGTTAGTCGGCAATACATGTATACTTGGAAGGAGATGCATAATGATCCTTGTTACTCCTTTTGGCCAGTTTACTGCTCTGCATCATCGGATCAAGTGTGTTGTCAAGTTGCTTGTCCATGTGTATTATTTTGTTAGTACTTGTACGTTGTATAGGGCTACTGTTATTATCTTTAGAGTTATATACCCGCTTTTGTATAGTTGGGGTGTGATTGGGAAGTTTATCCCTTCTATTTTTTGGGTTCCTAAAGCATGTTTTAGGAACTATGTTTGTTATATATTTTCTCTTTTTGTTGTTATATATTTTTCCGGGCAAAATGCCCTTTATCCAAAAAAAAAATAATAACCAACCCCAATGTGACAATTAGGTTGAAAGTCCACGTCATCGTGAAATCCACGTTAGTAATACGATCGTATATTCATGTTGATTTGAAATACGCGAGAAATCGTGAACGTGGGTGAAAATTGTGCGAAAAAACGGAGTTCGCGATTCTCCGAAATCGTAAAAACAAGAAAAATTCGAAATTATTGTGCTCCGAAACTCTTCGCGGTACGCCAAGGAGGTTTTGAGTCTTCTTGGTGGTACGCGATGAGTCCAAAATATCTAAAAGTCCTCCGGATTTCTTCGCGGTATGCCAAGCTCCAATCAATCCCTCTTGGCGATACGCGAAGATATGGCTGTCCAGATATATTTGCTAGAATCAGCAGATTGAATGCAAACATATAATTTCTTCTTCTTTCTCGAACCTACCCACTTCAGAGACGATCTGATTGACCATATACCTTCAAAATCTGGTTTAGAAGCCACATGATCATCACAATCAAGCTAGGAATCAAGTCTACAACATCTGATCATTGTTTTTCATCCGGAAATCCGCTCGAACAGGTAACGATTCGTTTTCTCCTACTAGTTTGATAATATATGGATTAGACCTAGTTTTTGAACGTAATGCAATGGTTATTGTTGTTGATTATTGCCTAGATGGTGGCTAGGAATTGTTAGAAACGAAGAACTCACTATGTTAACGGTGAAATGCTTGTTTTGATCTGTTGTAATGTCCGATTATCATGAAATTATATCATAGATTATAATGGTTTTAATCATTTGATTATAACAATGATTGTGATTGTGTTGATCATCCCTTGAAATTCTATATCAAATCCAAGTGTTTCAAGTAATGACAAGAGTTTAGATAATCATTGGAATAATGATCTAATGTTTATGTTTACAGTCAGATTAGTATATTGAATATGGTTATTAAACCTATTCCAATATTATATTCCTATGTTTCATGATAATGAAATGATCAATAACAAGAATTGACTATTCCTAAATCAGAAATCCATCGGGAAACCGTTTCGGTAAAATTATTAATGACCATACCTATTTGGTTAATCTGAGAACATCCTGACTAATCCAATGAGTCATTAACCTTGTATGAGGAACCTAAATCATTATAGGTTCCCATATTATCATATATTGTATGATATTCAATTAAAACAATTGATTAAGGATTTAATATTAGTTTGATGACTTGAATTGCAATGTCCTTGGCATTGAATGTTAAGAAAAATCTAATAAACAAGTTAAAACACAAATAACGTATAAAATCTTAACTAATGCAGAACTGAACTACAAACACAAGTCTGAGTATTAACTGTTGACTTCGACACTTCTGGTGAGTTTCGTACAACACCTTTTTTATAATGTTTTACAAACATTGGGGTATTATTGTGAAACTTTTCTTAAACATATGATATGCTTCATTGTTATCTTTGTGATTTCATTGGATTTCATGGGATTTTGCACGTTACTTTCTATCACAATATCAAAAAGTCCGCATATAACGAACTGTATCTAGTGAACCCATGTGGGGCCGAACAGGAAACAATGATAGTACTATTAGCTGACAACCCATTTGCCGAGAGCTTGCAACTCCCCTTGGTGTAAATGTTTGTTACCTATTTCCAGTAAAAGCTTAATGTATGTGATAGACATTAAGAACGAGGCACTAAGATATGTACCGATGGGTAGTATCTTTACAGAACAGAACATTTCGTTCGAAAGGAACTAGATATGGGTCTCATGGTTATCTTTGCCACTATGTATCAATAACTTTAATAACATATCATATTGTGCTGGATCATTCATTTCGAACTTACCAGCTTGGTGCTGACTTTTCAAACTTACAAACTTTTGCAAGTAGACAGTGACCACGGGTGAGAAATGCACTATCAGGCACTTGTGAACTAAGTAGCTCCGTTTGTTAGTGTGTTTAAGTTGTGAACAGTAACGTGTGGCTTGTAATGATGTTATTATCCTTGTATTGTATTGTCATTAAGTTAAACTTGTGTGTTGTGATACTGCTGAATTAAGTAAGTTACACCCCATCTCTGAGACATCACCACTATGCTTCCGCAACCTTCTCAGAGTGATAGTGACATCATCATCAGGTAACAAGAGGTGGGGGTGTGACACCTGAACCCCCAACCACAAAGTCCTTGAAAATAACTGTGGATCTGCAAGTGGAGATCAATCATTGAAGATAACAGTGGATGAACAAGAACGAAAGAACAAACCATGGAAGACTAAAGGCTATAGAACCATTGAAGACTTTATTTTAGGTTTTTATTCTGTTTTTGTAATTTTACTTTCTGTTGTTTAGTAATTAATTTTTTCGGTGCTTGTAATTTTGTTCTGTGTTTGTAAGTTATTTTGATAGACATTCCTTAAATATTTTGTTAGACATGCCTTGAAACTTTAAGGATTTTGTTGAATATTCTTTTTGCCTTGGGTGTGCTTTCCTAAAAACCCTAGTAAAACTTCCTTAGCAAGAAAACCATAGAGAGCAAAAGTTCAGTAAGACGATCAAAGAAAATTCGGTAATAACTGAGTCTAACAAAATAACCAAGAACATGGCCTAAACAATCTTGTTTTGAGCGCCTAGTCGATCCAACAATTATCGTAGGTCCTAGATGTTTAAATACATCAAACTAAGAAAAATTATAAATTTCACTATTATCTTATAAAATGAAAACAATTATTTCCTTAGGTAAACGGTCATCCAAATAAATTTTAGGGCTAAATTCTCTAAAGTATGGAAGTCTGTAACCTTAAGATTCTATGTTTTGAATTCAAAACGTAATTGTGCTAAACTGTAGTAAAATAAAGTTATACGGAATTCGTGGATTCTTGTACTAATAAACACAGATACACATGTATACACACACATAACAAATATATATATATATAGAGAGAGAGAGAGAGGTATTCTATTAAGAACCATTTTTATGTTAAGAACTTGAGAACTCCATAATACACTTGTACATTATGCTTTAAGTTTTGTACATAGAGTGGTTATTTAAAAGGGTAAAATAGTAACTTCTCATACTTTAAAGTAAAATTACTTTTATACCCCTAAAAAATATGGTTCAAAATTAGTTCCTTTAGTTCTTTCATATTTAGTGGTTCTCAATTGAATAAGTCCCTATATATATATATATATGCAAATAAAACACAACAAATTTTATTGAAAATTTTAATAAGCTAATTTGATAAAACATGCTAATAAATATTTTTATGAGATTTATTATGTAAAATTATATGCATAATAACAATATAACTATGGTTATTTTATAAAAAAAAAATTGATAAGATTGAAGTAAAAATTATTATGCATAATTATAAAGATATACGCATAGGGTTCGAGTCCTGCCAGGGGTGATTTAAAGGACATCGAGGTGATGAAAATAATTTTAAGCTTAATCTCAGGTTCTGAACCAATGGGGGCGAGGGTTACCCATTCCAGAGGGTTCTCGCGCATCTAATGTGGCCGCATCTTACCTCTGCCCGGTGGGCTCTGTTAAGACAACATACGTGGTATGTAGGATCGTCGTCGCTCAAAAAAATTTCATAAATAATAATAATAATAATAATAATAATAATGATAATAATAATGATAAGGATAATAAAATAAAATAATATTCGTAAACGAAATTTTATAACTTACGAAGTTTTATAAAAAAATACTTGGTAGTGATTTTTATAAATTTTCAAAAAGGTTTAAGACATGAATTAATAAAATCTAAAAATTTGAGGGGTCAAACATAGAAATTTCCAAAATCTAATTATTATTGAAGGAAGTTTAGGTCAAAAAGGAAGATTACTCTAAATTCTCGGGAGCAAAGCTGCCTAGCTTTATTCCTTATCTCATTCCCAAATTGATTCCCCAATGAAACATAGGTCTTCCATGTGTACCTCAACAATTGAAGTGACGCGGTTTAAAAATTCAAATTACAAACAATACATTCTTACAGCTCAATCACAAATCAATTCGTCGATTTCATTCCAAAAGTAACAGGGAATTGACGCGTGAATATTAACTAAGAACTTCTCATAAACATATAAAACATAATCGAGAGTAACCAAATTAGTTAGACGAAATTAAACATTGGCACATCCTGACGACTCCCTTCTAAATTGTTCGTACTAAAAACCCCACCTAAAACACTTTACATCATCAGATTTGATCCGCGACATTTAAATCGACGTGTTCTTTAAAAAATGGTGAACACCACCATTAGGCGCCCCTCATCGACCGGTACCACGGCCAACATGAGGGAGGTAAATCGCACACGAATTGAATCGGAACCTGGCAATTATCTAGTTCATTCTAATTGTTTTTACACATAGTTCAAAAGCCCCATCAATCAAAGGAATCACAAACACCGTACAAATCCAATTCGAGCGATGAGAACTTTAAGGTTTATCTGAATTGGGCGCTGATTTGAGAACCAACATAAGTTTTTTTTTTTGAACAGCGGAAATTCATTAAAATAAACCCAATACACCATGCGGCCTAGCAAGATGCTAGCCAAAGTAAACAACACCAAAACAAAACTACACACCCCAAACACAATTACACAGTTGAATTCAATCTAAACATCTTCCATTCTTCCCAAGTCTAAAGATCTTACTTATGTCTATGATTAATCCAAAGAAAGCTCAACCTTTTTACTTCTTCAACTAACCCATAAATCGTGGGCCTTTCCTCCTTGAAAACCTTATGGTTTCTCGCCCTCCATATAGCCCAACATCCCGTTAGGATGATCCCATAAATGATTTCCTTCATACAGTTCCCAACCGGAAGGGACTTAGGAATGAGTAGCAGACCACGAACATCAAAAGCATAGATAGGTGGTAATTTACACCATTGCGCAACAAGAGCCCAATCAAAGGATATCAGCGAGCCACACCGCTAACCAATAGGTTAGATACCGGGTCAAGGTGTTGGCAAGGGTTTGAAACCCGCCTGATGCGGGTTAAACCGGTTTTTTTTTACCATTTCATCCACTTTCCAACATATTCTTTTGATGTAAACATTAAATAAAAAATTTTTTCCAAATTCTATAAATATCATTGAAAACATTCTGTTAATTTTTTTTTAGTTCTGAGAAATTATTTAATTAATTTTTACTATTTAAACTGCTAAACTAAGTTAAAAACCATTTAAAAGTATTAAATTAAGTAAAATATTTTATAAAAAGCCGTGAATGAGATAACACACATATATTTTTGGGATTTTATAAATTTTCATAATATTAATAAAGACTATTTTTAAAACAAAGTAATAATAATTTTACAAAATAAATATTGTGTAAAATCTATAAACTCTGTGAAGAAAATTCAAAATTATTTTTTAAAAATATTCAAAAAAATAAATAATTTCAAAATATACTTTATTTATAAAAAAATTATTGAATTAAAGGAAATTTATAAATTTAATTTTAATTTCAAATTATTTAGTTAGCAAAAGTTTTATAAAACAGAATAAATTATATAATTAATTTAAAAAATTATATAATTAATTTTATAAGATTATTCAAGCCTATTTTTAATCAAAATATTTAGCACTATTAGTTCAATAAAATAACTTATAATAAAATAAACCTAATTAGACAAAATTAAAGAATAATCAAGCATAATTATTCTAAATGAGTATGCATTATTCTATAAAATCAATTGTAAGTTATTAAAATATATTTTACTTAATTAATTTAAATAAAATGTGAATAACTATTATTCAACAAACCCAAATAAAATTATTTGTAATATTAATACAAAAGACTTATAATAGACAAAATATTCATTATTGTATATTTATTTAGCAAAAGTTCTAAGAATATCTATTTGAAAAAATGAATAAACATTCTCAAATTACCCTTAAACTATAGACACATGCCATTTAAGAAACCCATAGAATGTCATAGTATTAGGACTTAAAACTTTAACTTTAGGGATACTTATCTTAATAAGTTTAATCCTATAACTTTAGGTGTACTACATTCATATCCCTCACACCTCCAAGGTTGGACAAGATGCATAAAGGTTTGAAAGAATTTTATTGGTGGCCTAATATGAAACGAGAAATCGCCGAATATGTTGGTAAATGTCTAATTCCAGGGTAAACACAGAACATCAAAATCCATCTGGACTTTTGCAGCATCCTGAGATCCTAGAATGGAAGCGGGAATGTATTACAATGAATTTCATAACGAAATTACCTCGAACGTCAGGTGGTTATGACACTATTTGGGTAGTTCTTGATCGTTTAACTAAATTCACACATTTCCTTCCCGTTAAAGAAACTGATAGAACATAAAAGTTAGCTAGATTATACTTAAAGGAAATCTTTTCATGGCATGGCGTTCCTGTGTCAATTATATCTCACAGGGACAATCGGTTTACATTAAGATTTTGGCAATCTTTGTAGAAAGCATTGGGTACTTGTCTGGAGATGATTACTTCTTATCATCAGGAGACAGACGGTCTAGCGAAAAAACTATTCATACACTCGAGGATATGCTTCGTGCATGTGTGATTGATTTCGATGGTAGCTAGTGAAATGTAAGTAACTTACACTTACTTACGGTTGTAAATAATTTCTAAACGGTGATGAATTAGCAAAAACACAAAAAAGAAACCCCCCCTATTTATGTATAACAAAATCCATGAAAAAAAAACAAAGATTCGGACAAAAAATGCAGGGTTAACACGGGTTCTCGCAATAAGGGAGGGTTAACAATGGAACCATCCCCTATATATATATATATATATGTATATGTATGTATATATATATGTATATATTTGGGGTTTTAAAACAAGTTGTTCATCCAAATGTTGAAGTTTAAATCAAATGGGTTTTGGGAAGAAAGATGATATTGTGTATGTACAAATGAATGTGTGCGAGAAACGTGTGTGTGTAAATGTGTGTGTGGGTTGTGAATACATAAACACATATATGTATGTATGTGTCGTGATGTATATATATATGGGTGAATATGAATCTTTCAAAATATGCAAACACATATATGTATACATGGATGAATGTTTTCATTTTGGTTGTTATATTGGTTACATGTATGTATCTATACATGCATATACATATATGTATGTATATGTGAAATAAGTTACATGCATGAACATATATGTATGTATGTATGTATGTATGTATGTATGTATGTATGTATGTATGTATGTATGTATGTATGTATGTATGTATGTATGTATGTATGTATGTATGTATGTATGTATGTATGTATGTATGTATGTATGTATGTATGTATGTATGTATGTATGTATGTATGTATGTATGTATGTATGTATGTATGTATGTATGTATGTATGTATGAGTTTGTATGTATACATATGTATGTATAGGTGATATGGTTACATGCATGAACATACATACATATATGTATGTATGTATGTATGTATGTATGTATGTATGTATGTATGTATGTATGTATGTATGTATGTATGTATGTATGTATGTATGTATGTATGTATGTATGTATGTATGTATGTATGTATGTATGTATGTATGTATGTATGTATGTATGTATGTATGTATGTATGTATGTATGTGTACGTACGTATATATGTATATGTGTATGGATGGTTTAGTCTTGCATGCATGTAGGTATATATGCATGTACACATGGATGTATAAGTATTTTAATATGAGAGATTATTTCATAAATATATATATTGTAGAAAATTTGGCATGCATGATAATAATATATGTATACATGCATGAGTATGCATGTAACTAATTTACAAAATGGCGAACTTTAAAAATAATGTATTTAGTTAAAGTTAATTACAAAAATTGATATGTTATGGATAACATAAGATCTTAACTTTTTAGTTTTAATATACTTAAAAAAATAATTATTTTATTATAAAATTTACAAAGGAAGATTAGAAAAAAAAACCATAAATTTAACAAGCTAAAAATTAGTGTTTTTAGTAAAATAGAAACTATAAAAATAGAGATTTTCTATAAAAAATAATTTGGGACAGCTAATTAATAGGAAATTTGTAAAATTATAAAAATAATTAAAGTATAAAATTAAATGGATTCAAAAATATAGTTGAAGTATGGTTGTTGTTAACCGAAAACATGCGTTTTCGACTATTTTTAACGTATAAAAAGAGTTATTTTATAAATCTGATTTTGATCAGAAAATTTATAAGTTTTTTTAACGATGAAAATTTGTAATTTATAATGTATAACTGATTTAAGGAAAGTATAAAATGAAATACTTCAAAACTATGTCGGTCTAAGTATAGCATAAAACATCGTTTTAACATGAAATTTCGACATGATTATGTGGCTGAATTTAATCAGAAATTTTTGTATAAAAATAAGTAAAACATACTTATTTTGAAGTGTTAAAAGAACTTAGGTCATAATGCATATTGATATGCGTTTTGGTGTGCATTGTTTGTTTGCTGGCAAAATACGAAAAATTGTCAATTTTGGCAAATTGGTATAAATAATTTAGTTTGGAGATAGAATGGATTTTTAACAAAGATAACTTAATTATTTGGGAATAATATGACTTTAAAAATGTTAACTTATGATTTATGATAAATAACTAAATTCGAGTCATCAACGGGTTTTTTGTATGAAATATGTTTTCCTTAGTGTAATGCTTTTAAGTCTAGTTAAGTTGGGTCAACAACTTACATGATAGACTTGTATTTAGATTATTAATGTGTCCCTTGGGTTTTAGGGCACTAGTGAGAACAATCTGCTTATTTGGAAATCTCTGTTGATAGCAGGAACACATTAAGGTGAGTTTCACGGCCCTTTTTAAACTGTTTTGGATTTTAATAAACCAGGGGAGAAACATATCAGGAAAAGATATAATTGGTTTGTAATGTATATGTTTGTGTGATATGTGATTTTGATAGCTCTTGAGTAAGTGCAGCCATTTGTATATGTGTTCTCTATGTATTCGCTCTAGAGGGGATTTGTCACACCCCCACCTCTCGTCACCTGTTGATGATGTCACTGAAACGGTTGCGGAAGCATAGTGGTGATGTCTCTGAAATGAGGGATGACTTACTTGATCCGATATCACAAGCACACAGATTAACTTAAATAAATACATTAGAATGTTCGTCATTAATATCCACATTACAGTTTACAACTAATTTTTATTTAATTACAGAACTAAATTATTCAAGTGCAAGTACTCCCAAAGTGTGTCCTCACTGGCGATCACTGTTTCCCTGCAAAAAGGTTTAAGTTTGAAAGTCAGCACAAAGCTGGTGAGTTCATACAGTTCATGTTCCACAATATGATATGTTATACAAGTTCTCAAAATGTTCTGTTCAAGATAACCATGGGACCCGTATCTAGTTCCTTTCGGACGTTCTGTTCTTGTTCTATAAAGATACTACCCGTCGGTAAATATCTTGGTGCCTCATTGTCTTAATGTCTATCACAACACATTAAGAAGTTCTGGAAACAGATAACAAACATTTACACCAAGGGGAGTTGCAAGCTCCTGGCAAATGGGTTGTCAGCCAATAGTACTATCAATGTTTTCTGTTCGGCCCCACATGGGTTCACTAGATAGAGTTCAGTAAGTGAGGACTTTTAAGTCTGTGATAAAGTTCTGTTCTCCAGGAAAAATCCCATGACATCCACAAGTTCTAAACAATCACATGAAATCATGCAGATAACAGTGATACATATCATATAGTTCTAAAAAGTTCAACAGTGTTCCCCGAGGTTTATAAAAGATTAAAAAGAAAAGGGGTTGTACGAAACTCACCTGATAAAATAGAGGTAGCAAAATATCTCGAAGCTGATAACAAAGAGATGATTCTGCATTTAGTTATGTTTAATGAGTTATTTATGTTCTAACTTACTGATTAGATCTTTCTGAACATCCAATGTCAAAGACATTGTTTTGTAAGTCATTAAACCGATATTAAATGTTTAATTGGTTACTTTAGTATTATATCATACAATGTATGATAATGTAGGAACCTACATTGCATTAGATTCCTAATACAAGGTTGATGACACTCTTGATTAATCAGAATAATCTTGGATTAACCAAATAGTTAATGTTGTTGATTATAATGCTATACCAGTTTCTAAACAGATTAGTGGCTTAGAATTGATCAATCCTTGTTATTGATTACCCAAATATCATGAAATATCACAATGTAGCATTAGAATAGGTTTAACAACCATGTTTAACATACTAATCTGACTGTTATCATAAACATCAGATAATCGTTCCAATGAGTATGTTAATAATCGTGATTAGTTTGAAACACTTGGATTTAATCTTGCATTTCAAGGATTAATCCAACTAATCACCTACATTGTCATAATCAAATGGCTTAAACCATTATAATCATGGGTATGATTTCATGCAAACCGGGCATTACAACGGATCAAAACAAGGATTTAACCGTTAAAACATCGTGTTCTTTGTTTATAATCAATCCTAGCCATCATCTAGGCAATAATCAACAATCCTAACTATGTCATTACGTTCAAAAAAAAGATCTAATCAATCAAACTCAAACTAGAAGGTTTAAAATGAATTGTTACCTAATCAGACGGATATCTGGCTGCACAATAACGATCAGGACTTGTAAACACGTTCCCTGGCTTCAAATATGCAATCTGATGGGCTTAGAATGGTGTTTTGGGTGGTAAAACTCGAATTTTGTTCGTCTGGAGCGAAGGGAGTTGGAGATATGTAAAATTTTATAATTTCTGCATGAAATCTGATGAAGAAGATCAACTTATTCCACCGCCTCATCCGTTGCGTACCGCGACAAGGAGCCAAAAAGAGCTTTGCGTACCGCGAAGAAATCCGGAGATCTCAGATATTTTTCATTCATCGCGTACCGCAGAGGATCCTCATCCTATCCTTCACGTACCGCGACGAGTCCATTCGTTCAATACTTATAAATTTTTCTTCGTTTTTCGATTCCGGGCACTCCCGAACTCCGTTTCGCACACGGTTTTCGCCCACGTTCATCATTTCTCTCGTACTATCATCCTGTAATAATTACAAATGTCCAGTAAATGTGGATTTCTTGAACTACTAAATGTGCTCACATCATTAATGACTTCGTTCTCAACTACAATTGTCACAGTCTCCTCATGTTAGAGAAATTTCGTCCCGAAATTTAGTGAAGACTTACATAATGAAAATCGTTTATGAGAATAGATGTGGTTAATTTGATTTCATTTGATCTTCGCGTTCCCACGTATACTCGGGTCCACGTTGCGAGTTCCATCGCACTTTAACGATTGGTATGCGACTACGCTTCAACACTTTCATTTCTCGATCCATCACCTCTACTGGTTCTTCGTTAAACTGAAGTTTTTAATCAATATGAATTTCTTCGAGAGGTACGATCAATGATTCATCAGTTAGGCACTTCTTCAGATTTGATATATGAAAAACATCGTGAATGTTACTAAGTTCAAGAGGTAATTCAAGTCTGTAGGCTACTGATCCAATTCGTTCAAGAATTTTGAATGGCCCAAAAAATCTTGGTGAAAGCTTACCTCTTTTCCCAAATCTGAAAATGCCTTTCCAAAGTGATACTTTCAACATAACCCGATTACCTACTTGGAATTCGAGTGGTCTACGGCGATTATTAGCATAACTCTTTTGATGATCGCGAGCAGCTTTAATTCGTTCTTGAGTGAGTGCGATCTTATCAGTTATTTCCTGAATGAATTCTGGGCCTATGATTTGGTTTTTACCTACTTCCGACCAACAGATAGGTGATCTACACTTGCGTCCATAAAGTGCTTCGAATGGAGCGCATTGAATACTGGTATGGTAACTGTTGTTGTATGAAAATTCAACAACTGAAAGATGAATATCCCAGCTACCTCCAAAATCAATCACACAGCTTCTGAGCATGTCTTCAAGAGTTTGATTTGTTCGTTCAGTCTGCCCGTCGGTTTGTGGATGATAAGCTGTGCTCATATTGATTTATGTGCCCAGAGCATTCTGAAGAGTTTGCCAAAATCGTGACATAAATCGATTATCTCTGTCAGAAATAATAGAGATAGGTACTCCATGTCGAGATACAATCTCATTAACATAGAGTTTAGCGAGTCGATCCATAGAAAAATCTTCTCGGATGGGTAAGAAATGCGCAGATTTAGTAAGGCGATCAACGATAACCCATATAGAGTCATGATTACGTGATGTTCTGGGTAATTTAGTGATGAAGTCCATAGAAATCTGATCCCATTTCCACATGGGAATCTCAGGTTGTTGCAATAACCCAGAAGGTCGTTGATGTTCAGCCTTAACTTTGAGACATGTTAAACATCGATCCACGTATTCAGCTATGTGTTTCTTCATTCCAGGCCACGAGTAAAAATCTTTAAGATCTTTATACATTTCATCAGCACCTAGATGAATAGAATACCTGGATTTGTGCGCCTCATCCAAGATGATTGTTCTAGAGTTACCGAATAAAGGAACCCACATTCGGCTTTTGAAATACAACACTCCATCAGCTTTGGTATCAAGTTTCTTGTCTAATCCCCTCAGTCCCTCAGCAGAATAGTTTGTTGCTTGTAAAGCTTGTTGCTAAGCTTCTTTAATTTGAGGAATTATGCTAGTTTGAATAGTCATCCCTAACGCTTTCACACGTAAAGGTTTGACTCGTTCCTTGCAACTCAAGGCATCGGCTACGACATTCGCCTTGCCTGGGTGATAACGGATTTCACAATCATAATCCTTCAGAAGTTCTACCCATCAGCTTTGTCGCATGTTCAACATTTTCTGATCTAGAATATGTTGAAGACTTTTGTGATCAGTATATACAATACACTTGGTTTCGTATAGATAGTGTCTCCAAATCTTGAGTGCACACACCACTGCACCAAGTTCTAGATCATGAGTGGTATAGTTCTTCTCGTGTACTTTCAGCTGTCGAGAAGCGTAAGCAATTACCTTGTCGTTCTGCATTAAAACACACCCAAGACCTTGACGTGAGGCATCACAGTACACTGAGAAATTATCGATACCTTCCGGTAATGCCAAGATCGGTGCATTGCAGAGTTTATGTTTCAACTGTTGGAATGCCTCCTCCTGTTGGGAACCCCATATAAACGGTTGATTTTTCAGTGTCAATGTAGTCAGTGGCAAGGCTATCTTTGAAAAGTTCTTGACAAATCGGCGATAATAACCTGCCAGCCCTAAGAATTGACGTATTTCAGTCGGGGTTCGTGGTGTCTCCCATTGTTTCACTGCTTGAATCTTACGGGGATCCACTTGAATACCGTTCTCATTTACAACATGCCCAAGAAATTGAACTTCTTGTAACCAAAATTCACACATGGAGAATTTGGCATATAGTTGTTCACGTGCTAGAAGTTCTAAGATGAGTTTCAAGTGTTGAGCATGTTCTTGCTGATTTCGAGAATAAATAAGAATGTCATCAATAAACACAATCACGAACTTATCCAGATAAGGTCTACATACTCGATTCATCAGATCCATGAAAACTGCAGGTGCATTGGTTAAACCAAACGGCACTACTAGAAATTCGTAATGTCCGTATCGAGTTCGGAAAGCAATTTTTGGAACGTCATCGTCATGGATTCGCAACTGATGGTATCCGGATCTCAAATCAATTTTTGAGAAATATGTAGCACCTTGCAATTGATCAAACAGATCATCGATACGAGGTAGTGGATAACGGTTCTTGGTTCTTTATTTGTAGTCAATACACATCCTGAATGAACCATCCTTCTTCTTCACAAAAAGAATAGGTGCTCCCCAGGGTGAAAAACTAGGTCTGATAAAACCTTTGTCTAGCAGTTCTTGTAGTTGACCAGAAAGCTCTTGCATCTCTGAGGGTGCTAAACGATAAGGAGCTTTAGCTACAGGTGCTGCACCTGGAATCAAGTCAATACGGAACTCTACTTGTCTCACTGGGGGTAATCCTGATATGTCCACAGGAAATACTTCAGGAAAACCTTGACTACTGGAATATCTGTGATACGTTTGGGTGGAGAATTGTGCTCAGTCACGTGTGCCAGGAAAGCATAACAGCCTTTCCTTAAGAATTTCTGAGCTCGCATACAAGATATAATACCAAGTTTTCTACCAGCTCGTTCTCCTTGAACTATCAGTGTATTACTGTTAGGTAATGGAACACAGATCGTCTTGTTTTGACATACAACTTCCGCTTGGTTATCAGAAAGCCAGTCCATACCGACCACAACATCAAAGCTTCCAAGCTCAATAGGAAGTAAATTGATATTGAAAAGATGATCATTCAAATTCAAGGAACATCCTTGAATAACACTGTTCATTTTGATCAACTTGCCATTGGCAAGTTCAATGACATAAGGAGTTTCTAGATCTACCATAGGCATTAAAAGTAATGATGCAAATTCAGGAGAGATAAAACTCTTATCTGCTCCTGTGTCAAACAAAACTGAGGCGTATAAATTATTAAGGAGAAACGTACCAGTGACAATATTCGCATCATGCCTAGCCTCGGTTGCACCAATCTGAAAAGCTCTCCCCCTAGCTTCATTCCCTTGATTGGTGTTGTTGTGCGGACAGTTCCTCATAAGATGGTCAGGACTCTCACACTTGTAGCATGACCGGTTGTTTTGAGTGGTTTGTCGTGGTGCTTGGTTTTGTGGTTGAGTAGGAAAGTTGCAATATTTAGCATAATGTCCCACTCGGTTACAGTTCAAACAAACAGGACATGGTCATGTGTGATGGAATGGACACTTATTGCATTTGGGTGCCTGCCCAGTGTAAGTTTTCCTCTCAGAAAAAGTTGCACCATAGTTCTTCACTATTGATTTGCTCTGACTTGTCTCAGCCGGAGCTTTTGTTTTGGTTTTTCCAAACCACTTTCGTTTAGTACCTTTAGAAACATTAGAGGTACCGATATCACTACGGCTCACCGCCATCTGAGTTTTCAAAGACAGAGTACCACTCCTTACTTCCTCGTCAGTAAGCTTAGTGGTCAAAAGAATTGCACGTTTGAGAGTTGTAGGTTCAGCTGCAGTCACCATTCCCCGAATCTGGGGAACCAAACCCTTGATTTACTTCTCAATCATCGTTGCTTCCGTTGGAAACATATTGGGAAGTAAACAAGTGAGTTCATGAAAACGATCGGTATAAGCTAGACAATCAGCACCGATCATGGAATGATTCCAGAATTCCTCCTAGAGCTTTTGAATTTCAGTGATTGGGCAGTACTCTGACATAATCAGAGTTTTAAAATCGTTCCAGCCCATCGAGTCAACTGTAGCTGAGCCTAAAGTTTTAGCCTGGGTATTCCACCAGGTTAAAGCTGAGTCCTTCAAAGAACAGGCAGCATAAGACACCTTATGCTCCTCCAAACACTGACTGATTTTAAGTTTGGTTTCCATCTCCTCAATCCACCTTAAAAGACTAGCCGCTCCTTCCTTGCCTGTGAAAGTAGGAGGGTTACATGAAGCAAAATACTTATAAGTACATCCCTGTCGTGGTGGATCAGGAGCAGTTGTAGTTGTACCGGTGGTCTGATGAGTTTCGGTGTGTCCACCAGTGACATTTTGTTCCACATGGTCCCCACCAGAACCCGAAGTATTGTGTTGCTGGTGTGGCGTTACGATACTAGCAGCAGATAGCTGTTCTTTCACTATTCGTGCTATTATTTCTTCATTCAATACTGAACCACTAGGAGCTGTCGGTGGAACCGTGTTCTGGTTTGAGTCAACGGATGGAACAGTGTTCGTTTCTTGAATTACAACTGGAATAATGTTCGGCTCGGGGTTAGTAACGTTCTCGATGGATTTCTTAGTAGGTCGACCTCGTTTAGGAGCCATAGTTCTGCTCACATACAGATAAATTTAGGTCTGCTCAAGAACGTTAAGATATAATCCGTTCTATCACATAAATTCAATCATATTCAGTTACACTGAAAATTTATGTTGAAATGTGATTATAAAAGAATATAGTATAACTACATTGATATAGTCCAGACATATTCTCAGTACACACATATCACACAAATGTTTGTAGTTATACTCGGTCCTGTTAATTCAAAAACATGTTAAAATATTTCACAGCTCACAGTACTGTGATATAAATATGTTATTACACATGTTTTTGATAAATTATCGTACAAGACACTGATATGTTCTCACACAGAAATGTTCTCACAGTTCTATGATACACTGCCACACAGCAATAGATATGTTCTCGCTCAGAAATGTTCTCACAGTTCTATGATACATTGCCACACAGGCAGTAGATATGTTCTCACACAGAATTGTTCTCACAGTTCTAATTATAGTTCAACAAGTTTGTTAGAAAAACATAGTTCACACAAATAGTGCATTACATAGGAAGATATGCAAAAGCAACCACTTTATTACATTACTATCATCGTTTTGTACAGACTACCCAAAACAACACAAGACATTACAACCAAAGAAAAAGAAACAAAATCCTCCAACATCTCCTCCTCAACTGTCCGCATACTGGTGATGATATTTACAATGAGGATCCCAAAATGACCTCCTGAACATACTTATCGTATAAAATACGATAATCAAGAAAGTATCATGGCTACCACTGCCATGATCACCGCCAGGACTATCATCCTGGTCTCAACACTAATCGCCCCAAACCATACTAAAAACTCCCTCACTCTCCCTACTCCTGCTCTTACTGCGTCCACCTGCTGCCAAAATGCAGCAACAATCCTCTGTCTCCAACTCCTGCGGAGACAGTCCTCTACAGTGACCCTCCATGCCCGGGTCTCAGTATCTAATGTATTCACCTAATCCATTAGGGTCAGGTGTGAGGTGAGGATATCCAGTACGTTGGCGCGAGTATCCTCCAAGGTAGTATGATGTTGATGTAATTCATGTCTCAGGCCTTGCAGGTCTTGAAAGACCTGCTGCATCTGGGCCCGCAGCTCGGCTTGGTGGGAGGATTCTCCCACCTCGTGAACAACCTGAGGCTCATCCCGTGGAGCCATATGGTGTCACGGGGTAGCCCCGTGGTCTTGCGGGCCTGTCCCCGCATCCTCCTAAGTCCGTCCCAAGTAGGGACTCTCTATGGGGAAGGACTATGTCGCCCTCAGCTGCTATATCCTCAGCACGAGGCTAAGAGTGTCCGTGTGATGCGGACTGTGCTGGTGGTGGTGGTGGAGTAATAGGTCTAGGAGTTGATGGTGTATGTGGTACTGCAGGTGACGCCTAAGAGGCTGCAGTCGAAGCCTCAGAAGGATCCGAGTCCGATCCTGCACTGGAAGTCGGAGTATCATCCAACACAACATAAGGGAATCTCTGATAAACATACCTTTCACCTTGGTCGGCCATCGCTGTACAATCAAAATCTCTAATCAGTATCATAAAGTAAACATTAACTAACGATATTTAACATGAACATGATATGATGTTTCTTCCTATCTCAAAACAACTATTCGTCTTTATAATTATTAATGTTCTGCTTGAATTAAATAAAACTAGAACGCACACGTGTTGCAAATTTCAATAATGCTGGCCACTCATAACTGGAATTCGTACCACCTGATTATTTTGGCTTCGTTCAAAACAAGTTTTGTTCCTTAGATCTTTCTGAACATTCAATGTCAAAGACATTGTTTTGTAAGTCATCTAACCGATATTAAATGTTAAATTGGTTACTTTAGTATTATATCATACAATGTATGATAATGTAGGAACCTACATTGCATTAGACTCCTAATACAAGGTTGATGACACTCTTGATTAATCAGAATAATCTTGGATTAACCAAATAGTTAATGTTGTTGATTATAATGCTATACCAGTTTCTAAACAGATTAGTGGCTTAGAATTGATCAATCCTTGTTATTGATTACCCAAATATCATGAAATATCACAATGTAGCATTAGAATAGGTTTAACAACCATGTTTAACATACTAATCTGACTGTTATCATAAACATCAGATAATCGTTCCAATGAGTATGTTAATAATCGTGATTAGTTTAAAACAATTGCATTTAATCTTGCATTTCAAGGATTAATCCAACTAATCACCTACATTGTCATAATCAAATAGCTTAAACCATTATAATCATGGGTATGATTTCATGCAAACCGGGCATTACAACGGATCAAAACAAGGATTTAACCGTTAAAACATCGTGTTCTTTGATTATAATCAATCCTAGCCATCATCTAGGCAATAATCAACAATCCTAACTATTTCATTACGTTCAAAAACAAGATCTAATCAATCAAACTCAAACTAGAAGGTTTAAAATGAACTGTTACCTAATCAGACGGATATCTGGCTGCACAATAACGATCAGGACTTGTAAACATGTTCCCTGGCTTCAAATATGCAATCTGATGGGCTTAGAATGGTGTTTTGGGTGGTAAAACTCGAATTTTGTTCGTCTGGAGCGAAGGGAGTTGGAGATATGTAAAATTTTATAATTTCTGCATGAAATCTGATGAAGAAGATCAATTTATTCCACCGCCTCATCCGTCGCGTACCGCGACAAGGAGCCAAAAAGAGCTTCGCGTACCGCAAAGAAATCCGGAGATCTCAGATATTTTCCATGCATCGCGTACCGCGGAGGATCCTCATCCTATCCTTCGCGTACCGCGACGAGTCCATTCGTTCAATACTTAGAAATTTTTCTTCGTTTTTCGATTCCGGGCACTCTCGAACTCCGTTTCGCACACGGTTTTCGCCCACGTTCATCATTTCTCTCGTACTATCATCCTGTAATAATTACAAATGACCAGTCAACATGGATTTCTAGAACGACTAAATGTTCTCACATCATTAATGACTTCGTTCTCAACTACAATTGTCACAGGATTCCCTCCCGTAGTCATAATCATTAGCCTTAGGGGAGAGACCGCATGATATATTGGTAGATCTATCGGGTTTGACAACCCACTCCCCAACCAGCTGCCATGGTCCGTTAGTAACGGAAAAAATATATGTTGAGGGGTGTTCGCACCTTCGTTTCGGTTTGATTCCATGCTCATGGTGTCTATCGTATTGTAGGACCTATTTGGTTGACACTTTCTTTTTTAAATTTGGTATGTTTCTCAGGTAAGTAGCTTGTCATTTGGGGGAAAAGAAAGAAAAACATGTTCTTGATAAGGAGCGTACTTGGGATAGTTATTTGGGACAGGTTATTGAGATGTTAAAACCTAGTAAACTGGATGTTGAACTTGTAGCGTTTTAACAATGATCAATAACTTTTGTATATAAATATCCATGTTTTATTTAAGTCGTTTGCTTAACTTATGCATATGTTATTTACTGTTGACACTAAGACACTCCTAAGACTTCCGTTGCGGGTCGAGGTGTGATAGTAAAAAGATGGTACTAGAGTTTAGGTTATAGCGAACTAGTAAAATATTTTTATAAATCTAGACTATAACTAATAAAATATTATTTTAAGAACGGTTTACTTTCCCAATATGATATTGCATGCGTACTAAGCCTGAGAAAATATATATGCATTGATGTGTCTTTATTAGTGCATGACTAACCAAGTTTTTTATTGATTTCCTTATTTCTCTGGATGGTTGATCTTATGATTGACGTGCATGGACCATTCGAGATTGTGACAGGGGTCATCCGGTTTGGAAAACGAGGGAAGCTGAATCCTCGTTACATCGGAACATTCGAGATTGTGAAACGGATAGGTCCTGTACCCTATGAACTAAACTTGTCAAACGAACTGAGCAGTGTGCATAACGTTTTTCACTTGTCGAACCTCAAGAAGTGCTTATCTGATGAGACACTTTCAATCCCTTTGTAGTAAATACAGATTGATGAACAACTACACTTCGTTGAGGAACCGGTTGAAATCATGGACCGTGAAATTAAGAAGCTCAAACTTAGTCGTATACCAATTGTCAAAGTTTGATGAAACTTAAGGAGTGGACCAGAGTTTACATGGGAGTGTGAAGATCAGATGAAAAAGAAAATACCCACACATGTTCACTGACACAGCAAACACTAAATACGCAAGCTAAATTTCGGGACGAAATTCTTTTTAACAAGGGGATTATGTGTCACCCAGTAATTTCAAGGTCAACTTTTATATTAATTAAATAATAAATTGAGTATTATTGCATACGTGAAACTAGAATTGGTTTAATTTAGTGTGTCACGCGGCACTACAATCCAAACACAAACAATTGAACGATAATCCGTTAAATTATCTGAAAACGCACACACGTGTCTTAAAACTCACGAACGTTGGTGAATTAACAATCGAATAAGTCAAACAAACAAAATAGAAGGTTGTGTGAACCTGTGACAAACCGAGACAACACAAAAGTCAAAAATAGATAAACAATAACGAGAAGCGAACGAAAAACGAATCGTATAAATAAAAATGGACCATTGGGCCAGACCATCACTCTTCGCGGTACGCCAAGGGCACCGGCAAGAGCCTTGGTGGTACGCGAAGGTGGGCAGCAGATTTGAAATCTCCGGATTTCTTCGCAGTACGCTACGACCGATCAACTTCCACTCGACGGTACGTGGTGTGTCTCGGGAGAGAACCTGATTAAATTAATCTTGGCGGTACGCCAAGACCCCCTGGGGGCTTGCTTGGCGGTACGCGAAGCCCCAGAAGGCTAAATCTTTATAAAAACCAACCCATCTCATTTAATCACACCTTTCTCACATTTTCTCGAACTCACAACACATTTCCTGCCAAAATTTCTCTGCTACACCATCTGCCATCTCCAGGAGTCATTCGGAAGCTATCTTTGAGCTCCATTGAAGCTAGAAGCAAGAAGGAGGATCCTTGGGAACTTGTCATCCTCACCATCACTTGCATGCACCAACAGAAAGAGCGACACCGCCAGCTACTAGAGCTTATTCTCATCCATTCCCAGCTCCATTTCAACATCCAAGGTCCTATTAAGGTAGTCCTGATGATCTCTTACACTAAAAACCCATTTAAACACACATGCAAGCATGGATGCTCACATGCAACACCAATAGCCACACATGCACGACTTTGTGAGCTTGTAACTCCGTATATGAAGATTTGATTCACTGATTTGAGCTATTTAAATGATCTAAGTGATGTATTAGTGTTACTTGAGGGATTTTGATGCATGTTACTATAAATAGTAACTTTGGTAATACAAGATGATGATAAATGATGTTCTAAACATGTTATGTTAGTTCGAAATGATGATTTGTCAATAAGATTATGGTTAATAACATGTTAGGAAGGTTACATTTGGTAAAATGGGGCTTGGTTCATATATTTCTATTTTTAGAAACTTTTATCTGGAAATTTGGTCATGCGTGTTGAATTTGATTATATATGAGATGTTTTGATGATGTTAAGGGTCTTGTAAACCCATTTGGAAGATTGGATTTTGATTAAAATGGTGTTATTAACAAACTTTCCATTAATGGAAACTTTAAATTGGGGATTACTATAAATTGGAACTATTGAGCGTATTTTGTGTTGTTAGATGATTTCAAATACTTTATTGTGATAATGTGAACGAATATGCATGATATTTGGTGATTAAACATGATATACATGGTAACTTACTAAAAATAGTAACTTTATTTGGGGAATTTTGTAAGAAATGGCATAGGAACATGTTAAAGGGTGAAATATGATTGTAAATGTCACATTATGATAATATGAAGGTGTTTGCATGCTTGATATTGTCGCACCCCCAAGTTTCGACCACCGAGGGCACGAGCAAAGGCTGGTAGGATTGCAGTCTCCGGTCGCACAGTTGCGAGACCTACATGTCTGGTTTCATATGTACATCCAATAAGTTTGGATAAAACAGTTCAATAAAATCAGAGTTGCGGAAGTTAATGTATAAGTTATCAAAACAGTTTAGGTTCATAAGTTGCGGAAGCGTTGTTAAACAGTTTTCAAGATGACATAAAGTAATAGTTTGTGGAAGCGATTTAAGTTGTTTAACAGTTCATAGCATAACAAAGTGATATAAGATGTTAAACAGCCTAAGACACTATAGTAGATGCATGGGACTCCATCTTAGCATCCTAATCCTTGTACGCGTGCCTTGGTTACCTGAGAAAATATGCGAGCAAAAGGGTCAACACAATGGTTGGTGAGAGCATAGGTTTTTCATAAGCAGTAAACATTAAAATGTTTAAAGTAAATGTTGCTGGATTACATATCATTACAATGCAGTAACGATTGATAGCTAGTCAATACAGTTATATTATATGCGGGTTCGTACCGAAGCTGACAGTTGTGCCTCCCGCCATGTCCGTCACAAGACACTGGCAAAGTGTATTGGTCAATATTTCACCCATTCCGACCTCCAGTCGGGTTGGCCTCCCAGGCGCGATGGGTGGGGCTTGTCGGGCCCAAATACATATAGTGATAACGCATGTTCATATGTAATTAAAAATAAGTTGTTGTTCAAAAACAGTTGTAATGCAGTGTTTTCTCCCCAAAAGGTAGAAAAGATAAAAGGGGCCGTGAACTCACTTGGTAAAGCAGTTCCGGTTTACATGTGTTTGCTACCTGCGAATGCTAGCAGTCCTGCTAGTAAGCACCTATAACCATATAGGTCGTGCGTATGTGTTCTGTGGTGTGTTGTATCCCATACAACTCCAAGTGTCGGTGAGCTCAACCAAGTGTTTATGTGTTGACTTGTGTTGACTCGACGAATCGTTGGTGACATGTTCGTTTTGTTTAGTGTGTTTATGTGTCATAAATACAAGTAGGACATCAACATGCATCCTATGACTCTAATCACGATGTTTTCACATAAGTCATGTTTCGAAAATCATAATGTTTCTGTTTCGGGAAAGTTTCTATTTTTGTAAAGAATAGTAATGAAATTCCATTTCATGAAATCAATACTTCTAATATGTTTATAAAAATAAGTTTAAACACTTAGAACACATCGTTTGCGCATAAATCACCATTTATGGCGTTTGCCCCAAATAAAGTTTCCTAAAATAGCAAGTATCCGTTTAAAGGTTCGTTTTCACAAATCAAGGTTTCCAATATGCTTAGAAATCATTTTTAAACAAATTTCAATACTCAAAGTTCACCAAAACATCTTACAACATCAAAAGCCCTCTTTTGGTTTACAAAAGTTTCAGTATATAGTAAGTTCCTATAAAATCATGTTTTTCACAAAATCAAATACCCAAATGTGTTTCTAAACACTTCAATATTCATTTGACAACATCTAGACATGTCTAACATGTCTAGATCATTAGAAATCTACAACATGCAACATAAAAGTTTCCTTTTTTGGCAAGTTCTACAAAATCATCATCAAATCAACAATAACCCATCCAAACTCAAATCCAACATTCCTATACTACAAAATCAGTAGATCTACACTAAAATAACACAAGAACACCAACAAATTTCGTGCACAAGAGCCACATGGAGTTGCATGTGGGTGGATGTTCATGCACGTGGTTTTTCACCCATTGCATGTTCGATCTAACACTAGGTAAGCATTTAAAACTACCTTAGAAGGCAAGATTCAGTGGAAATAGCTGCAGATGATGTAGATCTAGTGGTTGATGGTTGCTTCTAGCTCTTTAGCTCCTTCTCCAAGCTTCCAAGGGCTCCAAGATCACCAAGGATGAAGGAAATAGCTCCAAGAGTGTTACCAGGGGTTTGGGAGATGGTGACAGAAGGTTTGGGTCGATTTTGAGAGGTAATGCTCAGTGGTGTGTGATAGAAACCGAACAAAATGAGTGGGGTTTGCTTTTTATAAGGATTTGTCTGCTGGGACTTGTCGCGTACCGCCAAGGTCGATCATGCATGGCCTTGGCGTACCGCCAAGGATTTAGGAGTTCAAACTCCAGCTCCGATTCGCGTACCGCCAAGCCCTTCACCAGGGGTCTTCGCGTACCGCGAAGACTCCATTTCCCAGTTTTCCGATTTCGTTCGTGTTCAATTTGTAACGTTTATCCTAAACATCTATTTCATGTTTAGCACATAGTCACATAGTAACACATATGATTGTTTGATTATTGTTTGTTCACCAACGTTCGTGAGACTCGTGTCTGTTTCGATAATTCCTCGATTTATCTTTGATAGTTTGTGTTTAACTCATCTAATTAAGCATAATTAAATGAAATGCAACAAGTATGAATATGAAATGTTAAGTTGTAACAGTTGAAATTTACCTTAAATTGTCGGGTGTCACATCATCCACTTGTTGAAAGAAATTTCGTCCCGAAATTTGGTTGTTGTTGGTAGTGTTTAAGAACAAAAATTTTCTGGTTGTCACATCATCCCCTTGTTGAAAGAAATTTCGTCCCGAAATTTATTCATTGTTGTCGGCGTTTGACGTTGTCTTTTTGAAGCGATGGGGATATTTGCACATCATCTGATCTTCACGTTCCCACGTGAATTCAGGTCCGAGTTTTGAGTTCCATCGGACTCGGACAATCGGAATCCGGCTTTTCTTGAGTTGTTTGACCTCACGGTCCATGATTTCTACCGGTTCCTCATCCAGTGGAATCACAAGTGTCTCATCGGATAGGAATTTCTTTATATTTGAGACATGAAATACGTTGTGAACTCCATCTAGTTCAGCTGGTAGGTTGAGTTGGTTTGCCGCTGGACCAATTCTCTTTAGGATCTCAAACGGTCCAATGTACCATGGGTTAAGTTTGCCTTGTTTCCCAAAACGAATAACACCTTTCCACGGCGAAACTTTTAGAAGGACTTTGTCTCCTACCTGAAATTCCAAAGGCTTTCGGCGCTTGTCGGCATAGCTCTTTTGACGATCACGAGCTGCTGACATACGATTTATTATTTGCACGATTTTCTACATTGTTTCATGCACAAGTTCCAGGCCAATGAGCTGACTGTTGCCCACTTCCGCCCAGCAGATGGGTGATCGGCATTTCCTGCCATAGAGGGCCTCAAAAGGCGCTGCATTTGTGCTCGTGTGGTAACTGTTGTTGTATGAGAACTCCACAAACGGTAGGTGAGTTTCCCAGCTGTTGCCAAAGTCTACTACGAACGCTCGTAGCATGTCTTCTAGAGTTTGTATTGTGCGTTCGCTCTGGCCATCGGTTTGTGGGTGGTAGGCTGTACTCACATCCAACCTCGTACCAAGCGACTTATGCAATGATTTCCAAAAGTTCGAAGTAAATATTGCGTCTCGATCAGAAATGATGGAGAATGGCACTCCATGTCACGAGACTACTTCCTTGACATAGATTCTGGCTAGCTTTTCCATCTTGTCATTTTCCTTGATCACAAGGAAATGTGCTGACTTAGTCAGTTAGTCCACAATTACCCAGATAGTGTCACATCCACTAGGAGTACGGGGTAATTTGGTAATGAAATCCATAGAGATTTGTTCCCACTTCCACATAGGAATCTCTGGTTGTGTAAGTACTCCAAATGGTTTCTGGTACTCGATCTTGACTTTAGCGCAAGTCAAGCATTTGCTCACATAAGTGGCAATGTCGGCTTTCATGTTCGGCCACCAATAAAAGATCTTCAGATCCTGATACATTTTGTCTGATCCAGGGTGAATGAAATACCGAGACTTATGAGCCTCGTCCATCACAAGGTCTCGTTAGTTCCCATGATGTGGAACCCAGAAGTGTTCCATGAAATAGTGTAAGCCATCGAATTTTACTTCCGATTGCTTTTCCATTCCTCTTAGTGATTCGGCCACTAAGTTTTCTTCTTTCAGTGCCTCAACTTGGGCACCATGTATCTGTTCAGGGAGATTAGGATGAATGGTGAGATGTAAAGCTCGTACCCTCTTGGGTTTCGAGGTATTCTTTCGGCTCAAGTCATCGGCCACTACGTTGGCCTTCCCTGTGTGATACTTGATATCACACTCATAGTCGTTTAGGAGTTCGATCCAGCGACGCTGTATCATGTTCAGTTCTTTTTGCTCGAATATGTGTTAGAGACTCTTGTGATCAGTGTATATCATACACTGTACCATACAGGTAGTGTCTACAGATCTTGAGTGCGAATACGATGGCTCCAAGTTTCAAGTCGTGGGTGGTGTAAGTCTTCTCGTGGACTTTCAGTTGTTGAGAAGCATATGCGATCACCTTCTCACGCTGCATCAACACGCATCCGAGTCCTTGTATTGAGGCATCGTAGTATCCTACGAAATCGTCCGTTCCATCAGGAAGAGATAAGATAGGTGCACTATAGAGCTTCTGCTTGAGAAGTTGGAATGCAGCTTCTTGCTTGTCAGTCCAGAGATATTTCTTGTCCTTATGGGTGAGAGCTGTGAGCGGTTGGGCTATCTTTGAAAATCCTTCAATAAATCGTCAATAATAGCCTGCCAAGCCTAGGAATTGTCGCACCCCAGTTGGGGTCTTCGGTGCTTCCCAGTTCTTGATCGCCTCTATCTTAGATTTATCCACATGAATCCCTTGTTCATTAAAAACCTGACCCAAGAATTGGACTTCTCGAATCCAGAAGTTGCACTTTGAGAGTTTAGCGTACAACTTCTCTTTCCGTAGCAGTTCAAGAGCCGATTGAAGATGCTCTTTGTGTTCCTCCTGGGTTTTGGAGTAGATGAGGAACATGTTAAAGGGTGAAATATGATTGTAAATGTCACATTATGATAATATGAAGGTGTTTGCATGCTTGATATGTTTAAAATATGATAAATATAGAAACTTTCTATATTTAGTAACTTTAATCACTTGAAATGAATTTATGTGCTTATTCGATAACATGTGACAACATGCTATGTGATAACATGATCACTTAGGGAACACAAGCATGTAGAATAGTAAAAAGTAATTTTTGTGTAAACTTACTAAAAGTAGAAACCTGCTAAAAATGAAAACTTACTATAAATAGTAAGCTATCCATTAAACGTGACATACGTCCATACATGCAATACACCACACTTATAAACGTTAAACAAACACTAAACACCAAACGAGTCACCAACAGGTCGTTGAGTCAAACATGGTCAAACACAACAACTTAAAGTTGTTTTGACACAAACATGGTCTGGTTAGACTTGCACAAAACATGAACATGACAGTGAACACAAACTCACGAAACCTATGTGTTATAGGTGACAATTAAGGACAACCGGTTCACAGTGCGCAAACAACAACTACAAAACTCAGGTGAATTTACAACCCCACTTTTCCATTACAACTGTTTTACATTAAACTTGGGGTGAGAATATTTTGAAAACAACTGTTTTAGATGTATGACTGGTATGTTGTAAACAACTTTTTGAGTGTGCTTATATCCTAACAAAGTCCTCACAAAACCTTACCGTTTGTTAAACACGCACGATGCGTTATTTGATAGTACTATTGGGTCTGACAAACTCCTCTTGACGACAACTCTGACTTGCGGTCAGGACGAGCGCAATATCGACCTATGCCATATGTTCACGATAGACTTGGCGGAGGCATCTAAAAGTCTAGTTTTGGTAGAGGTGAACACGTACACTCGGGACCTATGGTTTACGACTTAACATACCTGGTATATATCTCGTTAACTGTTTTACATTTACTTAAACCTGTGAACTCACCAACTTTATGTTGACACGTTTTAGCATGTATTCTCAGGTAATTGAATGCACTTGGCTAGGACGCACAAGGAACATAGGAAGAGAGTCCTGCATGCATTTGAACTATCATTTAGAAACATTTATGATATTGTATTTTGAAAAAAAATGGTTTTAAATTACGTTTCCGCTGTGCAAACAATATATTCCGCTGCATAACCTTTAAACTACTTTGATCATTTTTATTAAAACTATGTATTTTACAAAAGCATATAGAGTCGTTCTATATGAACAGAGCTTTGATCCGGCCACGTCACACCCAACGGGTTGACGCCAAAAGTGGTAATTTGGGGGTGTGACATTATCTGCGTCAGATGACGAGATCGATCCCACAACTACTATTTCTTAGTCCCCACATCTACTGGTTCCACGTTATCATCTCCACCTATTAGGTTGGTATACACATGTCGGAGGAGACGTGACCTTGGTAAGAAGCGACATAGTGATGATGGTAAGGTGAAAACACAAGATGGACGTATGATGTCCAAGAGGAAGGATCAGCTGTTGGGTGATAGTGCATTACATCAGATGCACTTTAGGTTGATTGAGCAGGAGACCACAAGAAATGACTTTTGAGCAACCAAACGAAGTAGGAAACACGGGGGAAGCTACCAGAAGGATCATCTAACATCAAGTAAGTGTTTGATGCATAAAGTTAGGATTTTTATGCAAAAGTGAACTTATGCCTAAAGCTCACCTTTATTCATAAAGTTCGTCCCTTTTTGGTTCTAATGCATTGGTAATGCCATAAGGAACCTAGAACTAGCTCCCTAAAGTCTTGGATAGAGTTCTGAGATGTTTTATGCAGAAAAGATGTGTACTCGAAATCTTACACGAAATGGGGGTATCCGAACTTCGTTCGAGAATCCCAGTTCGAGAACATCAGCTCCTGAACCCCAGATTCAAGAACTTGGTTTCGTGAACAGGGGTTCGAGAACTGAGAATCGTGAACTCTAAAGGTTCGAGTACTATGGGTATTTCTTGTAGTTCATGGTTTTCGAATACTAGCGAGTTTTGAGAACTTGTAGTTATGAGGGGAACTAGTAGCTATGAGGACTTAGAATAAATTCTATGTCTAAGAATGGAATGTAATGAGACAATGTAATGATGTAGGTTCTTGCGTCTTGGCTAAGGAGTTCGGCTAAAAAGATAAGGAGCTACTGACAGGTGAGTTCTAGATGCCCTATTTCAACATTTTACGTGTACTTTCGTTTTGGGCTGACATACATTCTGTTAATATGTTTATGATGCATTATGATGCTATGTGCCTATGCTATGATGATGAATGCTTGATATATGACGAAATATGCATGAGAATATGTTAAGTATAATGAATGCATGATTAATGGATTATGATGATGAGAAGTATGATGACATGCTATTATGTTGATAACTATGAGGATAGTTATAGGATGTTATGATGCAATCCTAGGTTGCTAGGATGAAAGTATGATGTTATGATGATGATGCTAGCATGATATGTGTATGATGCCATGATGTTATGATATGGTGATGATGCTAGCATGACATGTATACGATCCTAGGATGTTATAATGATATGATGAAATGATACTAGCATAACGTGTTCTGATGAGTCATATGCTATTAGGATAAGGACATGATGATATGATGCTAGCATGACATGTTTATGATGCCATGATGATTATGATAAATGATGATATGATGCTAGTATACCATGTATGATGAATGGATGATGTTCCCATACTTGTTATGGGATATGTATGAATGATGCTCCAGCATTTGTACTGGGTAAGTATGGAGGTCAACATGACATAGTACTATGAGGTCAACCACTACAATATAACAGGGTATGAGAGTCAACTTGACTATAACAGGGTATGTAAGTCAACCTAACTATAACAGGGTATGGAGCCTTGTGCCGACATAAGCCCACTGTTCATGTTAATGACATTGGATGTATGATGATGATGTTTATAATTTTTATGTGATAAGGTTTTGGGTTATGTGAACGTAATGATGTTTTATGCTAAATATATTTTTACTCAACAAAACGTTTACGATGTTTTATGAAAACTAGAACTCACCAGGGTAAGGGTAAGCTGACCTTTTAGCATGTATGTCAGGTTAAAGCTAAGGTAAGAGGAAGCAGGGAGCTCAGGCATCAAGATAGAGAATCCGATGGTGTTGGCAATCGTTTATGTTTTAATTCAGACATTAATTCATGTTTGACAAACTATGTTTTAAATTTATGCTGCTATTTATGAAAGTTTTTAGTTTAAGAGTTATGTGTTATCATGAAAACCAACCTCTGGGAGGTACCCGGGATTGGGGCCTCACAAATAGTGAGCACCCTAGAGGCTAGTTTAGGTCCACCAGGGTATGGTAGACGGACACATAACAACTTATGGGCATGCCGACTTAGACTCAGCTCAGGCATTTGGCAATTTATGTGAAGCTTTGTTGGTCACTATTCTATTTGATGATCCTTCTACTGGACCTATGTAGTTGATCCTAGAGATATGTTTATTTTGTTATGAATGTTGTATTCACTTTGAGTTGTTTGTTCTATGTATATCTTTAGTAGGACTAAGTATTTCGTTGATAATATGTATTGTATAAATTCATCTATTTCAATTATACAAAAAATAGATCATGGCTACTTGCCATGAAATCGAAGGGAAAAATGATTCAAATCTTTTTCCCACAAGCGTGGAAGAATTATCACAGCTTATATCACGACTTGTTACATTGGATTTTAGCTCAAAGAGAACACAAAACAAACGACAGCGGAAAGAATCAAATGTGAGGGTTGTACTACAAAACTTTCTAGGATGTTAACCCACGTTCTTTTACCGCCATTGAGGGTCAACTAGATATAATGTGTTGGATAGATAGAACGAAGAATTAGTTATGAACACTAGTGCTTGTACCGAGAGCAACGGGTAAAATTGTTGTTGGTCGTTCCATGATGAAAGCATTAATATGGTGGACACACTCTTCTACAAGCCAAAAGGAGAAATTGTTGCATACAACCTC